>CM076577.1:353691139-353793031 GCA_034641835.2 Pinus albicaulis
GTTGTTTCTTGTTTTACAGAAACTGAAAGATATCCTGATTTGGGTTTTCCCTTGTGCCAAACCTTCACATCCCATTTACCGTAATAGGCGAAGCGTGAAAAAAAGATCATTTTAGGGTGTCCAAGACGATGCTGGGCACAGGGCTTAGGCTACGGGTATGGGCCATTCAAACTCATTAGATCTCCCACAAGCAACTGGCTCGTATCTCCCAGGCTAAATAATTTTAGACTCATAAGCATCTTGTTGAGAATGCGACTTCGATGACTTGTCCTGAGAGAAAGCTGCCTCTTGAGATAGCCACCACAACCTCACGCAAAATAATGGGGTTCCTGTTCAGCAATTGGGGCAAAAAAATACCACAAGGTGATAGGGTGGCAATGAGGGCTTATGCAGTGGCAGGCGATATGACAAAAATGATGTGAGAAAGAGAGTGTATGACGCAATGTAATAAGCGAGGCTCAATATGCAATGCAACACCATGTGTGAGAGTGATCAACTAGTTGTAGGTGCAGATACAAGAAGTGATTATTGATGCAGCAACCAGTAACTAAAAAAAAAAAATGAGTGGAAAATACTTGTAACATGATGATGCCTAAGATATTAATCGTAACAAAAAAGCAAACACACTTTTAAATTATAACGTAAAAACTTGGCAAGTAAACCTAATTAACTTTGAACTAAAATTTTTATTAACAGGTTCTAGCTAGCCTACACCTAAACCCTAGATTAACCCATGAGGTGACCAGGTTATGTAAAATCAGTTTTCCAGTGCAGCCACCGCATCAGTTTGCATCCTGCAATGACAGCAATGATCAGGATCAGAGCTAGTATCCAAACAAGTGCAGTGACAACAAAACTTCCCTGAGGAGCAGGTGCAATGACAAGAAAATCATAGATACTTACCAAAGAACATGCCAGAATAGATTGTGCAAGCTAAATCCCAATCTCATCTTGATACGCAGCAATATGTTCTTGAAACTCAACATTTATAAATGACACATAATCATTCATGCACAATCCTAGGTCTGGTGGGCACCAGGTAAGCCATTGCCTATTTGTAGGCACAACTACCGAATAAGGTTGGTCGAGCCAACCAGCAACATTAGTGTGATGGTGAGGATGATTGATTTTACGGGGTGGAAGCAACAAGCAGGTGCCAGGTGAATTATAGATGCTTGCGCATCCAAGTACAGAAACCCTAGTTTCGAAAACGTTAGCTCAGGGTTGCTCTTGGGTTTGGTCAAGGGTATGAGGATCCAAATCCAATTTCAGTGTAGGCTGCAATTCCTCATCGCCTTGAACAAACTATGGACCTTCGAGCGGGGGGCTTCCCAAATTTGATGGTTTGGCGAGATCAACAGGCGAATAGATGTGATCATGGATTGTGGTGAGTTGCAAAATGTCAGTGGGCTCTGTATCAATTCGGTCAAATGTTTGCGCACTAACAGATTGATAACCCAAAGTATCGGATTCTCTAGATTTGTGAGGGTGGGGTGAATTCGACATGGTTATGCTGGGAGGAGCATGGTACTTAGGGATCGTCATTTCAGAAACAGTCGGCGGAAGCTGAAGCACTTCGACTTTCTGATGGGTACTTGAATCTTCCCGAAGTGAATCATCGAATTCTGGTGTCTCTATATGGTCGGCAAAGAGATGCGAGTGACCGTCCTCGTCGGTATGATTGAAAATGCTTTCAGATAAGGAGTGATCGCTACAACCATTGATTTGATCAAGTTGGGTACCTGGCAAGTTAGGCTCCCCGGGAGTTACCAACTGGGATGGATCAATAAAGAGGACATCTTGAGGTTTCTCAGACAGGAAATTTCTCCTATGGCTGTCTAAATATTCCGAGGGGGAAAAATCAGATCTAAAAGATTCATTGATTTTTAACTGTGATTGTGAAACACCATGTGCGTGCTTATGATTGTCGTTGATACCAGTATAAGGAAATTTTGAATGTCTCGAAGAAATTACTGGTGTGGTGGGATCGAGAAACAAACCGGGGAATAATGAACGAACAGATTGAGTCGCAGGGACGTTAACCATATGAGGCTTTTCAACATGCGCATTTGTGTCATTTCGAGAAAACAATGATCTGGCAGGCCCTGTAAGGGAAACGACTGCATTTGGGATAGGAGTCGATTCATAATCCGTATGTGAATCAGATTTAGGACTGTGTTCAGGGAGACATCGAGCGGGCTCGAGGTAGGTTTCATGAACCGACTGAGATAATGAGCCACTGGGGTTCTCAAACTCTGATTCGACATGGTGCGTGAAAGACTCAAAGTCAGAACAGCCGTTGACTTGCGGGTCGTCATAGGGAACACTAGGCTCAGGCTAGGTTGCTAACTGAAATTGTTCAAGGGAAACGAGAATCACATAGCTGAATTGTTCACTTAACAACTCCCAATCGACATCCTTTTCAGGGAACTCAAAACAATAATGAACAAATCTGATAGAAAATTCATCTAGAGGTTCCTGAGGTTCCATTCTGATGTCATTCAGCTTTATCAATACACTTTGAAAATCGTACCTGTGAAAAGCTTGTTGTAATTCACTGGCGAGTTGTTCAAACGAATGGATGGAAGATTCCGGCAATGTGCGGCACCATTGCTTAGCGCGACCTTCGAGGGTGAGGAAGAAAACATATCAAACCTTTTTTTTTTTTTTTTCCGGGCCAAAGTCTCTAAGGAAGGTGTTGGGTTATGGGCCTTTTTTTTTTTCACCATCAAACTTTAACTGGGACAAGTGATACATAAGTTCATCGGGGATGAAGTATCGAGGCTCATAAAACTCCGAAAAACATCTCAGGAGAATGATTTGGGAATGAGCCATTACAGATATGAGATTAGCTGCAGGATCTCAGGGCTCAACTTGTCATCTGGCCCTCCTTCTAGCGCCAATTCTGTTGACGGGAAAATATGTCTGGCCAACAGCAGGGGATCTCCCCGGTAAAAGGTCCCAATTAGACCTTGAACCGTTTGGAATAGGGATCCCGTCCGGGGTGTGGGTCCGGCTACCACTGATTTCTCCTTTGCTTTGGGTCTTGCTTAAACTCTATAAAACAGTGCATACACACCTAATCAACTGATACAAGACATATGATTGATGCATTAAATGTACATACGACACTATGAGTAGCAAGAGGAAATAATAAAGCATGAAGACCGAAGGAAGTGTTGTTCGCAACACCTCATTAGGGTCACGCTTGTAAAATGTTCTGACCACAAAGGAAACAATTCCTCATGGCAAGAACACCTTTCACTTCCTAAAATTTTAAATGATAACACAAATGCCAATAAACAAAGCCATCAACGTTCGTTAAGAAAGTGAAATAAACTCAACCACCATTAACATACTCAGCAAACTGTTATGCAATTGTGATATGAATTAAAGGTACGGTTCCCTTAATATAAAGACGTTCAGAAACTGAAAACATAATACTCAATAGCGCTCATACATATGACAACACCAGATCCACAAAGGGATTTTCAAATTGCTTGTATTCATCATTAAATGTATAATCTACTGTTAATACAATGTACTCAGCTCAAGTCCCCAACCAAAGATCATTTTACAAGCTCCCGAAGGAGTATTTATAATCAAAAACCTGCCCTTTGCGCTTCCTTAACTTTTCATCTTCCTGACCGTTGGGCTGCCTTGTGACCCAGTCTGTTCTGCCACCTGCGACCTGACTGGGTTTTGCGACCTTGCGACCTAGTCGTTGGGTCGCGCCGTCGGGCATTTGATAGGGGATGAGACTTAGCGACCCCTGCGACTTGCGACCTTTGGGAATCTGCGACGCACGACCTTAAGCAAATCTGCGGCTTGCGACCTCAGGCAATATATGCGACCTGTGGCCTTGGCAAATTTGCGACCTGCAATTTTATCCCTTCTGCCTTTCTCGTGTTGAGATAGTCTTAGCTCCCGCCACATGAACTAGCATTCCCAAGGTAAGAGAAAAACTTCCTTGTCTGGGTCGTCATCATAATCTCCTCATGTTACCTACGTGTAAGCATATTAGATTAGCCATTAGCCTCACTCACATAAATATGTTTATGCATGTTAAAGAAAAAATAAAGATACAATAAAAGAAAATGCAGATTGCATAAGGAGCATATTGACAGATTACATCAAGGGATTTTAACGATTAGCTTGGACCCCTATATAGTCCTATTATGTAGGCGATATATGCTTTGAGAAAAGAGGCCATTCCGAAGCGGGGTCGCATGGTCGGAGCTTTCATGGGTCGCAGCCTCTAGTGGACATATCATTCTGCGACCTTGCGACCTTGGAGGGGTCGCACACTTGCATGGTCGCATTTTTCGTCCAGTAGCGGCATCGCGACTTAGCGACCTGGATGGGTCGTGCGACTTGATCTCTACGTGGGTCACAATCTCAAAAGGGTCGCAGGGTCGCACTTTTCAATTGTTTCATAGATTTGTGACTTGCGACTCAGAAGAAATGCGACCTGAAAAAGGTCCCATAGTCGCAAATGTTGGGCAAGTCGCACTCAATTTCTTTTGGGTATGCTGTGACTCAGCGACCCAGGCTGGATTGCGACTTGATCAGGGGTCGCATGGTTGTGTTTAAGAATCGATCGCACTCCTTGCTGCTGCAATCGGCATTTTGTAGTAAACTTTCCAAAGCATAACCTCCTGATCCTTTTGAACTCCTGCTACACCACACACTGAAAACAAGTTACTGCGTTGGACTCAAGACTCCTAAGAAGGATCGAGCGGTAAAAAGGATGATTAAGCCTTCCTGCAATCTCTCCATGACACCATAACTAAAATTTTATTTGTGAATGGCAATAACAGGCGCACCAAAAGATCATCGTTCTTCAAACCCTATCGATTCTGATCTCAACGCATAGACTATAGGTATGACGGAGCGAATGCAATCTAGTGCATGAGCCGCATTTTTCTCCATTATAAGAATATTTTGGGGCTTCAAGTCGCCATGCAGCACATTCACGGAGTGCAAATGCTGAAGGGCCCTCAATAACTGGTTCATAATCAACTAAACATTCAAGGGAGCCGCTGACTGGTGGCTGCTACTTTTGTCTGCTCGATTTCTAGACTCTATAGAGTCTGCCAAATCTTCATGCACCATTTCCATCACAATATAAATATCGTCAAGATTATGTTCACTAATAGGTCACATGATCTCCTTCAACGTCACGATAAAAGGGCGCTTGATTTGGCTGTGAATTAATACTTCAGACATGACTCTCTCTGTACAAGTCAGGTTTTTGAAAATACATTCTAATTTCTTGATGGAAACGTTCTAAACATTAAACCGGCTCGCGATTTTCGCCTCCTCTGTCACTTAAACACCCACTTTTGGAATGCGCCAATCTTCATTCTGTTTCGCATGGCCTAAAATCATGGCATGCTGAGATACGACAGACATGTTGTGCGTTAAAATTGTTGTTTCAGTGCATCAACATGGAACGTTAAACATCCGCTTTTGGAATGCGCCAGCCTTCATTCTGTTCCGCATGGCCTGAAATCACGGCATGCTGAGATACGATAGACATGCTGTGCGTTAAAACTTCCTGTTTCGGTGCATTAGCATGGAAAGTTATGATATATTTCCAAGTTGCTCACCAAAACGGCGGATCGAATCACCATGTTTTCGGCATCCGTTTGGAACGCTAACTCACCTCCTTCAGCGTGTGTGGCACCTGACTTGGCATCGGTGGTGAGCTGGATCCATGATATCACCCATGGCGTATTACGCAACCACCATCTATCGATAAACAAACCGTGGCAAGCGAGGAGCATCTTTTGCGCTGACACATCTTTTTTTAACCTGCGTTCGGGTTCTTCAACGAAGTGGTTTAAAACTATACTTGGGCATCGTTTAAACATAGGCTACGGGCTATCGTGATTCTACAACTCCGTCCTTGATTTGACTGTTATTTCGTTACAGTTATTTACAATGCCATCAGGGCTTTTTCAACCCTTCGCCTGCATTTCAAACATGCCTTTTGACCACCAAATATATGCTCCAAACGCTTTACTATAAAACACGACCATCGTGCATGTCTGTCCCAAGACTAGACTTCGGCATAGAAATATTTGCGCCCATATATAAGTCTGTTCCATATTTTAATTGTAAAGTTTTGAACACTATATTTATATGTCTGCTCCAAACATGTACCACAATTTGAAAACCGCCATCGAACCTTTGGCTCCATGCAACGTGCCCGTGTGGTTTCGTTCCACCATTTTAATCGTAAAGTTGACCACCTTATATATCTGCCTCAAATGCTTTAGCATAGATTAAAACTTCGGCATGTAAGCTTTTGCTCGGCGGTCTTATATGGTTTTGAAATCATATATGTTGGCGCCTTGGCATTAAATATATAACGTAACTTTGGCCCATCGAATGTGCGCCCCTTATAATGTTTTCACATAGTTTTTTGTTCCACTATCTCTTATGGTTTTGAAGCCATATGATTTCTTTATCTTGGTTTAATCACATCATATTCAAAACCATTACCTTGGTGCACATATTTGCGCCCACCATGTAGCTCAGGGTTACGAGATATTATTTCCCAAAAGTGTGCCAACACCTTGAATGAGATTGTCATTCTCTACGTAAATATTTTGAGTCCACTTTGTTCGCTCGGGCTATACTTCGGGCTAGGCTTGTCGAAGTGGTGAAATATGTTCCTTTGTGTGCAGACCTCGGCATGGAGTTGACATTGTGCAGGATCTTCAAAACTTCCTTTTTTAATTTATGCTTATTTTGTCTCCTTCCAAAATAGCAGCAATTGGGATTGTTTCTTGATCAGCACCCCCACCAAAATGCAACTTCCTGGTAATGTGTCATCATCATTTTCATTTTCAAACAATCTCATCCTCAAGGTCGTCAAGAGTTGATAGAGCAACACCATGATGAGTAAGAATGTCATCTTCTCCGTCTGATAAAGTGTATTTGTCCTTCTTAAGAATCCGTGACTGTCACTCACTCTGGAATCTAATGATAGCCTTATCTGCATCTTCAAGAGCGTCATCATTTTCCCTAGACCGCATGTCCAAGAAAACATTAGCTTTTCCACTTTGTTTGTATTCTTGTAAGAGAGTCTTCTTCTTCGTGATTGACAACTTCCCTAAGCATTGTGTTCTTGTTAATTGGGTTCCAATCTCTTTCTCCCAACGCGATGGTGATATTCTTCGGTATATCATCTACGGGATCGCCTGCACGTAACATTATACACTAATTAGTTTACAATTACATTTTAGAGAGGTTCCCCCAAAATAATAAATATTAGATTATGAGCACGGCGAAGTGCTAAAACAAAGTGCCTAGACAATCCATGATGCAAGCGCTCTTAATGTAAATACACACAATTTTCCTTTCGAATGTATGTATGGTGATCCTTCGCACATGGCGTGATTGCAACAACATCGCTTGATCATGAGGGCGAGACAACTCATGAGGGGTTGGGGATAGGTCGCTGGGATGTCACTGATTGCAGGTTCGGTGAAAGACCCTAATGACTAAGCGAGCAGAGGGGGACCCAAAATTTTAAATATACCCAAAATTTTGGGTGGTGCTGTAGCGGCTACAACAAATTGATAAAGCGACACAACATTGCAAATGTAATGGTGTTCAGGGACTCAACCATTATTATCAGCATGATATTGAAAGACTCTCCAATCCAAAATATAGCTCTGAACAGGATCATCAGTATATGTCATTTTTTTATTAAAGATCTGCAGAATATCTCCTTCCATCACATTTTAAGAGCTAACAATAAGCTTGTGGAAAATTTTTCTAATAAAGCCTGTAGAAGACCACCTGGTCAAATCCACAGTCATGATGGCCTATCCTTCATTCCTTTACCATGATCTTACCTCTGCCAAAATATCTAATTTGTTGGATACTCTGCAAGAATCTTTTTGAAATTTTCAAACCTCCCCATCCCTTCAACTCCTCCCCTCCCATGACCTTATCTCCTCGATCCTCCAACCATGACTCCCACCTCCTCTTCGCCCTTGTTATTTATCCCTCCCTCCTCTCTGATTTTCCTCACTACCTCTCGGGTCACTCTCCCCTAATTTTGCTTTGGAAGTACGCCTCTACCTTCGCCACGCAGTCCTTAGCGCTTGATGCCTTCCTACCTATTGTTGCCCCCGAATTTGTTTCGCACCATCTTTGCCACTTATAGCTCATATTCCTTCACCTTCTACAACTCGTCCTCTATCCAATTCTCCAGCTCTCCCACCATCAAGTCCTCCTCATCGTGCTCACTCCCTGCTCCTTTTTCTTTCCCTCTGCAACTCCATATGCTCCTTCCTTGACCTCTTTCTACATGGCACACAGTGAAGATTGATTCCATTGTACTGACATGTAGGCAGAAATGGAACAGATTTGTGCTCAGCAGAGGATCTTGGATGAAAAGAAGCAAGTTGACATGAACCCCCTCCAGCACAAGGCCCAGTCCTTCTAGAATCATCTCAACGAGCTCACCAACTGCTGCTCGCATGTGGAAGAATCTTTTCAGATTCTGAATTATATTTTAGAGAACAGTTTAACTCCTAGCTTCAGCTCAAACAATGTGAGAAATGTCGGTCCTGAAGATAACACTGATGCATCAACCAGGCTGCCAATCAGCATCGACTGATCCTCATTCCTCCTCTCTCTTTTCTACATATGTCATTTAAATTTGCTTTCCTACTTTCTCAATTTGTTAGAATATATCTTGAATCTGTAATGCAGTATCACATGAATTGTCGACATTCTGGAGGCTTAGCATTTTGCATTTGTTGCCCTCCTTGTTTGTCCATAATTGCATCGAAATGTAACAAGGAAATCACTCCTTCCCTTTTTCGAATATAATATAGCACCCGACTTTGTAAAAAAATAAAATTATTTAATTTTAAAATATTTTTAATTAATATACGATATCATTAATTTATTTTCTGTATATTAATTTAATAAATAAAATATACAAAAATATACCTTTTATTCTTTTGAATTTAAGGCTATGATTTTTTTAATTACATATTTATATTTTATACATATAAACACATTATTAAACACTCATTTTTGCAATGCTCTTTTAAGTTTTAGTTTTAAATATTTTATACCATTTGCAGTTTTACAATCAATTAATTGATATTCAAAGTGTACTTTGAAATAGCCTCTTCGAAAATAAAATAATTCTTAAATATTTTATACCATTAAAGAATGATTAACAATTTTATACCATAAAAGAATTCTTAAATATTTTATACCACTTGCAGCTTTACAGATAAAAGAATTCTTAAATATATATTTACGCTAAAAATATAAAAGTTCAATATCAATTTTTATAATTAGATAGAATGGTTAGATTAGGAAAATAAATTTTAGAATATTTTAAAAATTCAACGAATATTAGAAAATTAGTTAATTTTATTTATCTTAATTAAATTTATAAAATATTTTAAAAATTAATTTCAAAATAAAATTACGAATATGCATCAATGTTAAGAATATATATATATATATATATAGAATTGTAATTGAGTTGGGTTGTTTAAAAACATTTCATACTACTAATAAATTAATAATCATTTACCATATAATTAATAACTAATGACCACATTTGACCAATCTAAAATAAAAAGCCAAAGGTTAAGATGATAACCAAACATGCCCAAATACCCAACTTTTGAAATCTTATAAAAGCATTCAAAATTTAGTTCATATTTTTTAACATAAACATTGTACCAACGAATCTTCAATATTTTTAACATTGCAAATGTGTTGAGTGCTCATATCACTTCTCACTTCTCTTTTAGTTTCTTTAACAGTAGTTATTTATGACATAATTAAAATGGTTACTAATTAAAAAAATATATCCAAAATATTTATAAAGTCAAATACTTTTATGAAGTTATAGATGCATACAAATCTATTTTTCTTCATTTCTTTTTTATTTATAAGACTTTGAAAAACCAAAAAAAAAAAAATCATTTACTTTTTTGTAATTTTTTTAATTAATATTTATTTTTAATGTATTTGTCTTCCCACACAATTTAGTACCAATCAACAAATATTATAATTAAAGTTCAAATTACTTAGAGTAATGTTGAAAACAACCTCTCCTCAACGAGTGTAAACAATGACTACAAAGTGTCTATATTAAAATGTGTGTCACACTTTACATATGTCCTACCATTATCCTATTGTGTTAGGGAAATGAATGTTAGGGAAACAAATGTATAGAAGCGTGACCCCAACTCACATGGTTTCATCATAAATGCATAGGGGTTGGTGGAGTTGGGTGGAGGCTTTGGTTTATTCTCTACATTGTGCTATGGATATATCTGCAACAATGAGTTGGATATATTTGGAAGGATTGGCTCATGCTGTTGATGAATGGGGTTGATTAATGGGGTTATGGCTGTCGCATGAAAAAGGTTTCACATTTTTAACTTACTAATTTTATTTTTGAAGAGTAATATATAAAAAAATCAATTTCTTGTGAGATTAATCTTAGAGTTGTTACTTATAAGCTAAATATTTAATTCATGAGACCTTTGTTTAACTTTTTAGATTATCTCGCACATGCTAGGTCTGTGTACCAGGTGTTCTAACCACAGTAAAGCCAATAACTTTGCAAATGTATGTGTTTCTTTGTAAATAAAATTTAATGAAAAACATTTGAGTCAAAAAGACAATAGCCGATACCCTCTTTAACTGAAGTGAAAACGAACTGTGGTTGGTAAAAAGAGTTTTATGTGTTTCTTCAGTAACTCTGTAGATGGAGACGATTTGCAAAGAATGGGCGAGCAATGGTTGTTATAGAAAGCCATGTTTCTTACTCGAAGTTGATCTTTTGAGAGGGTACATTTTTGTTGTCATTCCCTCCCTGCACAAACACTGAATTTAAGTCAGCCATTCGCGCTTCTTTGGTCTGGGCTTCTTACCATGAGCTAATTTAAGCCAGCAATTAGCTGATTTGTTTGGTCTTTTATAATATAAAAGAATATATTTATTAATTATTATTTTTTTTTTATTTGTGTATTTTTTATACATGTATAAAATTATTAGTGTTCATTATTTTATTACAATTTATGCAAATATGTGCTCGAGAGTAAGTAATTAATTTATTTTTTTCGCATTTTAATTTATTAGTTCATGCTAAAGTAACATTGTATGATTCAATTTACTTATTGATTATTATTAAGTTATAATTTGTTATGCAGTTTTTTAGAGGGCATAATCTCTAATTTAAGTGGTAGAGACTAAGTTATTGTAATATTTGTTCATCATAACAACAACAATATTAAAATAACAACTTATAATAAATCTAATTATTTTCTATTTTTATAATATATATATATATATAATTATTGATGAAACAAAATTCATTCATATAATTTTTGTTAAAATTTAAATAAAATTAATGGAAAAAATGTACTTACAAAATGAAAACATAAAACACTTAACCTATATTTTAGAAAAACACTTCACTCTAAAACATGACTCATTAAATCTACTATAGTTCCATTAATTCTTAGCATAGATAATCCAATGTCATTGGCCAATATTTAGACAAGAATTGAAAACTGAAAAGAAGTGGAGCAGAGGATTGCTCTTTTCAATATTACGAATGAGTTAAATAAGATTACATTGGAAACGTCGGCAATAAATGACTTCACTAAAACTGAACTAAAACTCGACTAAGTGAAACTGAACTGGGACACTTGGATGGACAGTTTCAACACCTAGCAGGTGGTTGGAATTAGATTCTCCAACACTCCCTCTTAATTACAACCACATAAAAATTTTAATTAAGAAACATGTTGGTCTATGTCTCAGCGAGGCTTACAATTTAAAAAATTAACTTCAACTAGATTTAGTTTTCTTCTTCTCTTCTTCCAGATTCTATAGCCTCTAAATAGTTTCAGTATTTTCTTCTTGTTGTATTCTTCAAACCTCAGATTCCTCATTTGCTGGTGCAGGTCTTCTATTGTTCCAGGTTGTCTGAGCATGTCCTAGACTTCTTCAAGAAATGACTTGAATGTGGGTTGTTGCCACATATTGTCTTCTATAGTGCTCTTTTCATCATCAATTTGCTGCAACATAAGATGAGAATAATATTTTATCTCTTCAAAACTCTAGTACCTAAAAATTCCATTGATGTGTTCATTATGCATGTTGTCTTCAACATTCATATCTATAACTTCTGTGTAGACCTCATCTAGACATGGCATTGCAAGCCACGTTTCAAGGAACTTTAACTCTTCTTCATAATCAGTCTATTTACCTACACATTGGAAATCAATGATAAGTGTAAAAACATTTCCAAAACCACATTGGTTTTGTTCCTTCTGCTCTGCAATGAGAGATTTCTCGTGTTGTGCTTCCTTCTTTGCTTGGTTTTGTTCCTTCTACTCTGCAATGGAAGATTTCTCATGTTGCGCTTCCTTCTCTGCTTCTGCCTCTATCTTTGTTTATGCTTTCCCTTACGAGACTTCTTTCTTTGCATCTGTTTATGTCTTTGTCTCTTCTTCACTAACCTGTGTTGTTGCAATCATGTTGTCTTCCACTGACTCAAGTGGGGTTATCTCACCAAATAGCATCATGCTAATATGATGTTTTTGTTGCATTATCTACAACTAATTATCATTACCAAAAAATTCTCTATCAAAATTTTCATCAATAATATTAGTCACCGGATTTACCACAGTATTTTTACTCTCATCAGCAAGCTCTATTACTGGAATCACCAAATCATCATCAGCAAGCTCTGATGTTGGAATCACCAAATCATCATGAGCAAGCTCTGTTGCTAGATTCATCAAAACTTCATCCACTTGCGGCTGTGCACAGTGCGGTTCATGATCATCTTCATGCTCCTTCTATGTTGCTTCTGCAATTTCTTCACAGACATCATCCACTTGTGGCTGAGCACAGTGGGATTCAACAAAATTTCCATTTTGTTGTCGATTTGCTGCTATAGATCCACCTTTATCTTCAACTTCAATGCTCCCCCTTGCACCAAAACACCTCTCAAGGGTATCCAAGCCTCCTTCGTTGTCTTGGCATCTGAAATCAATGGAAGAATGCTTTCTGCAATGAGATTACACTAGCACGGCTCTATAACATCGCTTTCGTGTTGGTCACGTTGGAAAAAAATCGTTGTAAAGTTTATACAGCATCGACGCGGGTATTTGGCTCAAAAGTGCATTGATCGACCCTAATATCTGGCTCAAACTAGCAATCATCGGCTCTAGTATCTGCCTCAAACCAGCGTTGATGGCTGATCGACCCGACTTTTCCTTAAAAAAGAGCACTGATTAAAAAAACTTAAAAAAAAAAAAAAAAAAAAATCACTCAACTATCAAGGGCTTCTTCTTTTGTTGGTTCTTTGTTCTTCTTTTTATTTTGGATCTCTGCACCTCAACAATATTCCTTTGGATCTCCCGCTCGCGTTGTTGCTCTGGAGTCTCACACAACGTAGCTTCGATCTTAGATCTCTGATGCTCTCAAGGAGTCTTACACATGCTAAGCTCTGTCGCTTTTAGGCAGGAGGCGTCTTCAAACTTCTTAAAACTTATGATGCTCTCTCAAAGAGTCTTATGCAGGCTCACCTCTTCTCACTATTGCTCCAACTTTGCTCATATTGTTGCTCTCTCGTGGAGTCTTATGCAAAATTTCTCTGATACTATGACAAGAATTGAAAATTGAAAAGAAGTGGAGCAGAGGACTGCGCTTCTAAAGATTTCGAATGAGTTAAATAAGATTACATTGGAAACATCAACAATAAATGACTTCACTAAAAATGAATTCACTAAATGTAGAAATTATTAATACAATTATGTGATGTATTACCGGATTATCCTGATCTAACAATTTAAATCCATTGTTAAATACATAATCCTTCTACTTAATTATTTGCGGAAATTAAATCGCCAATTGCTAACACATGAACAAAAAATCAACTGCACACAACACAGATGTTTTTACCAGGAAAGCATAAAGCTAAAAACCCCACTATCATATATTATGTATATCATGGATCATGAAACAATCTCATACAAAGCTCTACTCCAAGAGCTCTCAGTACAATATACAATCGTCTCACACTGTCACACAAAAATTGGTTCACACATGCACCAATTTACTGCCTCCTAACAACCTACCTCCACTGCGCAATCCCTGCTGATGAAGATCCCTGAATGAATTCGATCTTGCCTTGCCTTGACTGCACAATCCTCATTGGAAATTCCAATGTGTGTGTAGATGCATTGAATGCACCACTATAGTCACAAATGATAGTCATCCAAGCCCTTTCACCTATCTCTCCACTAGGTCTCTACTAGATTTGACATGCAGGTAGTTAATAGTTGTATTTCTTCAGTTGCATGTGAGACATTGCTTGTGAAATAATTAAATACTTAATTCATTGATCTCTTACTAGTGTATCATGAGATACAACTAGCACAATTGAGTTTAACTCACTTAACTGAGTTAAACTAAATAACAACTCACATAATTACTCTTCCAACTCTGTTAAACTTTGTCACACTCAGTTACAAGAATTCCACTCTGCATGTCCCACCAACTAACCTTGGAACTCGTAATTCCTTCAATCAATTGGTTTGCCACATCAATTAACTGACATCAAGTGCTTCAAGAGAATAAGTTATTATTTATTGTTTGATTATTATTAAGGGCTAATAATAATCAACATGCATTCTATTTTTAGATATGCGATCTATAAATAGACTTCGCCCATGCATCTAAAAATAGAATTTTCTCAACCATCTAGAATTAGTCTCCTGCTAATTTTAGAAATTGCTCACCATTCTAAAAATAGACATACACCTAAAAATAGCTTGCAGGCCCCGCCTAGTGAAGGTGCTTAATTTTCACTAGGATCATCATCTTGTTGAATCTCAACACTCCCTCTCAACAAGAAAGGGATTTTCCTTCACTTCGATCCTGTCTCTATGGTATTTGAATTTTCTCCTGGTGAGTGCCTTCGTCAGAATATCTGCATCCTGATCTTCTGTAGGAATGTACTGAAGCAACATGATCTTCCGCTACACACAATCTCTGATATGATGATACCGTATATCTATATGCTTAGATCTATCATGAAACACAAGATTAATCGAGAGTTTAATGCAACTATGATTATCACAATGAATCATTGTAGGATCTAAATGAGAACTGAATAAACCGACTAGGATCTTCCTCATCCAGATAGCCTCACATGCAGCTTGACTTGCTTCCATGTATTTCGCTTCCACTGAATTGAGTGCCACGGATCTCTGTTTCCTACTGTACCAAGAAACAACTGTAGATCTGACACTGAAAACCCCTCCTGATGTGCTCTTTCTGTCTGTTGGGCTGCCTACCCAATTTGCATCTATGAAGCCATGAAACTTCACCTCATCTATTTGTCTGTACCATAATCCATACTCAGACGCACCCCTGAGATATCTCAGGACATGTGTGCCCGTCTTCCAAAAGAGCTTGATAGGCTTAACCATCGCTTGACTAAGTTGATTCACCGCATAGCATATGTCTGATATTGTATTAACTAAATACATGAGCGAACCCACCAACTGTCGATAGACAGTAGCATCCACTACCTCTATCGATGTAGCATCCTCTTTCCTCCAGTTTCTCAGAAGAGGAGTATCCATGGGTTTGCAGCCCTCCATATGAAACTTACTGAGTATCTAACTTGCATACTTGCCTTGAGACACAAACAGTTCACCTTCTCGCTGTCATATTTCCAATCCAAGGAAATAGTGAAGGAGGCCCATATCCTTCATCTTGAACTCCTTTGCAAGGTCCTCCTTGCATGAGTGTATCATCTGCTCATCACCAGTCAATATTAAATCATCAACATAAAGAACAATGATTAAAAGCTTACCCTCCACCACAATCTGGTATAGGTTTGCATCCGCCTCACTCTTGGTGAAGCCAAGTCCAGTGAAATAGTTGTCGATCCGAGTGTACCAAGCACGGGGTGCTTGCTTCAGCCCATACAACACTCTTTTGAGTCTACAAAAATGCGACTCGTTGCTGAAGATCTCAAATCCTTTAGGTTTCTCACTGTACACTTCTTCCTCAATGATCCCATTAAGGAACGTTATCTTCACATCCATCTGATGAATGTGCCAACCCATCTGTGCTGAGAGAGCAAGGATGGTCCTTATGGAAGAATCCGTGCGACAGGTGCAAAGGTTTCTTCATAATCAATCCCCTCGATCTGTGAGAAGCCCCAGACCACAAATATTGCCTTATGCTTCTCAACACTCCCATTAGCAGCTTGCTTTACCTTGTAGATCCATCTTGAACCTACCACTGATTTATCAACCAGCCTTGGAACAATTTCCCAAGCATTATTTCTGACAATGGATTCATACTCATCCACCATTGCATCTACCCATGTGGGCTCCTACACTTCTTCCTGAAAGGAATATGGCTCAGTCACAATACATTTTCTCATGAGAGCCATGTATCCATTGAATCGGTCAGGAGACTGTCTCTGTCTGCGCTGTGAAGTAGGGACTCCTACATTTTGTGTCGCATCAAACTTCAACCTCTCAGCTTTTGTGGTACGTCTTCTGCCAATTCTGATGTTTGGCTCTGCATGAGTGGACTCCTCTACTCCATGAACCTCCTCCTGCAGCTGATCCACATCTAGAGACTCATCTTTGGGAACAAGTAGCTCCTCCTCTGCATGCAAGTCTAGCTCCCTCTCAAGCGACAACTTCATGGCTTTCTCCTTATTGAATTTTATATCCCGTTGCACGATAGTCATTCAACTGTTTGGAAAATACACATGATAATTATGGGGAGTTTTTGTGTACCTCACAAATATCCCAACTTTAGCAGTCAGCTCCAGCTTCTTCCTGGCATTCTTGGTCACATGAACATAAACAGATGAGCCAAAAATCTTAAAGTGAGAAACATCTGGTTTCTTACCATTAAAATCTTCTTCAGGTGTACTCATGCCAAGTACTCTATGAGGACAAGGTTTTTCACATAAACCACAGTGTTGCATGTTTCCTCCCACAAGTGCATTAGTAGGCCCTGATCATGCAGCATAGCTTGTGCATCACCCACGATCTTTCTGTTCTTCCTCTCTGCGACCCCATTCTGCTGTGGGTTATGAGGCACTATGAGTTCTCTTCGAATTCCTTCTTTTCTACAGAATTCTTTGAATTCGTTTGAGATATATTCACCACCATTATCACTTCGTAGAGCCTTCACTTGCTTCCTCGACTCTTTCTCCACCAATTCTTTAAACTCACAGAACTTTGAGAATGTTTGATCTTTCTTCTGCATGAAGAATATCCATCATCTACGACAATAGTCATCAACAAAAATAACATAATACATGTGTTTTGTTGTTGAAGCAACCGAGAATGCCCCACACACATCTGTGTGAACTCTCTCCATGATCACCGAAGCATGGTTCTCCTTTTCATGAAAGGTGGACTTCACAAACTTACCCATAGTACATCCCTTGCATTGATCTATCTACGCAAGTGTACCCTTGGGAATTCCAGTAGAAATCTATTGCAAAATCTTCAGGGCGCCATGGTGAAGATGGCCCAATCGCCTATGTCATAATTCGCCCTCATCCCGGCTCACCACTTCTTCTTATTCTTTTCCCACCATTGCAGCGCAGCCATCTACCTCCAGCTTGTAGAGATTATTAACTTGAATCCCTATCCTCTTGGTTTGACCTGCTGTTTTATGTCGTAGGAAAGCTTTTCCATCGCTGAAAACAAGATCATAACCTCTGTCCTCCAACATCACGACAAAGACCAAGTTCTTCTTGAGACCTGGAACATGCATAACATCTTTCAACATAAATGGTTTACCTGACTCCCTCTCAAAGGTAATGGTACCAATTCTGGTCACACTGTATTTTCCATCGTCACCCATCTCTATATGCATTTGGAGATCTTTCTCCTCCAAGTCACTGAAAAGCTCCTTATCTCCTGTCATGTGGAAGGAAGCACCACTATCAAGATATCACACCGATCCCATTGCGCTTGAAACCAAGCATGTGACCAAAGAGAAATCAAGGTCAAATTGCGAGGCAAGGGCCTCACCAGCCACAGCTCCAACAGACTTCTTGTTCTTCTTTTTCTGTGGGTAGTTAGTGGTGAGATGCCCATGTTCATGACAGTGAAAACACTTCACCTTGGACAAATCCAGCTTCTTGCCTTTAGCCTCGGATTTTGAGTGGAATTTCTTCCCCTTCCCTTTCCTTGCTTTAGCAACCAAAGCACAATCCTCTTCATAATCATGCTTTGATGAAGAGCCATCCCTGGTGTTCCGCCTGAACTCCTCCTGTACTAGATCTGACCACAGTTGTTCCCAATCCAACAGTTTTTCCCGTCCGTTGACAGAGTCTTGATAACTGTGCCAACTCTTAGGAAGTCCCAAGAGAACCAAGCTCACCAAATCATCATCAGCAACCGTGATTCCACACTCCCCAGTTCATCCCAACATTGGACAAACTTTGTGAGATACTTTTGAATACTTTCGCCCTTCTCCATTTTGATTTTTCTGAGTTTATCCTTCAGCGCCAATTTCCTATGGTCGTTGTTGCTTTGGAAAAGATCTGTCAAAGCCTTCCACATTACAAATGGAGTGGATTTACCATGAAGGCTTGAGACAATATGGTCTCTCACACCTTCCAACAGAATCCTTCTCGTCTTCGCTACTTTCTTTTTTCAGGCGTTAAGTAATGCAGCATCAGTCGAAGTGGGCTTGGGAACATCACTATCGATGAATTATTTCAAGCCATTATCTTCAAGCATCACCTCCATTCTATCCTTCCATGCAGTGTAGTTCGAGCTTCCCTCGAGTGCATACTCCAACTGCAAACCATTAAAAGCCATTTCGATGTTTACTCAACTGTCGCACCAAGAAATCTTGCAGCAAATTTGAATTGTTCCACCAAAAAAACTCAGCACTGCTTCAATGTTACAATCTTTAATGATTAACACTGCCCCGATACCATGTAGAAATTATTAATAAAATTATGTGATGTATTACTGGACTCTCCTGATCTAACAATTTAAATCCACTATTAAATACAGAATCCTTCTACTTAATTATTTACAGAAATTAAATCGCCAATTGCAAACACATGAAGAAAAAATAAATTGCACATAACACAGATGTTTTTACCGAGAAGGAATAAAGCTAAAAACCCTACTATCATATATTATGTATATCATGGATCATGAAACAATCTCATACAAAGCTCTACTGTAAGAGCTCTCAGTACAATATACAATCGTCTCACACTGTCATACAAAAATTGGTTCACACATGCACCAATTTACCGCCTCCTGATAGTCTGCCTCCACTGCGCAATCCTTGCTGATGAAGATCCCTGAATGAATTTGATCTTGCCTTTCCTTGACTGCAAAATCTTCATTGGCAACTCCAATGTGTATGTAGATGCATTGAATGCACCACTATAGTCACAACTTATATTCAACCAGGCCCTTTCACCTATCTCACCACTAGGTCTCCACTGGATCTGACATGCAAGTAGTTAATAGTTGTATTTCTTCAGTTGCATGTTAGACACTGCTTATGAATTAATTAAATAATCAATTCACTGATCTCTCACTAGTGTATCATGAGTTACAACTAGCACAACTGAGTTTAACTCACTTAACTGAGTTAAAATAAATAACAACTCACATAACTACTCTTCCAACTCTGTTACAACTTTGTCACACTCAGTTACAACGAAGTCCATTGTGCATATCCCACCAACTAACCTGGGAACTCGTAATTCGTTCAATCAACTGGTTTTCCACATCAGTTAACTGAAATCAAGTGCTTCAAGAGAATAAGTTATTATTTATTTTCTGATTATTATTAAGGGCTAATAATAATCGACATGCATTCTATTTTTAGACATGTGATCTATTAATAGACTTCGCCCATGCATCTAAAAATAGAAACTCATCTAAAAATAGAATTTTTTCAACCATATAGAATTAGTCTCCTGCTAATTTTAGAATATGCTCACCATTCTAAAAATAGACATACACCTAAAAATAGCCTGCGGGCCCCACCTAGTGAAGGTGCTTAATTTTCACTAGGACCGTCATCTTGTTGAATCTCAACACTAAAACTGAACTAAAACTCGACTAAGTGAAATTGAATTGGGACACTTGGATGGACGGTTTCGACACCTAGCAGGTGGTTCGAATTAGATTCTCCAAAATATTTCACCCTAACTAAGGGACACATCCTTTCATAATAAGTAACGAGAAATATCTAGTAAACCTCTCTAATTGTATGGTTAGTTTGAGTTAAATCTATTATGTATAGGTACAATGGAAAAGTCCATTAAAAAAACTGATCGGGACATAAAATTTATATTGACAAATGATAAGGACATAAAATTTATATTGAGATGTTGAGTTATTTTTATAGATTATGTATTAGGTTAATAATTGATTTTATGTTTTTTTTTTAACTATGCTAATAGATGTGTTTGTTTTGGAATAGGGCGTTCATAATTTTAATCTAAATAATTATTAGTTTGATCATAAAGATTTAATTTCCATGGAATATTCTAGAATATTCTTAATAGTAGTCACAAATGAAAAGTTGAGATTTATCTCAAAAATAGTTATACTATTTTATAGTTTTAATTAAATTTATTAATTAAAAAAATGGCATATGAACATGAGTTATGTATTTTTGTGCATGTGGTATTGCTAATCCATGGTATTGGCTCATGCTATTATAACAAATCATATTTACAAGTTAAGAATATCTATGGGAATTTCCATGGTTAAAAATTGTGTTACATGTTTTCTTTAAATGTATGTATATTTTTAACTCCATTGTTATATTACAAAGTTTTACAAAATACTCAATTGAGTTCCCTGTGGTCCCCCGCCCCCCGCCCCCACCCACAACCCCTCCACCCCCTCCGCCCAACCACCCCCTCCATACATAGCAAAACATTAAATGCCTTTATTACTAGAAGGTTGCGTTTCCAGAAGGCCAAATCCTCCAACTTTGTGAAAAAGATCGACAACATTCCAAAGGTGGAGGTTCACGCCTCACAATCCAAATTTTATGACCTTTATGGGCTTATGGCCTTCTTTGAGATCCATGTAGGCATGGATCGACAAGAACTAGAAACCCATGATTAAAAATAAGGTTTCAACATCATTTTGCAGCTAAGGGTTTTATAGCATCTTATTCGAAGATAAAGTAGATCAAGATCTTATATTCAAGAATTGACCCTACATCATGGGAGGCGAAGGGTTATATATGGACCAATGGGGTCCAAATTTTAATCCTAAATGTGATGTTCCATCGACAATCTTGGTATGGTTCAAGCTTCCCTTCCTCCCACTACATTGTTGGAATGAGAAAACTTTCAAAAGTATAGGAAATGCCCTTGGAAAATACATTCACCGAGCTGAGCCACAAGAAGGATTGCAAGCCTACTCTAGGATTTATATGGAGTTGGACCTAGACAAGGGTTTAGTGGCAAAATTAAATCTAAACTTAGATAATTAATTGGTATAACATACTGAAAGTTGACTATGATTAACTTCCATTTAAATAAAAGTTTATCCATGAATATGGCCAATTTGCTTGCAATTGCAAGGAGAAGGTAGAAGAGTAGCTAAAGCAACTTGGCGATGGAGAAGAGTGGCAGCAACAACAAAGGATAAGAGGCCCCACAAATATGAACAACCAAGCTCCTCCTTAAGTGACTACAGGGTAGAAAGGGAAATGGCCCATGTCAAAAATCAAGGGCCAATGTCTGGAGTGGGAAACTTTGCTAGAAATAACAAGAGATCTAAACAATAGCTTTGATATCTTGAATTGGTTTCTATAATCAGGAGGATTTCTAGCTACTGCATCGATAACAGAGAAGGCCCCAAACCCCACTAAACCCTCTTCTCTTGTAGTGCTAGAAGGGATGCCTTCCCTAGAGGCCCTTGTGGGGACTCAAGGGGAGGGTTTAGATTTAGAAGAAGAAGAATTTCACTCCCCTAGGGCCCTCACAACCTAGGAAGATTGGTTACCAGTAAGATCCAGATGAAAAATAAAGCAAGGAGGAAGACAAATCAACAACTATGGAATGAAAATTTTGAAAAAGGTAAGGATATGGGGACCCAGATGATAATTGATTCATTCTAAATGGTCGCTAGAAATGTTAAGAAAAGTGACCCTGACCTCCATTCTGGAGGCAACAAATCACACAATAAATTATGAAATTTCTCTCTTAGAATTGCAGGGGGTTAGGTTCCAATAAATGGATCTCTGAAGTTAAATCTCTAATAAAAAGAGAAAATCTTAGCCACCCTCCTGCTTCAAGGAGACAAAGATGGGGGAACGAGAACTATAAAAAAACTATGAGCTTAGAGAATTTGGATCATGTGGGGCGTGGGGGGGGCTCTGTTTGATTTGGTCCAACTCTTTTTTCAAGTTGATGGACTTGCACTTAGCACCTAATTGATTGGTGGTTCACTTACTTCACCTCCAATCAAACAAAGTATGCAATGTCATATATATGTATATATAAAATCAATTGTTGGGGATCTCTCCTAAGCCTCCTAGACTGTCCTTAGAGTAAGATTGTATTAAGGCAGGGGAATTTAATGTAATCCTCCATCCTTGGAAAAAAAAGGAAGCTTTCTGATTCGAGATCAGTTTCAAGAATTTTTAGAGGATCCGATCACTTTGCTGGATCTAATGGATATATATATATATAATCAATTGTTGGGCATCTCTCCTAAGCCTCGTAGACAGTCCTTAGAGTGAAGATTGTATTAAGGCAGGGGAATTTAATACAATCCTCCATCCTTGGAAAAAAAAAGGAGGCTTTCTGGTTCGAGATCAGTTTCAAGAATGTTTAGAGGATCTGATCACTTCGCTGGATCTAAGGGATATCAGGCGAACGCCAAACATATTTACATGGAATAATTGCAGATCTAGACTGGGGCATATTGCAGCCTGCCTATATAGATTTTTAGTTGCTTGTTCATTTTATCTCAAGACCTCCAAATCCCTTCTCAGATTCTTCCCTGGGTGAGTTTAGATCATCGGCCAATTGATATTGAAGTATTGTAGACATTACACTATGGAGCATTTCCATTCCACTTCTCTCCTCTTACGATCCAAAATAAGGCTTCTCGGATTTCGTAAAAGCAATATGCAGCAGGTAGGAAATCGATTCTCCAAGTACTATCTCCGAATATATATATATAACCTTCAAATAGTAGATAAAAACAAATAATAAAGACGGTGGAGCCAAAATAAACCTGCATAAATCAAATCTTAAAAAAACCAAACCCAAAACTTTTAGAGTGTACGCAAACTTTATAAATTCAATAATTAAAAACACTAATATAGTAATGTTTTCAAATACAAGTACGACGGATAGAAATTAGTTAATAAGCAATAAAGCTTCTCAAAACGCAGGCATCAAGCATCAGGCTGTGCATCAATTATGAGGCTGACAGAGAGACTCTGTAGCTGGATGGATAGCACTGCCCCTCAATCCACCCAAAGTGCTCAGAGGGAGAAGACAAAATCATAAACTTGCAACCTTATTGGCATCTGCTAGTTAAGGACTCATGCCGATTTGGGCAGAATGGCATGTGCCAGTACTGAATTTAAGTCAGTCAGCAATTCGCTGCTCTGGTGACTCTGGGCTTCTTACAATTCGCCAATTTAAATCAGCAATCGGCTGATCTGTTCTGGTCTTCCTGCGATTCTGCATATTTAATAATATTTTTGCAACTTGTATTTGTATTCTGCATATTTAGTAATATTTTTGCAACTTGTATTTGTATTTTAAGCGTAATGTTTGTGCAAATGAAATTATTCGTACGTACTTGCTGTTGCCAAAAGTCGTAATAAGTAAAATCAATCTTATTCACATTATTACTACATCTTTGCCACGTTATGATTTACTATGATTATCAACGTAGACAAGGCAGAGCATGGTTAACACATCATTGATAAAACATTATTAGTGGTAATTTAAGTAACATGTAAGTGGTAACGTTGTTAAGTGAATGAGGTTATTTTTTTGGAAATATTATTTTTAAATGATATTATAATGTTTTATATTTTAAATCTTATTTTTAAATAGGAAAGTGGATTCAATATTATATTATTTGAATTATCTAAAGTTTATCATTTATTATTATTTATTATTTAGAAAATGTGATTTTTTTAGCTTGATACATGTGAGTTGTATAAAAATTTCTCAACGTCTTATCATCTAATCCTCCTCATCATAAGATAAGAAGCTAGTGATGGCCAGTGAGAATTGAAAAGTAACAATTTTCAAAAACCTTGATATATAACAATTCTCAGTACATTGAAAAATGAAAGGTAACCACTCTCAAAACCTTGAGATATAACAATTCTCAAAACCTTGATATAGTAAGGGTGAAATCTATGAGTTCAAGATAAGATATAAAAAAAAATTATTATAGGTCTATTTAGAAAGATATCATAAATGTGCATAATGTTTTATTCCAAGTTTGACATACATTAGAGTAGTAAAGAACTTTTATATTCAAAGTTTCCAATATATGAAAAGGGTGCATAAGATTTTGATCACATCAAGAATAAAGATTAAATTATTATGTAAAGGTTTCTAGTTAATTATTGTGTTTTTATTTATATTTAAAGAAAGAAATATCTAGATTTTCTCTAGAGATAATTCCTCTCCTTGAGATTTTGAGGAAGTTGATAGAAAGTCTCTTGATTTTAAAAGCTTATTATAACTTTTTCCTTAAAAAAATTGTTTCTTGACTTTACATAGTCTAGAATTTGCTAAATTCTACAAATCTAGAATTCTCTAAATACATTTTAGATTTAGAAAAATATACATTTTATTAGGATGTTCTTGCATCAAAATCCCTGGGGGGGAATATATATTCATGTACTTTTATTCTTGAGTTCTTCAATACTGGTAACATATTTGGAAATTATGTCATTGAGATCCAAGTAGCACCTTCGACTAGTTGATTCTTCCACTTGATCAAATATTCAAAGTACTCCTTGTTCTTGGTCCTCTTAGCCACCTTGTTTTCCATTATTGACTATATTTGCTCCATTGGTGTTGGAGGTAGTTACTTCTCCCATTCAACAATTCGAGTTGTATCATTAACAGGTGCATCTACTAAGACATTTGTTGATTCCTTAAAGGAGTACATATATGAAACATTAAAGATTTGAGAAGAGTCCAAAGTTTTTGGGTAGTTCTATTTCATAAGCATTTGAGGAGAATTTTCTCAAGACTTTGCATGGTCCAATCTTCTTGAGTTTTAGTTTGTTATACTCCCCTTTTGAAAATCTATCTTTTTGAAGATGTGTCATAACCAAATACCCAAATTCAAAATCCAATTACCTTCTATTTGAGTCTCCTCTTTATTTGTACTTGCTACTACTTTCTTGTAATTGCTTCTTGAATCTATCTTCTAATTCCTGCATGCTAGCCACAAAATATTCATCACCAAAACTTTTGAATTCATTCTTCCCAATATTTCTTAATTCATAAATTCCCATTGGGTGCATTCCATACAAAATTTGAAATGGTCTTAATCCTATGCTTTTATTGGATGAGTTGTTATATGTGAACTCAACCTAGAAGCAAGTACTTGATCTCACTACTTGGGACATTCACTTACCAAACTTCTCAAGATATTTTGTAATATTATATTTACCACCTTTGTTTTTCCATTAGTCTAAGGATAGTATGTTGAATTTAATTTAAGGTTAGTTCCAAACATTTTCCACAAAGTTCTCTAAAAATGGCCCACAAATCTATTATTTCTATCAGAAACAACGCTTCTTGGAAATCCATGCAATATAACTACTTATTTGAAGAATAAATTTTCAATATCAGTTGCATAATTTGTCTTTTTGCTAGCTATGAAGAGTGCCATTTTTTAAAATATATCAACAACAACATAAATTGAGTCATTTTCTCTATGTGTTTTTAGAAATCCTAGCACAAAGTCCATGCTGACATAGTCCCATGACATGTTTGGAATTGGTAAGGCTTGATATAATCTAGTATTTTGACTTGTTCCTTCTGCATGTTGACATACTCTGCATCTCTACAAAAATATTTTAACGTCGTCCTGCATACCTAGCCAAAAATAGAACTTATAGTTAGGAAAATGTTTTATCTTATCTAAAATCCCCTACTAATCCTCCACTACATTTCTCTTTTAACAAATTTTCTCTCATTGAACACTTTGTAATGCATAATCAACAAGGGAAATTTTTAAGGATGGAAATTTAGCTTAAATTTTAGAAACCTTGGTGAATCTTACTAGTCTCAAACATGCAAAATTTAAAATGTTTGGTGGGTTTTCTGTAAAATTATCCAAAAATTTGATGATTTCATATAGTCTCTATAGATTTTTTGTGTATTTTAAGGTAAAGTAATTTTATACTATAAAATTTAGGTGAGCCATTTTTAGAAAAAATTGATATTAGCGAATTTTTTTTTTTTGGAAAAAACATGGAAAATCAACCCACGTATGAATGATAGTCCCTAATTTTTTTTTTGTAGTCAACAGTCTTTTAACAACAACCCTTGTTGTATCATATAATCTAGCCATGTATTTCTATCTCAAATTATAAGGTTTTTGCAAGTTGCATAAGCTTCCTTGAAATCTCGATTTTCTTCATACATTCTTTCAAATCATAAAACCCTCGAACCTTCACTTGAAATTCATGCAAGGATAGATTAATTTGACTTTATGCATCTGATACCTTATTTAATTTCTCACTTATGTGTTTTATATAAAATGTAAAGTTCTACAAAAATTCAATCCACTTAACATGCCTTTGATTCAATGTTGCATGGTTGGTGATTCCAAGGCATGATTATCAATATAAAGAATAAATTCTTTGGGTGATCCGGGTAAATTTCACTACCCTTTAAACCAAGACCTTTTGCTTCGGTTGATGTGTTAGAATTGCACTTTATAAAAAAACATTAATGAACGCATATGCATATATAGTCAAGAGGAAAACATGTCAACAATCATAAAAAAACTCAAGACATTTAATAACTGAGTTCGTCCAGTGTGAACTACGTCTTCGGGCCTCGGTGTCTCGATGGTGTTGTCCGCTTCATTCTGTGTTGTAAATGTGAATATGTACACAGACAATGTTTTCTTATCATGCATGGAAATCAGCCCTCAACATGAGTGGCAAAGTCTCTCCACGAGACATTCTGCTACAAGGAACTCTCACTCGTAATAGACCTCCTATCAGCATGGCATAAACTCACACATAACGAATATGAGTATCCCACCAGCATGGCAACAAATGGATCTCAATCAAACATACATGTGACAATGAGTATCTCGTCAACATGGCAACAAAGGGATCTCAATCAAACATACATGTGACAATGAGTATCCCACCAACATGGCAACAAAGGGATCTCAAACATAAAGGACAATCCATGATGGAAATTACATCTCACATCAAGAACAAAAATAAGGTTATGCATCAAACATCAAGCGGGGATCTATACAGCATAATGCATCTTATAGAAAAGAGACAAATAAGTACATGATCACAATGCATATACCTAACATTGAAGATGACTAAAGAATAGGTTGCTCCACTGCTGGATCTGAAATCGCCATCGCAATCATGGCATCGAAAGGCATGAAATCGACTGCTCTCTCACTCAATGCATACATCGGCACTCCACTTTGAAAAGTGGTCAAAACACATAAGGCTCGGATGGAAAATCTGACCGCACCGCTGGACTCATGTCGCCCAAGAGGTGCATGATCGATTGTCAATTTGTTGAATTCTGACGGTGTCGAAATCTGGGCCTTAGGGAATCTTTTAGATTCCCCCTAGATTCCTCAAAGATGTTGCTCCATAGGGAATCTAGAAAGCTGCAACTCAAAACAGGAATTTGATCTCACCATTGAGATCCTTGCAAAATTCTGAGAAGAATGAGTATAAGGTTGACCTCATTATGACACTGACGAATTTCAACCTCCAAGGAATCTGAAAGATTCCCTCAAGATTCCTAAAGATTCTCCTCCACAAGGGATCTGCAAAACCACTGCTCTAAAGGCGAATCCGACCTTGCCATTGTGTTCCCTCCGAAATTCTGGTTAAAATGCATAAAAATTTCAATACATTCTGACACGGGAAATTTTTACCTCCTTGGAATCAAAAAAATTCTCCAAGCATCAAAAGGATTCAGTCTCGAAATCCATGCCTGCAATAAAATAACATTAAACTACCTCGAACTGTGTGCTCCTCCTCTACTGCCTAGCCTAGGTGCACTGTGCAAATGTTGAGTTTTATATAAGTGGGCTAGCGGACTTTACCACATAAGTGGTTAAGGCGCGTTGGTAAAATAAGTGGTTTGTTAAAGCGAGGTCGGGGGATCAAATCCTACCTCACCAAAAATCTGCATGTTTTATTAATTTTTGGAGGGTTCGTGGTTCTGCTG
Organism: Pinus albicaulis; assembly: GCA_034641835.2. Classification (NCBI taxonomy): domain Eukaryota; kingdom Viridiplantae; phylum Streptophyta; class Pinopsida; order Pinales; family Pinaceae; genus Pinus; species Pinus albicaulis. The sequence continues at coordinate 353,719,650 of CM076577.1, forward strand.
GGGGGCCTGACCCACATCGGGCGACCCGCCCGCATATCCGTCGTATGGCATATGTTATAAAGGTGGGGTTATGGTTGCGGTGGCGGGGTTGACCGCTGACCATCCCACCATATATATTTTCATATTTTTATGCGGCGGGGTGTCGTGGGCTCCAGTGGGGGTCATGACCTACTGGCCCCAACAAATTTTGTTTTTATGTTTTATAAATTTGATGGGGATAAGGGCAGGGGTCACGGCCCACCCTTATTTTAATATATTTTTGTTTTAAATTAAACCAACCCCATTTTTTAAAACATTCGATTTTTAGGCCGAAGGACTGATTTTAACGGTCCCACAATGTTTCTCAGAATCTAGTTGGAGCTAGCCGAGATCCGGTGGCCGGAAAAAATTCCAAATTTTGTCCTCCTTAGCCTGCCACATCTTCAAGTCAACCTTGGAACTTTGATTGCCTCTAACTTTCGCATATGAGCTCGTTTTGATGAACCGTTCACACCGTTGCGATCAGGACGACAAGATCTTCAACTTGCACTTAGTTCGAGAGAAATACGAACACTTTGAATTTCAAGCTTGCATAAGCCCTCTTTCTCCTGTGTTTGTCTTTGGAGCCAACTAGATCATTCCTCCCCACTGAGGATCTTTTGGTCCTCCAAAAGCATCAACAATAATCTGCAACTATTGTGTACAATCTATACACCACAAGTGTCCTAAAAGGGGTCACCCTTCCATCTCCTTCACCTTTGTTCTTCGTAGCCTTAAGCGATGAGATGACACATGCATCCTCTGCAAATCTGTAGTACAATCTCCTACAAATTACATGCTCAAATTGACCAACTATGACCCAAGCATTTCCATACTTGCCATGAGTTTACATACTCGATGGTCAGGTTTACATCAAATGGAAATCACACCCCCTCTATCATCACACGAACAAAAACATCATTGTCGCATTTCCAAGTGATGGAAACAACATCATCACTTTTACATAAAATAAATGCATCTCATGATTTACCAAAAAAAGCCAAAATATCATGGTTTCTAAACAAGCGATGGAAAACACATCATCACTTTTACATAAAGAAATGCAACACATGATTTACAAAAATAAGGCCATGACAAGCTAACACATCTAGAAAAATAATCTATAAAAACCCCTCTTTAGCAAAGTGAATGGGCCATCCCCCTGTGGGGAATTCACTTGTCGATCAACTCTTTTGACTATTTTCTGCACGGATGTTTTGTCTTTGAGGCACTGCTCTGAATGGAGTCTCCAACACGTGGCTCTTTGATGGCCACTTCGGTCGCAATAACTGCAATGAGTCTTATTCCTCCATACCTGTTTAACCAATTTCTTTCCTTTCTATGGAGAAGGATTTTCATGCCTCATCCTCCTTTATGTTTCCATTCTTTTCCAACACTCAGAAATGACATGGTTACGCAAACCAAAAAAATGACAAGTTTTCTTATGCCATGATTTACATTCATGTTTAGCAATATTCTTATAATCAAAATGAACTCGATAATATTGAGACTTATTATACCTTCCCTCGTGGTCTCTGATCCGATCATGGTGATGAGAGATTGCCTCATCTCTTTCACTACAACATGCACTTCCATGGGATGATGGTAGATTTTTCCCATCAATCCTCTTCCCTGGTGAGTTCAAAAATGTCTATTTTCCCTTGATTTCCTTCGAACATCCTCCTTCAGTGTATCCCAAACATGCATAGTGAGGTCTCTTCACAACCTCCAATGTTTGCGTTATGTCTTGGCCACGAATGCCAAGTCCTCCTCCTTGGTACCCGATCCTGGTAAGGAGCCTCATGTTGGTTCTTGTAAATGGTATCTCCACACTTCCAACAGAAATGATATCATGTGAATATGAAACTGAAGAGAAATCGACACGGTTTACCTCAACTATCGATTTTGGAATAGGTGAAAAAGGCTTCTCTAAGCCTTCGTTGTGCTTCACTTCCTCCAAGGCCTCTATCACAGCTTGTAGTTGAAGCTGCAATCGATGCTTCTCCTCCTTCTCTTCCTGTAGGAGTGTCTTCGATGCCTCATGATCTGCTTGAAGACTTTTGTTGTTGCGCTTTAATTCCTCCAATGCCTCGGTCATGGATTGCAATTGAAGCTGCAATCGATGTTTGTCCTCCTTCTCTTCTTGTAGAAGTGTTTTCAACTCAACGTTATTTGCTTCTTGTTTCTCATAAGCTTCATACAACATGTTTGCTTTCTCGGACACCTTGAGCATGGTCTCATACATGTCTTTGACATCCTCCATTGCTCAACTCAGTGAACGTGCAACAATGGTTCACGCCTGCAATCCAAATCAGAAAGAAGACCCGCTCTGATACCATTTGACCCGGGTAAATTTTGCTACCCTTTAAACCAAGACCTTTTACTTCGGCTGATGTGTTACAATTTCATTTTATCAAAAAATATTAATGAACACATATCTAGATATATTCAAGAGGAAAACATGTCAACAATCACAAAAAAAACTCAAGACGTTTAATAACGGAATTCGTCTAGTGTTGACTACGTCTTCGGGCCTTGGTTTCTCAATAGTGTTGGCCGCTTCATTCAATGTTGTAAATGTGAAGATGTACATGGACGTTGTTTTCTTATCATACAAGGAAATCAGCCCTCAACATGAGTGGCAAATTCTCTCCACGAGACGTTTCGCTGCAAGGAACTCTCACTCGTAACAGACCTCCTATCAGCATGACATAAAATCACACATAATGACTATGACTATAGGTATCCCGCCAACATGGCACCAAAGGGATCTCAATCAAACATACATGTGACAATGAGTATCCCACCAACATGGCAACAAAGGGATCTCAATCAAACATACATGTGACAATGAGTATCCCACCAACATGGCAACAAAGGTATCTCAATCAAACATACATGTGACAGTGATTATTCCACCAACATGGCAACATAGGGATATCAAACATAAATGAAAATTCATGATGGAAATTACATCTCACATCAAGAACAAAAACAAGGTCTCGAGTCAAACATCAAGCGGGGATCTATACAGAACAATGCATCTCATAGCAAAGAGACAAAGAAGTACATGATCACATTGCATATACCTCACACTGAAGATGACTGAAGAATAGGTTTCTCTACTATTGGATCTGAAATCACCATCGAAATCATAGTGTCGAAAGGAATGAAATTGACTGCTCTCTCATTGAATGCAGACACTGGCACTCCACTTTGAAAAGTAGCCAAAAAACATAAGGCTCGAATGGAAAATTTGAAAGCATTTATGGACTCTTGTCACCGAGAGGTGTAGGATCGACTATCAATTTTCAAAATTCTAAAACTGTCGAAATTTGGGCCTTAGGGAATCATTTAGATTCCTCAAAGATGTTGCTCCACAGGGAATCTGGAAATATGCAACTCAAAACAGGAGTCTAATCTCACCATTGAGATCCTTGTGAAATTCTGAGAAGAATGAGTATAAGGTTGACCTCATTCTGACACCGGTGAATTTCAGCCTCCAAGGAATATGAAAGATTCCCTCAAGATTCCTGAAGATTCTCCTCCACAGGGGATCTACAAAGCCACTGCTCGAAAGGCAAATCTGACCTTTCCATTGCATTCCCTACGAAATCTTGGTTAAAGTGCATATAAATTTCAATACACTCTGACACAGGAAAAATTTACCTACTTGGAATCAAAAAGATTCTCAAACCATCAAAAAGGTTTTTTCTCGAAATTTGTGCTTGCAATAAAATAATATTAAACTTCCTCGAACTACGTGCTCCTCCTCCACTTCTTGGCCTGGGCACACAGTGCAAATGTCGAGTTTTATATAAGTGGGTCGACGGACTTTACCACATAAGTGGTTAAGGTGCATTGGTAAAATAAGTGGTTTGTTAAGGGGAGGTCGAGGGATCAAATCCCGCCTCCCCAAAAATCTGTGCATTTTATTAATTTTTGGAGGGGTCTTAGGTATGTTGTGGGGCCCAACCTGAATCAGGCGGCCCGCCCGCATATCGGTCGTATGGTATATGATATAAATGTGGGGTTATGGTTGGGGTGGCAGGGTTGACCAATGACCACCCCACCATATATATATTCATATTGTTATGCGATGGGGTGTCGTGGGGTCCGGTGGGGGTCATGGCCTGACAGCCCCAACAAAATTTATTTGTATGTTTTATAAATTGGATGGGGATAAGGACGGGGGTCATGGCATGCCCTTATTTTAATATATTTTTGTTTTAAATTAAACAAACCCCATTTTTTAAAACATTTGATTTTTAGGCCGAAGTAGTGATTTTAACAGTCCCATAATTTTACCTAGAATCCAGTCAGAGCTAGCCAAGATTTGGTGGCCGGAAAAAATTCCAAATTGTGTCCTCCTTAACCTGCCACATCATCAAGTAAACGTTGGAATTTCGATTGCCGCTAAATTTTTCATGTGAGCTTGGTTTGATGAACCATTCACACCGTTGCAATCAGGCCGATGAGATCTTCAACGTGAAGCTGGTTCGAGAGAAATCCGAACACTTTGAATTTTGAGCTTTCATAAGCCCTCTTTGTTCTATGTGTGTCTCTGGAGCCACCTGGATCATTGGGCATAAGGTAGTGTCTCCATTTTGTTAGGGTTTGGATAATAGAATAAATTCCTTATCATATGAAGAATATTTTTATTTGGATTCATTGAGATTTTTAATAAAGGAAGCATTTGGCTTCCCTTCCTAGCTTAGTACAACTCCTATTACAATCCCACTAACATCAGTTTCAAACTGGAAAAGTTTGTTAAAATATGGCAGTGTTAATACAAGTTTTTTTGTGATTTTTTATTTAACAACTCAAGGCTATTATTAGTGGCTTCTATCCAGTAAAATGGTCATTTACTTTCATGCATAGTCTCCACAATTAGATCATAGATTCCACTAAAACATTGATGAATTTTCTATAGAAATTTTCCAAACCATGAAGCTTCTCACCTCGAATACACTCCTTGGGCTATGCTAGTTCCATATGGCATGGATTTCTTTTGATCCATTTTCAAGCCATTCTTTGACACCATAAAGCCCAAGTAAAATAATTTTTTCTTCATGAAGTTACATTTTTTCAAATTAATTAGTAACTTATCTAATTGTAATTTTCTCAAAACCATCCTCACATGCATCATTTTTTCTTTTTTTGACTAACTGTAAATTAGGATAGAATCTAGGAAAATAATCTAACCACCACTCTCAAATTTACCTATTTTCATCGGCCTTCCCTGTTGAGATTGCAACAAGATGATGAGCTTAGTGGAAAGGAGTCGCCTTCACTAAGTGTTCCAACAGGCTATTTTTGGCGCAAAGTCTATTTTTAGACTATGTCTATTTTTAGACATATGGATCATGTTCTATGAGTTGCAAGATGCTATTTGTGGATGGTTGGTCAAGTCGGAAAAAATAGATGGACTTCTATTTTTAGACATATTAGGCGGAATCTATTTTTAGATTGCCAATCAAAAAATAGATATGTCGAATATTATTAGCTCTTAATAATATTTGGACTCTCAACATTATCTTATTCTCTTGGAGCACTTCAGTTAAGTGCACAGATGTGGCACAGGAGCTGACAGAAGGAATTACGCTATTCCTGAGGGTTATGTGGAGCAATTGCATGGATACTTCAGTTAGAACTCATGTGACGGAGTTTGGTGGAGTTGATTGAGGAAGTTAGTGGAGTTGTATTCAGTTTAACTAATCTAAACATAGTTGAGCTATTTGTATTCAGTTTAACTAATTAACAAAATTAGTGAGAGTGGTGTGAATTAATTATTAATTAATTCACTAATTATAAACTTATTAATCAACTAAAGAATGCATCAGTTAACTTCAATGCATGGACAGTTTCAGCGGAGACCAGTGCAGAGATAGGTGAAAGAGAAAGTTAACTATCAGTTGTGACTATACAGTTGCTATTTGCAACACACAGATAGGTGGAGAAGCCCATGAGGATTGCGCAGTACAAGCCAGGTGGTTTATCTATTTAATGAAGCCATCCCATAGCATTGATTATGCAATAGAGGCTGGCTATCAAGTGGCAAAAGATTGGAGCATGTGTTTTGCTAGATCTAGCTTGATAGTGTGTAGCAATTGAGGGTGTGCATGTGAGCCTTTTGAGGAGCTTTGTACTATGATTGTTACATGATATCCATGACATATAATATACAGATAGTTGGGGTTTTCAGCATTAAGCTTTTCCATTAAATACTGTGTTCATATGTGTGATTGTTTGTGGTTTTAATGTGTGCATGCAATTGATTTTATTTCCGCATGTAATGATCAATGGTAGAAGAGATTTTGTATTATGCATGAAGCTAAAATAGTGTGTGATCAGGAGAATCTCGGTGAATAATATATCAGTTATTCAAATTTCTACATTCCCAGGTAAACATGAAAGGAAGAGATACTATGACATGACCCAACCTCCTAGCTTCCATCAAGGAGGTGGGGACGGCCACTAATGAAGAATTGACATCTCAGTGTCTCACAACAACCTATAGGGGCTACAGGTCACTCAGAGGTTGAGTAACCACCCCATGTGGCCAAAACCTAAGTTGGACACCATTTTCTTTGACTTGGATCCCCAACTACTCCCACAGCAATCCCTCCATGAGGTTAGAAGCCTCCAACTGCATGCAAGAGCCTGCATCCATGTGGCTACAACCTAAAATTTCCAGTTTAAAGCATGTGTTCCTGGATTCTAAGCCTAAATTCTAGGTCAGTACCCAAACCACTGTCAAGAACTTAGTGATACTTTTCATAATCAATAGTGACATGACAACAATGTTGGACATACAAATTTGAAGGTAGAACTTGACCTAGACTTCCTAGAATATAATAGGCATTTTGATTAACACATGGATAACATGTAATCTACATGTTATGAATGCATATTTGAACATAGGGGTATGATACTTATCTGAGAATCATCAAGAATGTGTAATTCCCCCTCATAATAGCTACAATAACATACATTAGGTCATGCATTCAATAACCATTCATTAACTAATCAAAACATGTCAATATTCATAACTAGAACCATGTTATGAAAACATATTTTTGATGATAAAATTTATTGAGATACACGTTTTTTTTCTATCATTAATGAATGAATCAATGCTATATGTTAATGAATGATTGATATATGTTTCTTTATGTAAAAAACCACATATGTTTCTTTATGAATTTTTTGTTTTCATATTCTCTATGCATGAATCCTAATTTGTTGATTTCAACTATTTTCTAGTAGATATATTAGATACTGGGGAATTGAGAGTGATGTGGAGGGGAAGGGGGGGTATAAGAGCTTCCACCTTCACAAAAGTTTTCCTGTTCATTAGAGAATAAATTAGGATTTGGATAATCTTGGAGAAAATCTACCTAAATGTAACATAGCAACAACAAAGTCAATGTTGAGTTTGTTATTGCTCCTTCAAATTGAGGGATGCTTGATCCAATATTAGACTACTCTGATAAATTATTCTCGAAACCAAGAGGATGCAACTCATGTATTCATGCACTTGTGTCTTTTTAATAAATATTTAGTCATAAAAATGTTTGTTAGTTTATTTTATTATTTTGATGATTATTTATCTACCTTTAAGTCAATTTATGTGAATTGTAGGCTTTTTTATTCTCAATTTATTTGTTGTCGTCCTAAGTTTTACATTAAATCAGTTGAGATGGATTTTTATAGGTGCATTTCAGGTATTTTATACAAATAAAGTCATAATTTTATTTTTTTGTCATCTAACTTGTTCATATGAGTCTTCTACCTCAATTACCGTCTATTATTTGATATAGATAGTACTTTTTTCTACATTGATATTTCTAGTCATGATCCTTGTAAACTTGCATTTAGGAGACAAGCTCACACTGAGAGAAGCTCTTCTTTTCTTGAATATTTTTGTTTTTATTCTTGCCATGACAAACTGAGTTTTTGGATCTAAGACTTCTTCTTGAACACATGTTCTAGGTACAACTCTAACTACTCCAGTTACGTATAGTTACGTTTTCTTGAATCAACATGATGTTATTCCTTATTCACATAAGCTAGAATTTTCTTCTTTTAGCGGAAAAATGGATTTAGGCCTAGCTCTAGGGTTTTATACACAAACCCTAGGGAATTCTTATCAATCCTTATAGACTTCTATGGTTTACAAACTCTATACTTCTAATTTTTATCTAACCTTTGTCATATGCAAGTTTTCTTTCCTAAAACCATAAAATCCATATTTGATCTAATCAATCAAGGATGTATCAAGGTTAATAGTCCATTATAGCTTTTGTAGAGCAACATATCTCAAATAGAACATATGCAAGGCATATTTCAAGGTTCATTCAATTAATACAATGTCCTTATTTCGAACACATTCTGAAATGAAAAGCAAAATTTTCAAAAGAAACATATGTCCCAAACTTCAATACAATATATAACACTTCAATTTTCCAAATAACTTTGGCACCTATATGATAATTCGCATAGTTCATCCCTGATATGCTTGATTAGCTTTCCTGTGCAGTTACCCAAGATAAATTTTGAGAAAGAGGCTTCATTCAAGCCTTATTAAGCTATGGATTAGTTATCGCAACAATAAATATTAGGTCAATTCATGGTCATTAACTCCCACGACCTAGCATTCTATATATCATGAGAGTTGTTGATATGCATTACTCACACCATTGGATCATATTGTTCGACATAAAGGTGTGCATTATAAAATCCTCATCTTCTCAACCTATGTGACACATTAACCATTGGATGTAATGAGATTGGGTTTTCAAATCATGTCAGGAGTTAAAATCACATTGAAATTCATGTGGGTTCAAGGGCGATGTGCCTTATCAATCGTAGGATTTAGGGATTTACAATTGCGTGTTGATATCATATGTGGAGATATGATTGGATTAACAACAGTTAAATGATCTGATGGGAGTGGATGGCCCCACCACTGGGTCGACGTGGCATCATGCTATTAGCTATCAGGAACTGAAGAATGCCTTAAAAACCACCCTTCCAATATGTCTAATACTGCTTATCGAAACTCGGAATCTTGGTTCTATGAATTTCAAAAAAAAATTAATCCTCCATTAATCATCAAATTTTCGATGGAAGCCCATTGAATACATAGAGATGTGCCTTGTGTTGGATTCTTTCATTTAAATTTCCCATAAATAGGCCTAACAAATTATACTTTGAGATGTTCTTTACATCAAGACTAAAATCTTGGAATTCTTAAATGTACTTTGTAACTATTCCTTTTTATTGAAGATTCACTAATTTACTAAATAATTTGTTATTCTTAATATCCCCATAATGTGTTATCAATTCCTCTATAAAAATGGACCATGATATAACAAAATATTTTTTCTTTTCACAAAGTCATTGATACCATACATCTTGGTCTTTCTATAAAATCATGTATGCAATATTTACATTTTGTAAGGATGTTAATTGATGTAGACTAATGTATTGTTCCATCTCGAATATCCATGTTATAGGACAATTACTAAAAAACTTCCTCATATTGATCTTTGAAATGTAGTAGTTCCTTGGTGTTGACCTGAAGACTTCATGATGTGGACCTTGGATTGAAAATTCATGATTATGTTTATGTGAACCACTGTTTGTATTTCTCTCCAATTATGATAAAATAATCCTCATAGGTGATTTAGTTATAGCACAATTGTTCTCCATATTTTCATGATTTCCTTGGATCTCCATATCCCTTTTAGAAATCCTCTTCAAGAGAAGACTTTTCATGGTATTCATGCATTTTTTTATTTATTTCTTGACATTTTTCAATTCTTCCTAGTTTTCATTGATTTTCTTTTCCATTTCATCCACACTTTATCTTTTAAGGTTTCCTTGGGAACCAGATAAATACACCTTTTTCAACATACTATCATATACTTTATTAACTTTCTTGTATTTTGAGATAAAATGTGTTCTAAGTCTCCACCTTCTTTAGGAGTCCTCGATGAGCATTCAAGAGGTTTAATTGATGTAGTATGTTTTTTTTGAGACATGATGGAAAATAATAATAGTACACCTCTTATCACAACTTTAAATCACCAAAATAAAAAATGAATCTTCTAATAAAATGTTATGCCACCTGTAAGTTGAGTACCTTTAAAACCTTAATTTCAAGATTATTTGAATGGATAATATTTTTCTTGATATATCTCTGAGACTTGAGGCCTTCTGAATTTGAAATTTGTTTTGTAATATTGTGATATATCTTCTCTGCAATTCCATAAGCCTGACCAAAATTTGAATTTTCTCAAAACTTGCTAATGTTTTACCTCTTCATGCCAGAAAACTTTTATATTGTGCCACATATCTAAATACTCAAATATAATTATAAAATTATTACTTTATATACTTTTGTATGTCTTTAAGATCCTTGAATATTTAATAGTCTGAAAAGCTCTAAAAAATAAGTTATATCAAAAATACTAAGCTGGCCTATTTGAAATTGATTTCAAGATCCTTCACAAACTCTAACTTCCATAGATTTATCTCCAAAATTATAGTGAACAAAACTATGAAATTTGAACTAGATATTTCCCAAGATCATCAAAATGACCTATTTGAAATTGATTTCAAGGTCATTCACAAACCCTAACTTCCTTAGAGCATAACTTTGAAATTATAGAGAACCAAAATTTAATATTTGAATCAAATGTTCATTGAGATGTCTCCTCAATATTCTCCAAGTTTCACCATTTGAAAACTCTTAGGAAAGAAATTATTGTGAAAAACCCAAATTTACATGTTTGAAATTGACTTGAGGAGAATTCAGGAACTCTAACTTCCTTAGAGAATATCTCCGAAATTATTGCAAACCAAGATCTAAATTTGACCTATATTTCCCCCAATATTTCTCCATAATATTCTCCAATTTTCACCATATGAAACCTTCTGAAAAAAAAAAATTATAGCAACACTTCCAAGGTGACATGTTTGAAGTAGGAAAACCCAAGGTTGATATGCTCTAATACCAAATATTATGAACATTGTGCTTAAAAATGATAAGGAATCAATAATCATAGTCCTCTTAGAGAAGGAAATATCATTTTACAGTGAATACAATGTATAAGACAAGATTTGATGATCTTAAGATTAGGTATCCTTAGTGTATGTGTGTGTGTCACACACACATGCATAGATAAGAGAAACAATACACAATTATAATAAAAATGGGACCATGAAAGGTTCGAGCCTCCATAACAATATAAAAATAGAGATATATTCATCCAATATCAATGGCTTAGTAGGGGGTTTTAGGGTTAACATTGGTCTTATATAGGGCTTAATAGTGGGCAAGTTAAAATTTACTTATTACTTACTTAAAGAGGGACATGTTGGCAGATAGTTGGAAAAACTTGGTTTCCAACATAAGTAATAAATCACCAAAAAGTAAATTGAGCTTTGAAGATGTTTCTAATAGTTTATTGAATGAAGAAATGCATGGGAAAATTGTGGGAGAAGAAATGTATGGAGGCATTAACCCTTGGTGATTTTGGAAGACAGTATAATAGAAGGAAATCAAGGAGATCAATCTCTAGAATGAGGTCAAAGTATAAAGGTGGAAGAATAACTTGTTATTATTGTGGGAAACTTGGCCATATTAAAAGGTATTGCTAGATCTTAAAGGAGAAAAAGGAGCAAAATGTAGCTAGAAATAACAACAATAATGAAGAAGTTACTACCATGGAAATAGAAGGTGAGGTATTAATTACTATTTCTTATGATGATGCATACCTTTATACATCTATTCAAGCTAATGATTGGATTTTACATTCTAGAGCCTCCTACCCTGCTATACCAAGCAAAGAAATTTGTATTTCTTATATATTTGGTAATATGGGTAAGGTTCGTTGGGGAAATAAAAGTAATTTGTATTATCGAAGGAATAATAAATGTTATAATAAAGACACAAAATGGTTGTATTTTATTGCTTAACTAGGTCATGCATGTATCGAAGCTTTTAATGAATTGATTTCAACTAGAAAGCGATATGAGGAAGGCTACCATAAAATGTTTGGGAAGGGAGGATGGAAAAACAAAAAGGTTCATTGGTTGTTGCAAAAGGGAAGAAAATGGGCACTCTCTACACCTTAAAATCAAGGTTGCGAAAGTCAAATATTAATGTTGTTACAAAGGAGAAGTCTACAGTAGATTTGGGGCACAAAACACCTGGCCACATGATTGAAAGAGGCCTAAATATTCTTGTTGAGCAAAAAAAAAATCCTTATATAAAAGGTACAAATTTTGTGTTTTATGAACTTTGTACTATTTGTAGATAGAAAATGTATCATTTATAAGAGATAATCCTCAGAGGGATACAAAAATATTAGATTTGATATATTGATATTTGTGACTTAATTAATATAAAATCACTAGGAGTAGTTGTGTATTTTGTCACTTTTTTATGATGCATCAAAGAAGGTGTGGGCTTTCCTGTATTAAGAGAAAAGTTCAAGTTCTATATATTTTTCATAATTTCATGTGGTTATTGAAAGGTAAACTAATAAATGACAGTGAGGCATTATAAAAAATAATGGTAGAGTACTACTTCAAGGCCTTTGAAGGATATTGTAGTAAATATGGCATAAAGGATGAAAAAATAATTCCTGGCACCCCACAACAAAATGAAATAGCTGAGAGATTGAATAAGACAATAATGGAAAAGGTGAGATATATGCTTTCAAATTCTATTTTTCCTAAATATTTTAGGGCAAAGCTTTTTCACATAGGACACTACTTAATAAATTTATCTCCCACCACTTCACTTGATGATGGAATTCCATAAAAGGTATCGATCGGTAACAGGGAAAATTTTAAGGATGGAAGTTTATCTTCAAGTTTAGAAACCTTGGCGAATATTACTAGTCCCTAATATGCAAATTGTAAATTTTTTGGCAATATTTTTGTAGAAATATTTATATTTCCAATGATTTTATATTAGTCTATATAATATTTTAGCAATTTTTAAGGTAAAATAATGGTGTACTATAAAATTTGGGTGAATAATTTTAGAAAAAAATGGAAATTGGCGAATCTTGTTTTTTGAAAAAGCATGGAAAATTAGCCCACCTGCAAATATTAGCCCCTAAAATTTTCCCTGATCAGTAAGGATTTAAGCTACACTCATTTAAAAAAATTTGGTTATGTGGTGTATGTGTGTATTCCTAAAGAACAAAGGTGCAAGTTGGATGAAATGTAATTTAAATGTATTTTCATAAGATATGTTGATATTGAGTTAGGTTATTGATTATGGGATCCTATAGAAAGGAGAATGATCAAAAGTAGGGATGTCATTTTTAATGAATAAAAAATGTTTAAAGTTGTTGACGAAGGTGTGCAAACAACAATTTTTTCAAGAAAATCAACCAACACTACAAGGAGGAGTTTATGAAAATAATGAGCAGCAATTTGAAATGAGGAACAACAAGAAGAAGAACATGAAGAACAAAATCAGCATCCATTAACAGAAATATCTCCACAATTTTTTTTAGTTCGCAGGTCTACCAGGCTACATAGACCTTCACAAGATATATCCCTTGGAATATATTTTATTTTCTAATGAAGGTGAACCTAATTCTTTGCAATATGCATGTGAAGGAAAAAATGGTATGAAGTGGAAAAAGACTATGCAAAAGGAGATAAAATCCCTACATGACAATAAGGCATGGGATTTGAAATACTACAAGGGAGAAAAGTATTAATGAATAAGTGGATGTACTTAATAAAACATGAAGGAAATGAAACTAAACAAAGGTTCAAAGCAAGACTAGCGGTGAAAGGATTTGGACAAGAACAAGTCATTGACTTTAAAGAAATGTTTTCCCTAGTTGTTAAAATGCCATTAATATGAGTAGTAGTTTGGTCTTGTAGCTACTCTGGATTTAGAATTATATAAGCTAGATTTCAAGACAACCTATCTACATGGTGATTTGGAAGAAGAGATGTTTTTGGAACAACCAGAAGGTTTTCTTAAAAAGGGTTAAGAAAATTTGTTCTACGAGTTAAAGAAGAGTCTATAAGGGCTAAAACAAGCTCCCCATCAATGGTATAAAACATTTTTATTTTCTGTTTGATCATGGTTTTAAAAGATTAAATATAGATCATTGTGTATAAACTAAAAGAGATGAAAATGCCAATTTCATTATCTTATTATTATATGTTGGCGACATGTTGATCATTGGAAAATATAAATTGATGATTAATAGATTGAAAAAAGAGTTGAACCATGCCTTCACAATGAAGAATTTAGGAGTGGCAAGCCAAATTTTAGGGACGCAAATTATACATGACAGAGAAAGAAAAAAACTATGGCTATCACTGAAGCAATACCTTGGAAAAGTATTGGAAAAGTTTAATATGGCTAAACAAAAACCTGTAAGTACACCACTTGTATCTCATTTCAAATTAACGACTAATCAGTGCCCCTCTCACATTGAAGAAAATAAATAAATGTTCAATATTCCATAAGCTTCAATTATATGAAGCTTAATGTATGCAATGGTATGCACTCGCTTTGACATTGCAAATTTAGTGGGAGTGGTAAGTAAATTTCTTTCAAATCTAGGGAAAGAACATTGGGATGCAGTTAAATTAATTTTGAGATACATTAAAAGCTCAATTAATTATTATTTTTTCTTTCAATGTATTGATTCCTTATTTGAAGGATTTATAGATGTTGACATGGTAGGTTACATGGATTCTAGAAGAACCACAATTGTTACATTTGGGCATTTGTAGGAATTGCAGTTTCATGGTTATTTGCGTGTGGTAAATTGTTATTTGTGAATCCAAATATATAAAATAATATTTTTTATTATGTAATGAAGACTTTTCTTTGAATCTAACCAAGTCTTCTCGTACATAAGGTTCAATTCATTCATTGTAGGTGAAGTGATTGGGAGTTGGGCTTACAAGCTCAATCTTGTGTAATTTCTTCTACTAATAAAAGAGTCGTTGATCTTTCCCAGTAGTTTTTTCCAATACATTGTGTTTTTTTTTTTAATTGTATATGATATTTTTTATCATGTAACCGAAATTTTTTCACTTCAAATATAACTACGACTTCTTCTTAAATGTAATGGGGCTTTTCTAAGACTTATCCTTGACTGTAACGGAAATTTTTCGGCTTCTTAAATGTAATGGGGCTTTTCCGAGACTTATCCTTGAATGTAACTGAAATTTTTCTATAAATAATGTCGAATTCATCCATTGTATGTGGAGTAATTTGGAGTTGGGTTGAAAAGTTGAAACTTATGTAGTTTTCGCTAGTAATAAAAGAGTTGTGCATCTTTCCTATGGCTTTTCCGGGTAGATTGTGTGGCTTTTCCTAGTAGATTGTTGGATTTTCCATATTAAATTTGTGTTTTTTTCTTCTTGATTGTATGTGGTATTTATTTATAACCAATATTGTTATAAATTATTATATATGTTAGTTTTTCATGTACGCAAATTACAAATTCTGGAACAGGCTGCATTGCCCTATTATTAAACACATTTTCCGGGAAAACAATACTAGGGCTGATCGACTATCAAAATTGGGGCTTGCAGATGAATTTGGTCTCATGTATCTATCTCATTTTGCTGATGGAAACATGATTGCGGAGCAATCAATTCCTTTTCCATGACCTTTCTCCCAGGCAATCGGACATTTTTGGTTCTATTTTGTCTCTGGTTCTCTTCTTAATTATCTGATTTGCAGGGTATGTCTTTAATCATCGAAGGATATATAATTCCTTTATATGTTGCCCAAGCAACCGTAATCACAGGGTTTTCAGTTTTCAGTTAAGTGGCCTACTCTTTTATCTACTCAAAAGCAAAGTTTTCACATTTGGATATATCAAGCGAGCGTGATTATGGTACATCAGGCGAGCCAGGGTTTGTTTTATTTCAGGCGAGCGTTGCTATACTATCTACAGGCGAGCATGATTGCTATATATAGGCGAGCGTGCCAACCATCTTCAGAAGGATCTGACTTGCTCTTCCTGATATTTCTATTTCGTTTCGGGTCTACCTCTGTATAATACTCTTGTAGATAGCCATGTGGATCCGAACGCTCATCAGTTCCTTATTATGTTGTTTTCTTACAACGATGTTTTATCTTCTGGAGATAATTTGTATAAATATCATCAATCATAATCTCCATTTTTGTTTTCATATAAGTTTTATTAGTATTGGGGCTGATCTGCCCCATTTTTATGTGGCAGCCCACAATCCCCCTTCATTGCTCTACTTTCTGAGCATGTTCATTCGGGCTATATGCTGATTTTCTCGTTGAATCTTCTCTCAGCTGAGATCAATGTTGAATATGTACTGTTTTATATTAATATTATAAAACAACGTTTTTTTCTTCTGAAAAAAATTACAACCACATACTAATATATACGTATGCTCCTTGAAGAGACGCGCAGGCATTCTCTTCATCGCACAGGTATAGGCTCGGCAATTCAACCAATACCCTACACACGTTTGTAATCCAAATGAATGATCTGCAGTGGAATTTTTCTTCATTCATGCTATGTTTTTTAAGAATCTGATTCCTGAGTCAATACAATAAAATGAACACATAGCCTCCCCCATATGGATGGTGCTCAAATAAAAAGATGGAGTTTATAGCACTATGGCGAGTCTCAATCGCAGTAAAATGGGTAAGGATAGACACAATTCAGATATTAGGGGACCTAAAAGGAATAATAGATTCGGTAGTCTAATTTTAAACCCTTTATACTTTGAAATTGGATGGCGAGGATTAGGATCCTAGAAAGGACCTTCAACCAAATTCATCAACATTAAATGACTGCAACGAGACTCAACTAAAATTGGACTAAATGACACTGAACTAGGACACTTGGATAGATGGTTTCGACACCTAGCAGGTGGTTGGAATTAGATTCTCCAACACTCCATGTTGGTCGACTCAATCAGAAGCAGTGGACATCGGTGAAGGCCTATCAGCTCGTCCTCCTCTTTTCGGTCATCTAAGCAAAGAATAAGTTGCTCGGAGGCAATATCTTTGTAAGGTGTGATGAAATATCTTGCAAGCGGGGAGAGAATGGCTTCATGGCTATGGAGTCATTTTTGGAGTTTTTTTAAGTTTTCCAAAACCAAGATTTCGAGTGAGGGTGACTTGTGCCAGACGGAGGGAGGTCCCTTTTGGTATCATTAATTTTCCCTCAGTCACCCCTTCAGGAGTATGAAGGTGCATTTGTGTCTCAAATGGTGGAATATTGGTGGAATATTGTTTATGTGACCAATAGCTCTCTAATGGTGAATGTTGTGGATTTGGGCAGGTGATCATTAGGTTTTTCACTCTAGGGACTTCTCAGCCCCCCATTTTTTAGGCTTTTTCTCTATGTGGTCGATGGTTATTACACAGGAATCTTCTTAACTCTCACTCCTTCACCTCATCTTTGATCCTCTTCTTGTTCGATATTCTAGTTTCTGGTGCATTTTCGTTTCCCAAGAGGCTACTGGCTTTCTCGGTGATTTTTCTGGTAGTCGGTGTCGTCTCTCTTTTTTCAAATTCTCTTTCGAGGTGGGTGGCTTGTTATAACATATACGGCTCAGGTTTTAAATCCACCATATGTATTCTTTAATATTAATACTTTATTCCCTAGTAGGGGTGTGGGCTCATGTCCTTTGACGGTCGGACTAGGACTAGGGTGGGTGGCGAAGGCTTAATGCCTTTTAATGTCTTTTAATGTTTCATTGTATCAAATATTTATTCATTATTTGAGGGGAGGTGACCTTATGGGGATCGGGGAGTGGCTTTAATTTGGTAGCTATCTTTCTTTTATCCTTGGATCGATGGTAAAGTGTTTCTTTGTTTCGGGATCTGATATGTCAGGGATTGATTCTTTCATTGAGAAGATTGATTATGAGACCATCGACAAGGAGTTCTTGCATGCAATTGAGGTGGAAAAAGGTGGTGTTTTGGACACCTTGCATTCGTTTTCACCCTCCTCAAAGGTGAATTCCATTGACTCACTCGCTCAAACCGGTCTTGTTCGACATCTGATTTTTGCCTCTCCACCTTTGGAGAATATGAAACCCTCTTTGACTGGTTACAATATCCACCCAAAGCACCCTTCGAAACCTTTCAAACTTGTGGAAGGGTGCATATTGTTGAGCTTTGGTGGTGATATTATGAGGGACCGAGCAGAGCCTCCTGACTCGAACATTGGTGGGGTGGTGATCCTTCGAGAAAAGGAGTGAGGTCGATATGCACTCCTGGTTGTTTGATGTCTAATTCAAATTACTCAGATATCATCCTAAGGTGAGTAAATTGCATAGCGGGTGGTTTAGTTATCATTTTATTAAGGTGGATGATGTGGGAGAGGTGCTATGGCGCACCTGGGTGATCTGCTGCTCTTTTATTGCCCTCCACAGATGGTAAGTCAATTTTCATCTGACCAGAGACACACCCAAACTCCATCTCCCGTGGGTAAAACTTCCTGGACTTCCATTGGAATTTTGGTCTCTTCTTTCTCTTTCTGCTATTGGAAATATCATTGGTACATGTCGGTTCGTGGTTCCCAAGTGTGTTGGTGAATTCGATAAGCGGGTGGCATGGCTTCTTGTGAAGGCATCCTTCTTAGGTGGTCTTCCGGAACATGTTAATTTGGAGTGGGAGGGGGTGGTTCACCACTAGATTATCGATTATTGGCAAATTCCATTCAGATGTTATCTCTGTCATAATACCAATCATCTCTGTCAACGCTGCCAGAGCTATAAGTCGGGGGACCATTCAGACTTGAACCAGGACCGGGGGCGGGAGATGAGGAATGGTGATGGCCGCCCTCAATCATTTGTTCATCGACGATCATCTGAACATTCTGGCGCTCCCACTTCTGGTAATTTTGCATCCTCCTCTCTATCCCCTTCAATTGAGAATGCTACTTTTTTTAGGAAGAATTAGTAGGTGGTCTTCTGCATGGGGGGGGTGTGTTCCTTCTCGGTCTCGGCCCGTGGATAATGGTGGGGTTTCCCTGTCTATTTTTGACTCCCATGTATGGATTGTGCCCTTCAGAAAACCTCTTCTGGCCTTTCCTCTCATTCCACAGATTTCGGTGTCTCGACCTAACTTACATTCTTTGCTTGTTCCTAACCCGCCTTTCGTTGACCTCTCGTATTGCGCCCACCTGGCGATCCTTCATCGAATTTGTCACATGTTTCTTCGGAACCTATAGCTCATCTCTCCCCCTGGAACTCTATTGGGAGTGATCTGGACTTCGTTCTCCAAATCCTAGAGGCCAATTTAGTTTGGTTGGTGGTTGATAAGGGTCGTCCCCCATCTCCTCCGATTTTCATCAGCCCGACCTCTCTGTCGAATGTCATTGTTAGGAAGGGAAAGGGAAGGCCCAGGTTGAAGAAAAAATCAATCTCGGTGTTGGGACTTGGGGAGGATCTTAAATCTTGGGATTTTCATGATGTGCCTGTGACACTGGCTTTGGAAAGGGTTCTTAAAGCATTGACACCCTCTGTAAGGTGTTCATGATGATGATTTTCTCTCTTAATATTTGTGGGTTGGGAGGGACTGAGAAATTTGTGTCCTTAAGGGAGTTTTTGTTGCATTTAAATCCTTGCATTATCCTCATACAAGAAACTATGTCCACAGTTGATCGCTCTATTTCCTTTTTCTGCACCATGTATCCAGCATGGCACATGGTTGCTAAGGATGTTAATGGGCATTCGAGCAGTCTGGCGGTGATCTGGGATCTCCGTTGGGCAGCTTTTCAAGATTTCAGTTTTTTCAAGGGTATCATCTGTAGAAATTTTAATACAATTATTTATGCTTGGATTCTCCTGATATAACAAATATATGCCACTGTTAAATAGAGAATCACTTCTACAAAAATTCTTGTGGAAATTTAAAACACGATTGCAAATTGCAAACACATGAAGAAATATCATTCGCACATAACACAGATGTTTACCGGGAAAGCATAAATATAAAAACCCCACTATCATATATTATGTATATATCATGGATCATGAAACAATCGCATACAAAACTCTACTCCAAGAGCTCTCAGTACAATATACAATCGTCTCACACTATCATGCAGAAATTTGGCAAATGCCTTAGCCAATTTTCTGCCTCACAACAACCTGCCTCCACTGCACAATCCAAGTTGATTACAAATACCAATTTGACGCAATCATTACCTCATTAACTGCACAATTCTCATGAGCATATCCAATGTGTGTTTGGCTTGCAAGAGTGCAATCCAATAGTACAACTGATAGTCAATTGTCCCTTTCACCTACCTCTCAACTGGGTCTCCATTGGATCTGACATGCATGTAGTTAACTATAGTAAATCTTCAGTTGCATGTGAGATCACTCCATGTGAATTAATTTAATATTTAATTCACTGATATCTCACTAGTGTCTCTTCAGTTACAACTAGCACAACTTATTTTAACTCACTTAATTGAGTTACACTACTTTACAACTCACATAACTACACATCCAACTATGTTACAACTTCGAATCACTCAGTTACAACTAATTCCACTTGCATGTCCCACCAACCAACCTTAGAACTCCAAATTCCTTCAGCTAACTGGTTTGCCACTTTAGTTAACTGATTTCAAGTGCTCCATGAGAATAGATTAATATTTATTGTCCAACTATTATTAAGGGATAATAATAGTCGACATGCATCTATAAATATACATGTGATCTATAAATAGACTTCGCAAATACATCTAAAAATAGAACATCATCTATAAATAGAATTTTCTCAACATCTATAAATAGACTTCTACTATAAATAGAATTTTCTCATCCATTCTAAAAATAGACATACACCTAAAAATAGCCTGTGAGCCCCACCTAGCGTAGGTGCTTAATTTTCACTAGGATCATCATATTGTTGAATCTCAACACTCCCTCTCAACAAGAAAGGGATTATCCTTCACCCCGATCCTATCTCTATGGTATTTGAATTTTCTCCTAGTGAGCACCTTCATCAGAATATCTGCATCCGGATCCTTCGTAGGAATGTACTGAAGCAACATGATCTTCCGCTGCAGAAAATCTCTGATATGATGATACTGGATATCCATATGCTTAGATCTATCATGAAACATGGGAATGATCGAGATTTTAATGCAACTCTAATTATCAAAATGAATCATTGAAGGATATAAATGAGAACCAAACAAACAAACTAGGATCTTTCTCATCCATGTAACTTCACATGCAACTTGACATGATGCCATGTATTCCGCTTCGACTGAACTGAGTGCCACAGATCTCTTTTTCTTGATGTACCAAGAAACAACTGTAGATCCGATACTGAAGACCCCTCTTGATGTGCTCTTTCTTTCTGTTGGGCTGCCCGCCCAATCTACATCTGTGAAGCCATGCAACTTCACCTCATCCATCTGTCTGTACCACAAGCCATACTCAGATGTGCCCCTCAGGTATCTTAGGACATGCTTTCCCACCTTCCAAAAGATCTTGCTAGGCTTAACCATCGCTTGACTAATATGGTTCACCACATAGCATATGTTCGGTCTTGTATTCACTAAATACATTAGCAAACCCACTAACTGTCGATAGACAGTAGCATACACTACCTCTCCATATTTAGCGTCCTCTTTCCTCCAGTTTCCTAGAAGAGGAGTATCCATGGGTTTGCAACCCTCCATGTGAAACTTACCCAGTATCTCCCTTGCATACTTGCCTTGAGACACAAAAATTTCACCATCTCGCTTCCATATTTCCAATCCAAGGAAATAATGAAGGAGGCCCATATCCTTCATCTCAAACTCCTTTGCAAGGTCCTCCTTGCATGAGTGTATCCGCTGCTCATCACCAGTCAATATTAAATCATAAACATAAAGAAAAATGATTAAAATCTTACCCTCCACAATAATTTGGTATAGGTTTACATCCGCCTCACTCTTGGTGAAGCCAAGTCCAGTGTAATAGTTGTCAATCCAAGTGTACCAAGCACGGGGTGCTTACTTCAGCCCATACAGAGCTCTTTTGAGTCTGCACACATGTGACTCGCTGCTGAAAATCTCAAATCCTTCAGGTTGCTCAATGTACACTTCTTCCTCAATGATCCCATTAAGGAACGCAGTCTTCACATCCATCTGATGAATGTGCCAACCCATATGCGCTAAGAGAGCAAGGATGGTCCTTATGGAAGAATATTGTGCAAAAATTGAAAATATTTCTTCATAATCAATCCCCTTGATCTGTGAGAAGACGCGGGCCACAAATATAGCCTTGTATTTCTCAACACTCCCATCAGCAGCTTACTTTACCTTGAAGATCCATCTTGAACCTACCATTGATTTATCAACCGGCCTTGGAACAATTTCCCAAGCACTTTTTCTAACAATGGATTCATACTCCTCCACCATTGCATCTACCCATGTGGGCTTCTGCTCTACTTCCTGAAAGAAAGTTGGCTAAGTCACAATACATTTTCTCATGAGAGCCATGTATCCAGTGAATCGGTCAGGAGACTGTCTTTGTCTGCGCTATGAAGTAGGGACTCCTACATTCTGTGCAGCATCAAGTTTCAGCCTCTCAGATTTTGTGATACGCCTTCTGCCAGTTTTGATGTTTGGCTTTGCATGAGTGAACTCCTCCACTCCATGAACCTCCTCCTGTGGCTGATCCACATCTAGAGACTCATATTTGGGAACCAATAGTTCCTCCTCCACATGCAAGTCCAACTCCCTCTCAAGCGACAACCGCATGGATTTCCCCTCATCGAATTTTATATCTTGTCGCATAACAGTCGTATTACTGTTAGGAAAATACACACGATAATTATGGGGTGTTTTTGTGTACCCCACAAATATCCCAACTTCAACGGTCAACTCCAGCTTCTTCCTGGCATTCTTGGTCACATGCACATAGCCAGATGAGCCAAAAATCTCAAAGTGAGAAACATCTGGTTTCTTACCAGTAAAAGCTTCTGCAGGTGTACTCATGCCAAGTACTCTATGAGGACGACGGTTTTGCACATAAACTGCAGTGTTGCATGCTTCCGCCCACAAATG
This sequence comes from Pinus albicaulis, assembly GCA_034641835.2. NCBI lineage: Eukaryota > Viridiplantae > Streptophyta > Pinopsida > Pinales > Pinaceae > Pinus > Pinus albicaulis. The sequence goes on from CM076577.1 coordinate 353,742,749, forward strand.
CATTGGTAGGCCCTGATCATACAGCATTGCTCGTGCCGCACCTGCTATCGTTCTATTCTTCCTCTCCGCGACCCCATTTTGTTGTGGGTTATGAGGCGCTATGAATTCTCTTCAAATTCCTTCTTTGCTACAGAAGTATTTGAATTCGTTCTAGATGTATTCTCCACCATTATCACTCTGCAAAGCCTTCACTTGCTTCCCCAACTCTTTCTCAACCTATGCCTTAAACTCACAGACCTTTGAGAATGTTTGATCCTTCCTCTGCATGAAGAAGATCCAACATTTACGAGAAAAGTCATCAACAAAAATAACATAATACCTTTGTTTTTTTGTTGAAGCAACCGAGAATGGTCCACACATGTCTGTGTGAACTCTCTCCATGATCACCGAAGCACGGTTGTCCTTTTCATGAAAGGTGGAATTTACATACTTCCCCATGGTGCAACCCTTGCACTGATCTAATTGAGCAAGTGTTCCCATTAGAAGTCTAGCGGATATTTGTTGTGTGACTTTCAAGGCTCGATGATGAAGATGACCCAATCACCTGTGCGATAATTTGCCCTCATCCTGGCCCACCACTTTTTCCGACTTTCCCATCATGGAAGTGCAACCTTCTACCTATAGCTTGTAGATATTCTTAACTTGAATCCCTATCCTCTTGGCTTGACCCGTTGTTTTATGTCATAGGAAAGATTTTCCATCGCTGAAAACAACGCCATAACCTCTGTCCTCCAACATCGCGACTGAGACCAAGTTTTTCTTTAGACCTGGAACATGCATAACATCTTTCAATTGAAATGGTTTACCTGACTCCCTCTCAAAAGTAATGGTACCAATGATGGTCACACTATATCTTCCATTGTCGCCCATCTCTATATGCATCTGGAGATCTTTCTCCTCAAAGTCACTAAAAATCTCCTTATCTCATGTCATGTGGAAGGAAGCACCACTATCAAGATACCACGCCGATACCATTGCACTTGATACCAAGCATGAAATCAAAGAGAAATCAAGCTCAAATTTCGAGGCAAGGGCCTCACCAGCGGTAGCTCCAGCAGCCTTCTTGTTCCTCTTCTTTTGTGGGAAATTAGTGGCAAGATGCCCATGTTCGTGACAGTGAAAACACTTCACCTTGGACAAATCCAGCTTCTTCCCTTTAGACTTGGATTTTGAGCAGAGTTTATTCCCCTTCCCTTTGCTTGCCTTGGAAACCAAAGCACAATCCTCTTCATCATCATGCTTTGATGAAGAGTCATCTCTAGTGTTCCGCCTAAACTCCCCCTGCACTAGATCCGACCATAGTCATTCCCAATCCGGCAGTTTTTCCCATTCGTTGATAGAGTCTTGATAACTATGACAACTCTTAGGAAGTCCCAAGAGAGCCAAGCTCACCAAATCATCATCAGAAATAGTGATTCCCACACTCCCTAGTTCATCCCGACATTGTACAAACTTTGTGAGATACTTTGGAATATTATCACCCTTTTCCATCTTGATCTTTCTGAGTTATCCTTCAGTACCAATTTCCTATGGTCGCTGCTGCTTTGGAAAATATTTGTCAAAGCCTTCCACATAGCATATGGAGTGGCTTTCCAATGAAGACTTGAGACAATATGGTCTCATACACCTTCCAATAGAATCCTTCTCATCTTCACTACTTTCTTTTGCCATGCGTCAAGTAATACAGCATCCGTCGAAGTGGGCTTAGCAACATCACTATCAATGAATTCTTTCAAGCCATTATCTTCAAGCACCACCTCCATATTGTCCTTCCAATAAATGTAGTTCGAGTTTCCCTCGAGCGCATACTCTAGCCGCAAGCCATTGAAAGCCATTTCCATGTTTACACAACTGTCGCACCAAGAAATTATTGCAGCAAATTCGAATTGTTTCCACCAACAAACTCAGCTCCTGCTTCAAAATTGCAATCTTTTGTGCTTTGATACCATGTAGAAATTTTAATAAAATTATTTATTACCTGGATTCTCATGATCTAACAATTATATGCCACTGTTAAATACATAATTGCTTCTACAAAAATTCTTCTGGAAATTTAAAACACGATTTCCAATTGCAAACACATGAAGAAAGATCATTCGCACATAACACATATGTTTACCTAGAAAGCATAAAGCTAAAAACCCCACTATCATATATTATGTATATATCATGTATCATGAAACAATCTCATACAAAACTCTACTCCAAGAGCTCTCAGTACAATATAGAATCGTCTCACACTGTCATGCAGAAATTTGGCAAATGCCTTAGCCAATTTTCTGCCACACAACAGCCTGCCTCCATTGTGCAATCCAAGTTGATTACAAAGACCAATTCGATGCAATAATTACCTCCTTGACTATACAATCCTCATGAGCATATCCAATGTGTGTTTGGCTTTCAAGAGTGTAATCCAATATAGTACAATTGATAGTCAACTATACCTTTCACCTACCTCTCAACTGCGTCTCCACGGGATCTGACATGTATGTAGTTAACAGTAGTAAATCTTCAGTTGCATGTGAGATCACTCCATGTGAATTAATTTAATATTTAATTCACTGATCTCTCACTGGTGTCTCTTCAGTTACAACTATCACAACTGAGTTAAACTTCTTTACAACTCACATAACTACACATCCAACTCTGTTACAACTTTGAATCACTCAGTTACAACTAATTCCTCTTGTATGTCCCACAAACCAACCTTAGAACTCGAAATTCCTTCAGCTAACTGGTTTGCCACTTCAGTTAACTGATTTCAAGTGCTCCATGAGAATAGATTAATATTTATTTTCCAACTATTATTAAGAGATAATAATAGTCAACATCCATCTATAAATAGACATGTGATCTATAAATAGACTTCGCACATACATCTAAAAATAGAACATCATCTATAAATAGAATTTTCTCAACATCTATAAATAGACTTCAGTTATAAATAGAATTTGCTCATCCATTCTAAAAATAAACATACACCTTAAAATAGTCTGTCGGCGCCACCTAGTGTAGGTGCTTAATTTTCACTAGGATCATCATCTTTTTTAATCTCAATATCATCCTAACTAGCTCTCTTTGGGGATTCAATCACAAAATCCACTTGGTTAACCTATATGCTCCATATCTTAATAGAGCGATTTTCTAGAGGAAAATGGAGGTGTGTGGCATTATTTATTTGGACTGCTCTATAATCACAGGTGATTTCCACTTCACTATACATGAGGATGAGACCTGGGGGGATAGGGGAAGAAGGTACCCTCTGGCTAATTTTGTGGGGGAATTGGCACGAGAAGAAAACCTGATGGATATCAATATGGAGGTTAATTTCCCATCCTGGTATAATGGGAGGAGGGGGCATGACTTCATCGGGAAGCGTCTTGATAGATATATGGTACAGGTTGATCTTTTAGCTCGGATGAGCAATGTGTCTGCTAGGGTGGAGGCTCTTGCGATTTCAGATCATAGACCGATCATAATGGAGTGCCATTTTGAGAAAAAAAGTTGTGGGTTTTCCCTTCAAGTTTAATCGGGTGTGGTGAGAGGATAAGGGTTTTGAAGAGCTGGTTCGTGGATATATGGTCACTCACTGGAGACAAGGTGGGACGTCAGCTATGAAACACTTATCACAAATGCTCATAGGTATGAAGGGCAGGGTTCGTGAGTGGGAAAAGAGGAAGAAGAGGCTTATGGAAGAGGAATTGAAACATATTGAAGTGGAAATGGCCCAAACTCTCAAAGCGATGGACGCTGGTATACAAACATCAAAAAATTGGTCCACACTTAAGCAGATGGAAATTGATAAAAGGAGGATTTTGTTAATTAAATAAAAAAATTGGAGACTTAAAAGCCGTGATTTATGGCTTAAAGAAGGAGAAAAAATACTAATTATTTCCACTCTTACGCAAATGGGAGAAATATTAATAATACAATATGGAAAATCGATGTTGATGGAAGATCCTTTCTCACCACGACGCAGATCCAAGATGAGGCGGTTAAGTTTTTTGAGAATATATATAAAGGCTCGGGATGACCCGGTGGTGGAAGATTTGTTGTGGTCTTTGGATCACTATCCAGTGATGTTTGGGGCTACTGAAAACATCAATCTAATTGGTTGGTTCGTACCGTTGAGGTGGAGAAGGTTCTTAAGTCTTTCGTCCCAGATAAAATTCTTGGTCCGAACGGATGGACACTTGAATTTTTCATCCATTTCAATGATTTGTTTATCAACAATATTTCTGATATGGTTGAAGAAGCTCGTACACTGGGTATGATTCATGGTGTTGTTAACTCTACTTTTTTTTCCCTCATCCCGAAAAAAAAATCCTCAAAGTCTTTTGAGGATTACAGACCAATATCCTTTTGTAATACTCCATAAAAAAATAATCTCTAAGACTATTACTGAAAGATTAAAAGGGGTATTCTCGAGATTCATCTGCCCCGACCAAGCAGGTTTCCTCTAAAATCGCAGCATCCATGAAGTTGTTGCTACAACTCAAGAGATACTACACACTATTCACTCTCGGAACTTGGATTCCACTATGATGAAGGTTGATCTCAGTAAATTGTATGATCGGCTGGACTGGGGTTTTCTGAGATTGATTCTGTATAATATTGGTATGGACAGCTACTCGGTTGATTGGATTATGATTTGTGTGTGCAATAGGTCAATGGAAGTTACTATAAATGGCACTGCTTCTCGGTTTTTTAAACCATAAAGGGGTCTTAGACAGGGTTGCGTGCTGTCGCCATTTCTTTTCATTCTGACCGTTATGGATGCATTTAGTTTGAAGATAATAAGGGCAGTGGACGTAGGGGATTTCAAGGGCATTAATATCACTGCTTAGCGGGAAACATCTCACAGTCTGTTTGTCGACAATATCCTTATTTTTGGGAGGCTCATTAAAAGATGTTTGGAATTCCTCTTTCAAACTTTTCAGCGTTTTTTTATGGCTTCAGGTATGGAGGAAAATGGTGGTAAGTCATGTCTATACTACTCCTTGAGTTATGGGGAGGTTCTTGAGTTTACTGCGACTCTCTCCAATTTTAAATCATCAACTCTCGTTGAAGGTTTCACCTACCTAGGTTTTCATCTGAAACCCTCCTACTACAGGGTGGTGGATTGGAATTGGATATTAGAGAAATACGAAAAGAGGATAAGGAGTTGGTCATTGAAGTGGTTATCCAAAGGGGGGAGATTGGTCTTAGCGCAGGCGGTATTACAACAGCTATCGATGTTCTGGGCTCATCTCTTCATGATTCCCAAGTCCATTACTGGAATAATTAAAAGATTTTTATCTAATTTCATATGGAATGGCAGAAGAGAAGAGGGTAAATATAATCTGGTAAGTTGGGAATAGATATCATGTCCAATAGATCGGGGGGGGGTTGGTGCATATTGGACGTGGAGTTATTTGGTAAGGCTCTTCTTATCAAATCCTTGTGGAGATTTATGCACACTCCAGGCATATGGTATGATATTATAAAATACAAGTACATGAGACATCAAAACATGGAAGGACTCTTCATTGTGGGATGGGAGAAAGTGATGAGGGGCTCTCACATATGGAATGGATTCATGAAAGTATGGCAATAATATATTGATATGTTTAGATGGAGTTTTGGGAGTGGTTGTAAAATATTGATTGGGGATCCAAGAATTAGGGGCCTCCCTTTGGGGACATTTATCAATGAGGATCTGGTATGCCATTTAAACAGGAGGGGTGTCTTTTACTTGGCTCAGGTTATAAATGAATGGGAGGATGTGGTGCCGAAATGGATGGCGCCTGAGGAACTAAACCTTCAAGGTGCTTTGAGGGGTGAATGGAACCTATATCTAGATTCTTTAAAGGGCGTGGGTTTTTGTCAAAACAGTCAGGGTGATCTGGTCACCTGGGGGGTACAATGAACAAGGGCCAAACCATAAACAGTAAAATATGCAATTGGATGTTAAAATGAAAACTTGGATATGGAAGGAAGTGTTGGTTCAGCGTAATTTGGAAGGAAAAAGTCCATATCAAAATTATCATTTTCCTCTGGCTTGTCTGGATGGACAAAAACCTCACTTGGTATAACCTCCGGAGAAAGGGGAAGATCAGTCCAAGAATTTGCAGATTATTCTTCATGGAGAATGAAAACAGCACACATCTTTTTTACAATTGTGTTTTTGTTCGAGAGTTTCATCATTTAGTGAGTAGGAATTTCAAATTTTTTGGCTCCATTGTACACATTTGCTGAAGAATTAATTCAATGGTGGTTCAACAAAGGTAATATTTTCAGGTGCATTCCAATATTTTTTCATTGGATTCTGTGGGGCTGTAGAAATCGGTGGATATTTGAGGAGAAGGAAAGCACACCCATCACGGGGCTGCTCAGATAGTGAGGCAGTGGAGTAAAACAAATGTCTTTCAAAAACCTCCTCGTGACCTATCGATCAGAAATAGACCTTTTGAAATCCTCTATCCTATCGGGTTTTCTGATGGGGTGGCCCAGAATTCTAGACGTGGATGCAGAGTGTGGCTTATCATTTCCCCACAATGCCACTACAAAATTTACTGGTATGGTGGCCATGGCACTAAAATGAGGGTGAAGATTCTTGCGCTATGGGGGTTGTTATGGTTTACAAAACAGCTTTATATTGACATGATGTCGGTTTTCGGGGACTCAAATTTCCTTATCGAGCATATGAGCAATAGGATAAATCTGGCACCGAGAAATATTACAACATGGTTGGATAGGATAAAATATTTGAGAAACACTTTCACTGTTATATCTTTCAATCACATATTCGAGGAGAAAAATCAAATGGTGGACCGGTTGTCTAAGAAAGAGTTGTATGGAGTTTCTGGTGAAATGAAATATGAACTACTGGATGCATCTGGAATTCGGGAAAAAGGGGTGGTAAAAAATTCCTGAGCCTCAGTTTGATACTGTCGTTTTTGTAATTTTGATCATGGGCTTTCATGGGTTGTCATGACAAATCTTAAGAGTTCCATATTTCATCTGGGAACATGGCTATATAAAGGTAAGATAGCAAACGGCAACCGAAAGCGGGTATGGAGTAATAGAAGAGGGACAATACTCAATAATTATGGCTTTTTATGTTTAATACAGGGATTTTTGAACTATAAGTATAATGAAAATCTGAAGGATTATGTATGCTTGGACTAAAAAAAAATTCTCATTTTAAAAGTTTAAACTTGAACAATGATATGGGATGTTGATGTAAATTTATATGTTTTTGTACTAGTATTCAATATAAACCAGATTTTTTTCCTACTGAAAAAAATAAATAAATAAAAATTAAAAAAATAAATAAATAAGTAAACTTAAAAAAAAATTAAAAAATTAAAAAATAAATAAATAATTCAACCACATAAAAATTTAATTAATATACCTGTTGGTATATGTCTCAACGAGGCTTACAAAAATTTTTTGACTTGACTTGAACTATATTTAGTTTTCTTCTTCTCTTCTTCCAAATCCTGTAGCCTCTAAATTGTTTCAACTTTTTCTATTTGTTGTATCCTTGAAAAATCTTTTTCTTCATTTGTTGGTGTAGGTATTCTATTGCTCTAGGTTGTCTAAGCATGTCCTCGAATTCTTCAAAAAATTACTTGTATGTGGGTTGTTGCTGCATATTGTCTTATGTACTGCGCTTTTCATCATCAATCCGTTGCAACATAAGATGAGAATAATATTTTATCACTTCAAAACTCCAATACCTGAAAATTTCATTGATGTGTTCATCATGCATGTTGTCTTCAACATTCATATCTACAACTTCTTTGTAGACCTCATCTAGACATGGTGTTGGAAGCCATGTTTCAAGGAAATTTAACTCTTTTTCATAATCATCATGTGTACCTGCACACTGGAAATAAAAATTAGAATTAAAAATATTTACAGAACAACATTGGTTCTTGTCCTTCTGCTCTGCAATGAGAAATTTCTCCTGTTGTGCTTCCTTCTTTGCCTCTTCCTTTGTCTTTGTTTTCTCTTTGTGGGCTTCCTTCTCTACATCTACCTCTATCATTGTCTGTCTCTGTCTTTGTCTCTTCTTCACTAACCTGTGATGTTGCAAACAGGTTTTTTTCCACTGACTCAAGTGGGATTATCTCACCAAATAGCATCATGTTAATATGATGTTTTTGTTGCAACATCTACAACCAATCATCATTAGCTAAAAATTATTTATCAAATTTTACATCAGCAATATTAATTACTGGATTTACCAAGTCGTTTTACTCTCATCGGCAAGCTCAGTTGCTAGATTCACCAAATCATCATCAGTGAGCTCAATTGTTGGATTCACCAAATCATCATCAGCAAGTTATGTTGTTGGAATCACCAAATCATCATCAGCAAGCTCTATTGATGGAATCATCAAATCATCATCAGCAAGATTTGTTGTTGGATTCAAAAAATCATCATCAACAATCTTTATTGCTGGTATCACCAAGTCGTCATCAGCAAGCTCTATTGCTGGATCCATCAAATTTTCATCAACAAGTTGTGTTGTTGGATTCAACAAATTTTCGTCCACTTGTGGTTGTACACAGTGGGGTTCACGAGCATCTTCGTGCTCCTTCTCTGCTGCTTTTGCAAATTCTTCATAGGCATCATCCACTTGTGGTTGAGAACAGTGGAATTCAACACAATTTTCATCTCATTGTAGATTTGTTGCTATAGATCTACATTCATCTTCAATTTCAATGCCCCCCCTTGCATCAAAACACCTCTCAAAGGTATCCCAAGCATCCTTGGTTGTCTTGGAATTTGAAATCGGGGGAAGAATGATGTCATCCACTGATTCTTTTATGTATTTTAATGCAAATGCATCCCTTTTCCTATTCACTTCCAAATCTAAAAAGATCTCAAACATCTCCTATTGTCACTTTAGCCTCTTGGCTTTTCCCATTTGTTGAGTGTTGGCTCAATCCAACTCAACAAGCAAAACAAACTACAAACATAATTATTATGTGCAGTGCTTCTATTCGACACTAAAACTTCACTCTCTTACCGAAGCAATGAAGGAATTTTAAAACTTAAGGCACTTCCATAAACATTTTGACGAACCCTCTCTATCTTAAAAAAATCTTCACCAATCCCTTTTTTTAATTTGATAAAGAAAAAACTCTTTTAAATAAAAGCCAAACTCCAAACATTACAATGAACCTTTTTTTAAATAATAAGTTTTCAAAAAAATGTGATTCGATAACACATTCTTAAATAAATCCTTTTGAAGAAAAGGGAAACCATTTTAAGAGATGAAGAACCCTTTATAAAAACGATGCCAACGTTCATGATACCATACTCCATTTAAGAGATTAAAAATGACGTTTATGATTTCCGTCATGTACCTTGATTTTTCAGACAAATCGATGTCCCAATCTGCTTCCTCCTTCGTGGCTTGACCTTTGCTCCCGCATTCCTGGTGGACGCTTTTTTTAAATATTATAGGTAACGCTATGTGGATGGAGGAGAACCTGTATTTGATGATTTTTTTAAATATTATGGGTAACGCTCTGTGGGTGGAGGAGAACTCGTGTTTGAGTGAGAATCGTATAAGTTTCTGCAACTAACACGGATCATAAATCTTGTCTGTCGCGTTAATAATGTATAACTCTTCTTTTGAATTTATGGAATTCTTTAATAATTCATCTTCTGAATTTATGTGGTGCATTACACTGGATGCACATCAAATTAAAAAAATTAAAAAAATTAAAAAATCCCAGCCTTCTTCTCAAACTGGTTTTATGTCTGCTTCTTTTAGGTAGGAGGCATCTTCAAATTTCTTAAAACTTTTGATGTTCTCTAAAAGAGTCTTATGCAGGCTCACCTCTTCTCTCTGCTACTCCAACTTCACTCATGTTGAAGCTCTCTCAGGGAGTCTTATGCAAACTAGCTCTGATACCATGACAAGAATTGAAAACCGAAAAGAAGCAGAGCAGAGGATTGTTCTTCTCAATATTATGAATCATTTAAATAAGATTACATTGGAGACATCAACATTAAATGATTGCAATGAGAATCAACTAAAACTGGACTAAGTGAAACTGAACTGGGACACTTGGATAGATGATTTCGACACATAGCAGGTGGTTGGAATTAGATTCTCCAACAAAAACTAGACAGCGGACCTCCTATCTAAAAGAGGTATATCAAAGGAGACAGGAAAGTTGTTTTTCTCGGTCTTCAAACATGGTAAAATGGTAAATACGGGTAGTATCAACTACTCATACTAGGAATAATCATAGATAAACTTGAAAATGAAGAATTTTTTCTGAAAAATAGACATAAAGTCTATACTTTTAATACACATAGATAATGAATTCTTTGTATAAATATAGACATAGAAGTCTACATCACAGCAAATGTATGTAATGGCATAAGCCACAGATGATTAGAAAGTTTCAAAAAACTGAAGAGGGCATAGTGGCATAGATATTTGAATGGCTAAAGGAGATAGAAGAAATAAGACAAGTTGATAATGGAGAATGTATAGATATTTGAATGGTTACATGAGATAGAAGAAATAAGACAGGTTGATAATGGAGAATGTATGTGAACATGTACTATCTTGGGCATCCTTATGTCTATTGTTGATTCTCCTAATATTCGGCAATCTGAAGGGTGCGGTCAATTACATGTACTCTCATGGGCATCCTTATGTCAATTGTTGATTCTCCTAATATTCAGAAATCTAAAAGACATGGGCGCGGTCAATTATTTGACCTCGCCCATGTCTGTCTGATTGCCGAATGATTGTTGAATATTCAATAAATCAACAATCAACATAAGCTCAAGGTGCTATCATTTTATTTTTAAATACAATGATAGTGTTTTTTCTTGTGCAAAAAAAAAAAAAGAGAATTCTCAACATGGGATCCATAATATTCATAAATCCTCTTCTGTTCAAGTTGGTCATCTTCTTCATCCAACTTGCAATGTTCATGCATTTTTAAAGTTACATTCTTCAACTGACCTTTTTTCCAAACAAAATCACTCCAAAATAGATATCCTTATGTCAATTGAAAATTTCAAAAATATTATGAAATACAACGTTAAGATAAAATTCAATTGTCACGACCTCTCCATTAACATATTTAAATTTGCAATCCGCATAAATTCAACATTCCAAAGCTATATACATTCATCTTATGATCCACTTTCAAAGTGTACGCATATAATGTAAATTCAATAATTACAAACACCAAGATGAATGTGAGAAAATGGCAATAAAATAATGTTTTCACACAAGCTTCTATTTATATAATACCAGTCATTTGATAGAAATTATCTCTAAATTAAATTAGAAACAAGTTTAAAGGGGTACTAGCTTTTGGGGATGCACTGGCTTTTGGGGCTGCTGATGTCTCCATCCATCTAGTTCCTGGTTTTGTGCCTTTGCCCCTCTTTTTTGGGGTGGTTGTTGACCTTCCTTGCATGGTTTTACCTTTTCTTGGGCTTTATGTTTTGATACTTGTGGGTTTTTGTGGGCCTGTATGCCTGGTCTATATTGTCGTATTCTCAGTCATTGTGCAGATATATGTGCCCACAAGGTTTGGGTTATACATTGTGAGACTGATTCCCAATATTTTGATCAATGGAGTTTTTACTCTAAACCATATGCTATATGCATGATTATGTAACATCTTTTTATCTAATAAAAAGTTGTTTTTTTCTTCTGAAAAACAATGAACCATAAAGCTTCTCAAAATGCAGGCTTCCAGCATCAGGCTGACAAAGTCTTAAAGGTTGTGTAGCCAGGTGGATAGTGTTCTCGCTCAATCCACCCAACGTCTCGACAGGGAGAAGACGAAAGCATAAATTTGCAACATTATTGGCATCTACCTATTGAGGACTCACACATATTTGAGTAGAATTGCATTTGAATGACGCAGATGTTGGCAGAATTGCATGGAAGACTAGCGGTATTCCTGAAAGATCAGTGCTTTACATGAATTGACTCAGAGGTAAGTAGAATTGGGATCAGTTAGAATTTATTTTAGATTTCAGGAATATTTCAAAATTTGATTGATACCAACTAAATTAAACAAAATATTTCAGATTTAACAGTAAAGTCGAATTTTAGCTGTAAATTTCAAAATTATTCCCAAAAATCTACAACTAAATGAAATTTTCTTAAATTCACTACTTTTTACTTTTATAGAATTTCACAATTTTAATTGTAAATTTCAAAAATATTCTCAAAATCTACAACTAAATGATTTTCATAAATTCAAACTTTTAACCTTTCTCTAAATTCACAACCAGGCCTACCATTCTCATATCAGTATTCTCGAAAAATTATGAAAATCCAAAAAGGCAATGATCAATACCCTCTTTAATTGAAATGAAAACAGATTGTTTATTAGTAGGAAGACATTTCTATGTTTTTTTTTCAAGTAACTAAGTAGATGGAGACAATTTGCAGAGAATGGGCAAGCAATGGCTGATTTTTTTTCAAGCAGAAAAATGTTTGGTTTATATTCATGTACCAGTACAAAATCCATTTATTTTTCTTACAAAATTCATTAGTTTATCTTTAAGCATAATACATTAAGTGAAGATTACATTACAATTGTGTTTGTCCTATATTGTCATATTCCTACAAACTCTTTGTTCTTACATCCTTCTTGTCAAAAACAGTGTTCTTTGACCAATACTTTCCATACTTCTTACAGTACCGTGCTCAGCTGTATTACAAAAACTGATGTTGATTATATTCCTTTTCTATCTTGAGGTTCTCTTTCTGACAGTTTGAGTTGTCTCTATAGATCATAGCTATCAAAACATTGTCTCCTCCATTCTTATGAGGCATACGTATTCAGTTAAATTTTACAATACCTCTTTCTCATGTACCATTTGCATCAATAAGTTTGTAATGCATCTCCACATAGGTGCCACTTAGACCCTTCTTCGATAGCCTATCGGTTGTCATTTTTTTCTCTCTATAGATATGCATGAAAGTTATACTAGAAAAGGATCTAACCAACGTATTTATCTTGTCTATCCATGAGGGCAAGTGAATAGGAGCCAATTGATTTTATTGTTCAGATAATCTATCAGGATCTTAGAGTGACCAAAAATCCATATTTTATAAATGTAGAGTTGTTTGGTAAACCATAGGAGCCCCACAAAGCAAGTGTCTCCACCCTGGTATTAGTTCTGTGACCTCCAAAAAAAATGAATCTTATAGTGACATAAAGGATTAATCTTCAACCAAACCCCATAGCCACACCTGCCGCTATGTGAAGCTCCATCAAACATGGAGCAACATTTTTGTCTTCATTTCCTCTGTGCACATACACTGAAGTTAAAGTCAACAATCAATTCGCCAATTCGCTGATGTGTTCTAGTCTTCCTGTAATTCAGCTAGGCAGACCCACTATCGTGTCGTTTCATTGGAATAGTAATATTTTTGCATCTTGTATTTCAATTATAATGTTTGTGCATTTGACCTTATTAGCCTAAAATCATAATAAGTAAAAAAAAAAATCTATTGATCAATATACACAAGGTGTGGCATGCTCAACACATTGTTGCTAACACACTATTATCTATGCAGTAATATGTATGTAAATGCTAATTCACATTATTATTTATGTATTGTTGAATGGTGTTGATTATTGTTTATATGTTATTGATTTATGTTGATGAAATGATAAAGATAATTGATGTAACTTAAAAATATTAATTAATAATAAATATTGAGAAAAATATTGATTCACTCTTCTCAATATTTCCAATAAAATATATTTTTAAATATAACCTTTAAAAAATTTAATAACATCCAATTTCTATAGGTTTAATTAGGTTTAATAAATTTAATAACGCTCAATTTATATAAATTTAATAAGGAGTTGTTTTTAGTGCAAGCTTGAGATTTCAATAAATTCCGGTCAGATTTTAAAGAAAATAGACCGCAAAAAATCACTGAAAAAACTTCCAAAAAATCTCACTAAAGACAAGTCTATTTAATAAATCTGACCATTTTTAATTAAAAATTAGAAAAAAAAAACAAAAAAACAAAATGTTGAAAAATATACCTAAAAATAAAACATTTAAACTACAATTTGTCATATTAATAAAACATTAAAATCCAATGGGGTAAACACTTCTATGTAGAATACTAAGCATTAAATTTAATATAGTTATACTAATTCTTAGCATAGATTATCACATGCCATTAGCAAATCTTTCACATTAATTAAGGGGCACATATCCTTTCACATTAAGTAAAGGACAAATATCTAGTAATATCTAGTAAACCTATAAATAGTATGGTTGGTTAGTCAAAGTTATATCTTATATTTAGGGGTACAATGAAAAGGTCATTGAAATAAAATGATAAGTATATATATAGATGAAGTGGATGATGAGTTATTTTTATACATTATGCATTGGTTAATGATTGGTTTTATTATTTTTTTATTTGTTTCTAATTATGTTAATAGGCATGTCTACTTTGAAGTGGAGATTTATAATTTTAAGTTAATTCTCAATAATTATTGGGTGGATGATAGGGATTTAACTTCCATGGAATATTCTAGAATATTCTCAATACTATTCACAAATAGAATATTGAGATTTATCTCAAACATGGTTATGTCTTTTATCCTTTAATTTAATTGGTTAATAAAAAAAAATGTCATATGAACATGAGTTATGGTTTTTTGGGCACGTGGTATTAGTAATCCATGGTATTGGCCCATGGTGTTATAACAAAGTTTTTTTACAAGTTAAGAATACCCATGGCAAAGTGGGGTGAATTTCCATGGTTAAAATCCTTGTTACATGTTTTTTTCAAATGTGCATATGTTTAATTTCATACTTATATTACAACTTTTTTACAAAATACTAGGGCCTAGTGCCTTTTGTTGCATTCCTCTCTTCATTGAAGATGGATCAAGGTTCGAGAGGGTCGTCACCCCCCCCCCCCTTGGGCACACCCTCCAAACATAGCAATATTCAACGTCCTTTTTGTTGAAGGGCCTCATTTCTATCAGGCCAAATCCTCCAAATTTGTGAAAAATATCGACAACATTGCAAAGGTGGAGGTTGACACCTCGCAATCCAGATAAATGACCCTAAATCTTGCACATCACGGGATTATTAGTCAGTTTATGGGCTTATGTCCCTCTCTAAGATCCCTGCAAACATGGATCGATAATAATTGGAAACCCGTGATTAAAAATAAGGTTTCAACATCATTTTGTGGATGAGGGTTTTACACATTCTTGTTCGAAGACAAAGAAAATTGGGACCACATCTTCAAGAATGGTCCCTACTTCATTGGAGGCCAATGGTTATATCTGGATTGTTGGATTCTAGATTTTAACTTTGAATGTGATGTTCTACCAGCAGTCTTGATATGGGCCATTTTTTCCTTCTTCCTGCTACATTGTTGGAACGAGAAAACTTTCATGAGTGTCGGAAATGCCCTTGGAAAATACATTGACTGAGCTGAGCCACAAGAAGGATTTCAAGCCTACTCTAGGATCTGTGTCGAAGTGCACCTAGACAAGGGTTTATCGGTAAAAATAAATCTAAACTTGGACAATTGTTCTCATTTAAAGGATATTGATTATAATCAATTTCCATTTAAATGCAATTTTTTACACAAATATGGCCATTTTTCATGCAATTACAAGAAAATGGAAGAAGAGAATCTAAAGCAGACTAGTGATGGAGAACAGTGGTAGCAACAGAAAAGGAGAAGATGCCCCACGCAAGATCCTCCTCAAGCAACCACGGGAAAAATGTTAGAAAATCAGAAAGGCAGAAAGATTTTCTTATGTTGATAATTACTTGTGATATTTTTATGTCCTTATTAAATTTCTTGTGTTCTTCTTTTATATTTATTTCATCAATAAATTATCAAAAGCAAAAACATGAAGATCAAGGACACCAGATGTAGGCGGACAGCCAGGGCTAAAACCTCTATATAGGGGAAACCCTAATCAAGAACTCTTTCTTAAGTAATTCAATTGAGATGGACCAAAACCCTAGACCAACATACCTTCCTCCTCCACCAAGTCAACCTAGTCAACCTTACAATGAGATACAGTAGCCTTAAATAGTCTCCTAGCATCAAACCAGAAATTTCGCTCCCAGTTACTACAACTGCTGCAAAAATTTTGGCCTCCCCAGCAACTGAAAATTTTTGGCTCCTTAACAAAAAATTTCAAGTTTGCACGTGTTAGATTAGCATTAGAGGAAATTTCATCCTAAAAGTGCCCATGAAAATTTCACATAATTTCCATGTCATAATATGTAAACCAACCAAAATATTTTAAATTTAAAAAGAAGTACATGTATATATTTTGGAGGGAAAAGAATAAATTTACTTTTTTTAATTGTATTTACTCAAATTTCAAGTATAGACACTCATTCGATGCAGAATTAAATTCTACATCCAACGAGGAACCATTATGCATACTTTTGAAAAGACCCATATTGATCAAAATTGAAGATACATTAAACACGTTTTTTTAATGTATCTTCAATTTTGATCAATATGGGTCTTCTCAAAAGTATGCATAATGGGTACTCATTGGATATGGAATTTAAGTATTCATCCAATGAGTATTTACACATGAAATTTGAGTAAAACTATAGGGAGATAAACCCAAAATACAATTTAAAAAGGGATTTTTCCTCTTTTCCCTCCAAAATTCATAACTCTTATTTTATTATTTTAAGTATTATTTTATTATTTTTCCTTAGGAGACCACTTTTAGGCTGAAATTTTCTGTAATGAGAAACAAAATTTGAATTCTTGACCTTGAAATAGACTTTCTTCTTTTCCCTTAGACTTGTCCTCCTCTTCCTTGGAATTTCACACTTTTCCAGCTGCAATTCACTGCAAATCAAACATTATTTATGTCCACTGCAAATGAGGTCGAGTTTCTCTAATATATAGGCTTCTTGTGAGGTCGAATTACCCTGTTTGAGGCCGACTTGTCCTTCCTTGAGGCCTAGAAGACATTTAATATGAAAATATATTCCTTTCTTGACAAATAAATCCCAAGAATGGTTCTTTACATTATGACATGGACAAGGACACTTGACATAAACCCTAGAAGCCTGCAATGGAGGCTTTGACCTACAAATAATTGACCCAAACATGAAACACATGCTTTAATAAGTCAATTTTATTAATAATAAAAATTATTTTTCTTTTTTCTGATAAATATATTACATCATGACTCAAGTACAATTATGAATACCAAACCTAGTTACATTCTTCAACACTACCTATTTATGAGGGAGGTATTAATAATTACCTATATTTATAGAGGTACATGGAATATCTCCAAAATGAACTATGAAGAGTTATGGCACACTTAATGCCTTTAACTAGATACCTGACCAGAGCTATCTTTCTGGGTGGGACTAAGATGGACTCAAGCTTTCAGCCAATCCAGGTACCATCAGGCTTACTTGCTAACCATCAACCCAAGGATCTAGTTGTGTATTCAAGGTCATAGCTCCATTACCAACACCTTTCTCCCTCTTTGGGATCTAGACAGCAACGCACATGTCAGCCATATGTCCTCCCAAGCATCCTCCATTATATGCTTCAATTCTCCCTAATAAACTATATGTATGCGCTTGTCCAAGCATGATTTGACCTTCTTTTGGAGATATTTACCTGTACAAACACAAACCCAAATTAATAATAACTTTAAAATATACAAACAAGTAAACAAAAACCTTTGTGGTCCTTATTCATTCGGATGTTTCTTATATCAATATCAAGTTAACCATGTGCAAATTGTCGGAAGCTTTCTTCTCCTTGCAATTATATCCTTAGTACTTTCTCAAATCATCTAAAATTATTGTCATAATATGCCCTCCCTCTCTGTTGGGGAGATATATCCTTCCATTTATCCAGGCACCCTCTTAACTTAGGGAGATAAACTATTTTCTTATTCTATAAAATTAGAGAATCTTTTATGGCTTCATTCTTTCTTATGGAATCAAGGTCATATTTATTCACCATGCTTATATGAATATCTTCATCATATTGAATATTGTGTACCTGAAAAATCCTTCAATAGCAAGCACAACCAAATACAAATATACATAAGCATGAAGTTAACTATACCAAAAATCAAATTATAAAGGAAGCATTAAAACATTTAAACTTTGGATATCAAATACCTAAACCTAGTTAGGTTCATAATTAGAAAGAGAAACATACTTCAATCTTCAGTTAGGATTATTTTCATAAACCCTAGATCACAATATTTAGACTTAAAGCAACTCAAACAGATTCTTACTCTTGTGAGCCCTAGATTCCACCTTTGTGACATAAAGCCTTAGATGTTAGTAATTCAATCAAATAAAAATTCTACTATGCATGTTATATTCTACTAGGGCTTGTTGAAAACCCTATATTTTGCATCATCAAAACTAAAACATGTTAACAATATCATCAAGTCCTAAAATATCAATCTTTATTACAAAATCTAGAATTAATAAACCATGAGCAACAACAAATAGGTCAGCATACTTGCATATGCATATCTAGGATTTTATAATCATGCACTAGAATCACTACAATATATACTAGGTAAAACCAATACATAGACATAAAATTATTAAAGTTAGATATAAATTTGACAAGACTAGGATTTTGATCAGAAAAAAGAATACACACCTAAGGTTTCATTCTTAGAATCTTACTATAGACATCACAGGGGATTTTCTCATAAACCTTAAATATATATAGTTTCATTCAAACATTAACAACAAATGCTAACTTATTACAACCTTAAAGATCTATGGTTTTGGTGTATAGCTTCATAAAACCCTAAAAACTATGATTTCACTACAACAATATCAAAACCATAAATATATAATGAGTAGGTTTTCTAGATTTCATCAACAACCCTAGGTAGACTAGGGTTTCATAATCAATATTTACACACCATTAGGTTAGGCTTTTATAGTGAACATTTTAGGGTTCCATAAAAATTATCAAAGTGTAATGAGAATAGATTCAATCTAATGATTAATCACCAAAACAAGAATCTTTATGATTAAAAACCCTATACATAATGATGTTAGTAATGTAGAGAAAATTAAAAAGATAGAACATACATTTTTCATGAATAAAAACTTACAACAATAATTTATGATTTAAGACATACATTGATATGTTTTATAACAAACCCAGCAGGACTTCAATTCTTTATGGACTTCTAGAACTTCTTTCATGCTTCAAGTTTGTCATTTGAAGTCTTCTTCATGACCCTTCAGCATTAAGTAGGATTTTCCTAGCCAAGGAAAATATAAATAAAAGGTTATTAGTACACAATATAAACAATTTTTTATGTGAAATGGAAACCAAATATACAATAGGAGACAAGGAATAAGATACTTATCTTTTGGTAAAATGGTGAATACTCCCTCTTAATCCAATCTTTGAGGGATACCTACAAATTATCAAAGATTAAAAATGTTCTAACAAGGCATGTTTGAGACCTATAAATTATAGAAATCAAATCATAAAGGAAAACATTACAAAACCTTGGAAAATATATCTTTGATCTCATATTCTTTAGTCTTGTTCTTCTTCAATGGACCTTCATCAAAAACATTCACATATTCTCTTTTTCTCTTCTTACTTGGGATTTATGGACAATGACTTTTGTAGTGACCCATCTTGTGACAATTGTAACATTTGACTTTGGATAGGTCAATTTTGTTCTTGGTCCTTTGAACTTCTTGAAGGTTCTCTTCTTCTTGTGATGAACAGAATAGGCATTCAAGTTGTTTTATTCTTCATTCTCCTTCTTGTTTTTACTAATGATATTCTAGATTCCTCTTCACTACATTCATTCCAAATTTGTTCAAATGTGTGAGTATCCTTCCAACTGTGAATTCCTTATGCAAAGGCACTCCAATATTTTGGTAGTCCTAGAAGGGAAGTAATTACGAGTTCCTTTTCTGGGAAAACTTCATCTATTTCTTGGAGTTCATCTATGATTCTAGATATCCTTATTAAATATGATGAAACGGTATCATCATTTTTCATCTTAATAGTTCTTAGTTCATTCTTGAGGCTCTCTATTTCACCAGTGTTCTTGATTGTGAATAGCTTGGAGAAAGACTCATACATTTCTTGAGTGGAATTTATGTTGGATATGTATGTAATTAGGTTGCCCTTACCTCCATTTTTAAAATTGGAAACTAGGGACAAACTCCATCTTGGACAGCTCATATGATGGAGATGATATTTTTTTTGGATTCCTCTTTCCGAGAAGTTCAATATTGATCTAAAGATCATCTTGTTTGGATGAGAAAAAGTGAGATTTTTAATTTAATCTCTCACATGTGTAAATTGTCAAGGTTGGCCAAAAGTCTAATGTAGGCTCATAAGCCCCAATGGATGTGTCTCCAGTCTCAACGAAGTGTATAAATATGAGAGGCCTCTTCCTCATTTTGGACATCATCACTCATCACATTTCTCTCTCCTCTCTTCATTGGTACATACAAGGAGAAACCTCTCTTCTTCAAACGTGTGACAAAGTGACTGGGAAATTCTGAAATTTTCGGATTTGTTTTTGGGCTGAATTATAGAGCGTTGAATGGCGTTGACCAGTGTTGACCAAGGGTTAACCTTGCTCCTTTTGTTGTTTTTTCAGGTAGAAATTTGGATCTCTCTAGGTCACATCCTCTGGCGCAGAAATTGAGAAATTCTAGGCGCATTGACCGCAGCAAAGTTAACCACAACATTGACTTTATGTTCACCGAGTTTGACTGAGATTTTTGGATCTTTGATGGGCTGATTTGGATTGCCTTTGGAGGCCGCATTGATTGGGTTTGACTGAGCTGATTTGGAAAAGTTTTCTTGTTGGTTTGACTAGTGTTTACTTTATGGTTAGGGCATCTTGTTGACTTTTGTTTGACTAGACTATTGGGAAAGTGTAGTTTGTGTATTGTACTCTCTCTCTCTGTCGAACTTTTGAATAATAATAAGAAGAATATTTGATCAAAGGGTTTTCCCCGCATTGGGGTTTTTCCCTGGCATCTGCCAAACATTGTGTCCTCTTATCTTGGTTTGTCTTCTACTTATTTTTTATGTTCTATCATCATTTACTATCAATGTTATTGTGATTCCTAGTCTGGAAATTGATATTGGGCTAATAAGAAAATATTGAAGTAAATTTCTCTAAAGCACATAACATACCATTGTTATCTAAAATTAACATGGTAACAAGTCCCAGGTGAAGACAAAGTCCAAGCAAGAGTGAGAAGAGAAATCTCCGATATTTGTTGGACAAGGAAAAGGGTCAATGGATTCCACATCTTACTTCAAATCTGATGACAAGCTCAATGATAAGTTTGTTTATCATGCATGGAATATGTCCTTGGACTTGACTTTGGAGGAGCATGATGTTATGGATTATGTACAAGGAAATATTGTTGAGCCTCCTTCAAATGCATTTGTTGCCACTAAGACTAAGTACAAGAAAGGTGAAAACAAATCTAAGAATATCATCAAGGATTCTATTCACAAGCATTTAGTTGCCTACAACTCTGAGCTAGCCATATCAAGGAGATGTATGACAATTTGATTAGCATGTTCAGGACTAGCAAAGCAAATCAAATCCTCTTTCTCAAGAACAAGTTGAAATACATCAATATGTATAGAGAGAATCCATCCAATACTACTTCATGAGGATTACCAAAATAAAAAATGATCTTATCTCTATTGGAGGGGTTATTGTCGACCAGGAGCTCACTCTTATTTTCCTTGGAGGTCTTCCCAGAGCATGGTATGTATTCAATACCACTATCCTCAACAATGATAGGATTCCATATTTTGATGAATTGTTGACTATATGCACTCAAGAGGAGACAAGGATGATGGAGAGAGACATGCCTTCAAATAGGAATGCTCCTACTTCATTCTCCACTCATGCTAAAAGAAATAATATTGTTGGTCCAAGGAAACAAGGACAAGAAAGACATGGATTCAAAGAAGGAAGAAAGATTAGATGTTTCAATTGTAACAGGTTTGGCCACTATGCTAGAGAGTGTCCTAATAAAATGGATACACCACGAGATGATGACTACAACAACAACATTTTCAAGGGAAATGGAAATCAAAGGAATAATAGGTTCAATAACAAAAGGAATAGAGATGCTCCCGATGCACGATATGGAAATGGTCAACCTTCCAAGAGATCAAGAAACTCTAGGTATGATGATTCGAATGTTGTTAACAAGCAAAAAGAATTTATTCTTATATCTACCCTCTCTGCTACCTATCCTCCTGACACCTTGGATAATTGGTTGATTAGTGGTGCCTCAAGGCACTTCACTGGATACAAATAGGCCCTCTCAGATTTGATTAAAAATGAAATCAATTTGGAGATTATACCTAGAGACAATTCCACTTCTCCCGTGAAAGGGACAGGGGTAGTTTTTCTTCACTTAAATCAAGGTCAAATCCTTCATCTACAAGATGTGTTATATGTACCTGACTTGAATAAGAATTTAGTGCTTATTTCAGCGATGGAAGATAAAGGATTCTAGGTGGCATTCACTGATGGAAAGGTGCGTGTTTGGAAGAGGAATTTCAAATAAGCATTCACCCTTGGTTTCATGGTTGATACTCTTTATCAGGTTGGAGGAAGTCTGATGGGAGCCATGAAATGCAACACTACTCTTAAATATGAATTATGGCACTGAAGGTTTGCTCACCTTCATTATAAAGCTCTTCCTGAAGCTAGGAAGATGGTCACGAGTATGCCTGATTTTAAATTTGATCATGAAGGTGTTTGTCAGGGTTGTGCCAAAGGGAAACATACAAGGGGACTATTCCCCTAAAGTTACATCAATACTACTGACATACTTCAATTGATTCATTCTAATTTATCTGGTATGTTTCCCATAACATCCTTGGGAGGATATTTGTATTAGGCTTTTTTTGTGAATGAAATCTCTCGCAAAACTTGGATATACTTCTTGAAGAAAAAGGACGAAGTGTTCAAGTGGTTCTGCTCTTTCAAAGCCTTGGTTGAAAATCAAGCATGGAAGAAGATAAAAGTATTAAGGACCGATAATGGAACCGAATATGAGTCAAATGAGTTCAATGACTATTGTAAGGAAGCTGGAATTAAGAGGGAGACCACTACATCTTATACTCTCAAACAAACTGGAGTTTTCGAAAGGAAGAATCAAACCATCATTAAAGCTACTTGTGCCATGCTTCATGACCAAGGCCAGCTGAAGTTCCTATGGGAAGAAGTTGCCAACATTTTCGTGTATGTTCAAAATAGATGTCCACATCAAGAATTGGACTCCAAAACTCTCGAAGAAACCTTCACCTGTAAGAAACCTGATCTTTCTCACTTTAGAATTTAGAATTTTTGGAAGTCTCGTATATTTTCATGTGTCGAAAGAAAATATAAGCAATTTGGATGCTTCTGGAAAGAAGGGAACATTTGTGGGCTACAGTGAAACTTCAAAGGCATATATAATCTATGTGCATGGTCAAAGGGAAGTGGAGATAAGTCATGATGTCATCTTCAATGAAGATGTTTCCCTTAGGAACGTTAGAGATCTTCCTATCTCAAAAGAAGACAAATATGAATATGCAAGAAAGAAGAAAGAACCGAAGGATGAACCAATGCCCGATGTTGAAGGTTTGATGGATCCCATTGATCCACCTCTTGGTGAGCCCTCTTATTCGAAAAGAAGGCCCTCATGCCTTAGAGATACTCTCGAAGATGCCGAGAGACATATTTCACCAAGGGGGGCATTCCGAGAAAGAAAGAATCTGAACAGTTACCGAGGGTACTTAGTTGCCATGAGCTCCATTCTTCAATCTGAGCCTAGAACGTTTGAAGAAGTCATGAAGCACCAAGTTTGGAAGGATGCAATGAACGAAGAGTAAGAATCGATCATGAAGAATGATGTCTAGGATGTGCTCCCTAGACCAAAGGACAAGTCTGTTGTCACCTCGAAATGGCTTTACAAAATCAAACATGGAGTTGATGGGAGTGTTGAAAAGTTCAAGGCTAGGTTTGTTGCCTGAGGCTTCTCACAGAAGGAAGGTATAGAATATGATGATATATTTGCATCGGTTTCCTGATATACCACCATTTGTTCGATTATTTCTCTTTTTTCCTCACAAGGATGGAATCTACATCAAATGTATTTCAAGACCGCCTTCTTGCATGGCTTGCTTAAGGA
This sequence comes from Pinus albicaulis, assembly GCA_034641835.2. Taxonomy (NCBI): domain Eukaryota; kingdom Viridiplantae; phylum Streptophyta; class Pinopsida; order Pinales; family Pinaceae; genus Pinus; species Pinus albicaulis. Next base: position 353,766,971 of record CM076577.1, read on the forward strand.
GTAGGTCCATGTGGAGCAACCTATGGGGTTCGAAGTTCAAGATCGAGATGCACATGTATGTAGGTTGAAGAAATCCCTCTATAGGTTGAAGCAAGCCTCCAAGGCTTTGTATGAGAGGATTGATAGCTATTTGATGAAGTTGGGCTTTAAAAAAAGTGAATTTGATCTGAACCTTTACTTCAAGGTTGATAATGACAAGCCTATCATTTTGGTGCTCTATGTGGATGATCTTTTTCTAACCAGTGTAGACCCTCTCATTCATCAATGTAAGAGGGCGTTGGCTTTCTAATTTGAGATGAAATACCTAAGGTTGATGTACTACTTCCTAGGCTTGGAGGTCTAGTAAAAGCCAGGTGAGATTTTCCCTTCTCAAGGAAAATACATAGTGAAGTTGCTTGAAATATTTGGGATGGTGGATTGCAAGTTTGTGACTACTCCGATGGAACTCAACTTTAAGAAGCTATGCGGAAGTGCTACTAGGCCCTATTTGTTAAATCCTTCTGAGTATCATAAACTCGTGGGGGCCCTGATGTTCTTGGTGAACTCCCTTCCAAACATATGCTTTGCTCTGAATATATTGATTCAATTTATGGTTGAGCCTCATCACATACACTAGATTGTTGCCAAGAATAATTTGAGATATCTCCAAGGCATTATCAACTATGGATTGAGAAACATTGTCAGGAATTTAGGACTACATGGATATATTGATGCTGACTGGAATGGCAGTGTGGTGGATTGTAAGAGCACATCTGGATGTTGCTTCTCTCTAGGTTTTTCTTCGATATCCTAGATGAGCACGAAGCAGAATTCGGTTGCTTTGAGCATCGCCAAGGCCGAATACATTGCAGCAAGTATGGCCTATTCTGAATCTTTTTAGTTGAGAAATATCTTTAGTGATTTGTTTGGGCATCTGTTGGATACCACCATGATCTACTACAACAACCAAAGTGGGATTCAACTTTCAGATAATCTTGTGTTCCACGACTGCTCCAAGCATATTGATATCAGGTACCACTTTATTTGGTATATGGTACAATGGGGCGTCGTAAGGCTCCATCACATTGGGACTGATGAGCAGGTCGCAGATATTCTCACTAAGCCCCTAGGGAAGGTAAAATTCTTAACCTTTCATGAGAGACTTGGAGTCATGGTTAGACCCTCCTATGAGGGTCCCACTTGAGTTGGACATTGAGCTTTGGGAGCTCCGGGGGGCTTTGGGGTACTTCTTGGAGCTATGAGTGACCATAGGGTGAGATTTTCCTTCCCTAGTGGTGTGCTTTGCACAGGGTGAATGGTTCGCCTTCCCCTTTGATACCCCCATTGTTGGTTGATATATGATCAAGTTCACCCTCTCTTGTTGATGGCCCAACATACATACTACGCATGTAGTTTGGGACTCATGGGAAGTACATCTCATCTAGATAATGAGTTGGGAAATAAGGATAGATACCATAGCACTACCGATGGTTGCATCATGTATTTTCATACTCTCTATGCTAAGATGCATGGTGTCCAAAAACTTGATCTAGGATCAAGTCTGGTTGAGGTTTTTACCTCTAAATTGACTTTGGGTTAGTGGAGAGTGGAAAAATCTCATGACTCACTCTCGATCAAATTCGTCTTCATTATTTCTTCATAGTTCATTAGAACAGAGCAGAGAAGTGCAGGGATTACAGGATGGTACTAGTTGACAAATGGATTGGCAGGTGGATTTCTCCCTAGTTAAGATGGAGTGCTAAAATTGGAAACTAGGGCCAAACTCCACCTTGGAAAGCTCACAAGATGGAGATAATATTTTTGTTAGATTCCTCTTTCCGAGAGGTGAAATATTTATCTAAAGATCATCTTGTTTGGATGAGCAGAAGTGAAATTTTGAATTTAATCTCTCACACATGTGTAAATTGTCAAGGTCGGCCAGAAGTCTAATGTAGGCTCATAAGCCCCAAAGGATGTGTCTCCACTCTCAATGAAGTGTATAAATATGAGAGACCTCTTCCTCATTTTTTACAACATCACTCATCACAATTCCCTCTCCTCTCTTCATTGGTTCATACAAGGAGTAGCCTCTCTTCTTCACACGTGTGGCAAAGTGACTAGGAAATTCTGAAATTTTTCGAATCTATTTTTAGGTTGAATTATGGAGCATTAACCAAGGGTCAACCTTGCTCCTTTTACTGTGTTTTTCAAGTAGATAGTTTGATCTCTCTAAGCCACATCCTCTAACACATAAATCGAGAAATTATGGGCACGTTGACCAGCATTGACCACAATAACTTTGACCGCATTGTTGACTTTCTGTTGATCGAGTTTGACTAATATTTTCAGATTTTTTTTGGGCTGATTTGGACTACCTTTGGAGACCACATTGACTATGTTTGACCAAGCTCATTTGGAGGATTTTTCTTGCTGGTTTGACCAACGTTGACTTTCTGGTTAGGGTATCATGTTGACTATTGTTTGACTGAACTATTGGGAAAGTGTATTTTGTATATTGTACCCTATCTCTCTACTAAATTTTGAATAATAATAAGAAGATCTGATCAAAGGTTTTTCCCCGCATTGGGGTTTTTCTCTAGAATTCGCCAAACATTGTGTCCTCTTGTCTTCGCTTGTCTTCTGCTTATTGTTTATGTTCTATCAGCATTTACTATCAATGTTAATGTGATTGCTAATCTGGAAATTGATATTGAGCTAATAAGAAAGGATTGAAGTAAATTGATCTAAAGCATAAAGCATACCATTGTTATATAAAATTAACATCCATCCACTATTGTGTTCATAGCCAATATTTTAATTTCTCTAAGCTTTGATTTATCTGCATCACTTGATTCATCTATAGGCTTCTTGACTTTTCCTTTAACGAGATCCAAAAATTTGTTCTTCTCAAGAATAAGGTCTATCATCTTTTTCCATACCCTATAGTTGGAGGCTCCTTCTAGCTTGTTTTCTCCTTTCATTGAGTTTGTTATAGTTCGTGTAGATGGTAGGCTTGTTTCTTTATATTATCCTCTCTCTTCTTTTTCAGTCAAAGTCTAGATTATATTATCATATAATAAACAAAATTTACAGTACGAGCCAGCATGATTGTATTACATTCAGACAACCCAGAAGGCATGCAGTGCCTAGAAGGACTTGGGTGCTTGCTAAGGCATTCAAAGCTCTTGGTTATTTTCCGCACAAAATGACAAAATAAACATACCGGAATTGTCATCATGGGGGAGGGTGCAAGGGACCAGCCAGAGGAGTCACGAAGAGACGATCTTGATTGTGCATATGGTAGTTGATATGATCCACTTATGTCTCTAAATCTTGGAGGTGGTATTGAGAGCACCTCAGTAAATGGTGCAGACTCTCCAAAGCTTCGAGGGTCTCTGTCTGCAGGTTTTGAACAGCATTAATGTAGGCCACTAATTCATTATGATCATCATGCCTTTGTTCACGCAGGGTGTCCAGGTTGAGTTGGATCTGCTAAAGCTGAGTGGAAATGGCTTCAAGGGTGGCCGGAGCCTCAATCTAGCCTGGTGATTGGGCCTGAGAAACTGCCATGGTCGCCGTTGATTGCTAGCTCTCAGTAGACTCTGAGTGGGAGCTTGAGTCCCCGAGTACCTGGCGGTTGTCCATGTCGCATCCAATACCACCACATCATTCCCGACCTCGTTCGCTCAGCATGCAGTCGCCCACCACTCCCTCTCGTTGTGTTGGGCTACAGTGCCAAGTCGCTCCGGGTCCCACAGCCCCTAAAACCCACACTCTGTTCCTGCACCCTTGGCTGAGTTTTTCACTGACCACATCTTGAGCACCATAGATAAGAGACACACGACTACCACCAATATCCACACTACCATCCAAGGAGGTGCAGAAGCTTCACCACCCACAAATGTGAATCGCGAGAGAGCATGAGTGCTCTGTAAGCCCAAGGCAGAACCACTCGGGGGCTTGGCTAATGAAGAAATTATTTTTTGCAGTCCACAAACTTTGTTCGAACACCCAGGCTGAACACTAGGACCACCCATCCAAAGACGCACCCTCACACCAAATTCACCTCCAACACCTTTGTCTGCCTCTTGGTGCAGCGTGCTCGTGCTGTTTCCAGGATGCCTCCGGGTTGCCAAACTCTCACCACTGCCACCTAACAGAACTATCACCCTCCTCGTCTCAAGCCATCGAAGCTCAATCCAAGGCTTGAGAGCCAGCGGTTGCTGGTCTATGCAATCTAGAGCACCAACCTTCACCATCGCCTGCAGATACCAAATGGCCTGTGCGATGTCCATCCTGCCCTTAACTACCTGCTTACTTGTCATAGGATCGCCTGCCCGAAGGCCCATTTTCGCTCGCGCATGGGAGGATAGTGAGTTGGCACATGTCTGAGGGTCGAGCGAGCCTTAACTGCCCACATCCCACTTGTCCCAGTGATTGGACACCCGTAGTTGGGACTCTTTATATTATCCTAAATAACCTTCCTTTGATCTCATTTTCCTTAATAGATATTTTAGCCTACCTTTTTCCTCCTTCTTTTCCTTAGCTCTGATACCATGTTAGAAAATCAGAAAGGAAAAAATATTTTCTTATGTTGATAATTACTTGTGATGTTTTTATGTTCTTATTAACTTTATTATGTTCTAATTTTATGTTTTTTTCATCAAGAAATTATCCAAAGAAAAAACATGAAGATCGGGGACACCATATGTAGGTGGAGGGTCAAGGCTAAAACCCCTATATAGGGGAAAAACCAATTAAGAACTTGTTAGCCACCTATAATATTTTGTCAAAGCAAACAGGTGGCTAAATATGTTTTTGAGCCTTCAAGAGAAACATTTCCTTTGTAAATCTATCATTCTTGAAGCCTCCATGTGTCTTCTATCCTTTAAATAATCTTCACTGCTATTTCCATTATTGAACCCTATTGTTTGTGAAAAAATTTGTTTTCAAAAAGGCCTCCATTTGCTCCATTTCATCCCCACGAAATCCCCATTTGTCACCCTTATTCCCTTCACAAAATTCCTCTATAACCCTTCATTTAACCTCTAGATCTTCCTAAAACCCCTTTAAACCTTAAAATTTCCCTTTATTTGGTTTTAAAAACCCCTTCTTTTGCCTATCGGAACCTTCAACTTGGCTTAAAAAGCACTAATTTTGGGCCTAAAACAATCTTTTTACATTAAGGCCTTAAGCCCCTTTTGGCCTTAGCCCTAGTCCCCGTTCTCCATATAACCCACGCTACGACCAAGCGTTAAGGCCTAATCACAATCGCAAAGAACTCATTCCCTTTGTTATTTTTCCCGAATCTCTGATGTGATGAGCCCCTCTCCTCCGATCCTCCAATCTAATCTCGATCGTCGAATCCACAAGAACTGATGGCTGAGATTTAATCGCTCTCCGCTCATAGGCCCCTGTCATCACCCCGCCGATTAAATCCTGACCGTCGATCATCCTTCAGATCGGACGGCCCTCGCATAATCGCATATCGCAAAGGCTTAGTCCCTTACCCTTTGACCTCTGCCAATGCGATGCTCCGATGAGATCTCCACCGTTCATTCCCCCTAATCCAACGGCCAGCACTTAATCGCATAGCGCCAACACAATCTTCCCTTTTTCGTTTCCTCCTATGGCCCGATTCCCCGATTTGATCTGGACCGTTGAATCCACGGGAACCAACGGCCAGGATCTCATCGCGCCCTGCATTTTCCTTTCTCCCTTTCACTGTTCCGCTGATCGCCGATTAGATCTCTATTTCCCATTCCTACAGATCCAACGGCTCCCATCTTCCCGCTCATTCACTTACCTCGTTCCAAAACTATGCTTTCTCTTTTAATCTCAATTGTCTGATCCGCAAATCTAACGGTCCTAACTCAACCCCACCATATGTTCCACCCATGCATCTTACCTCCCATCACACGCAACCCGCACCGTCCGATCAAGACCAAGAGATCTGACGGCTTAAACTCTGTTTCGAGTAATTTTTGGCCCAGGGTTTAACGTTTCAAAATTATGCGAAATGGGTGGTTTTATTTTTCCATGCATCACTCATTGAGTGGAATCGCGTTTTTTTGGGCATTTCTGCTTTCCCCCTTTTGGTTGCGCGAAAACCATTCTGGTTTTCTGCCTCACCGCCCTCCGCAATGTAACTCCAGATTAAATCTCAACTGTCGATCCCTAAGATCGGACAGTCCTAACTTAATTTCACTCCCATTTGTTTTTCCATCATCTAACCTTCCGAAAGACTCCATCCATAGATCTCCGTCGTCGATTATTCTAATCGAATGACCCACATTTAATCTTGCCCCATCCTTTTCCCATTCATCCAAATGACTACATCGATGAATCTCAATCGTAGATCATCGTTGATTGATCTAATCCAATGGTCCACGTTCATCGGCACCCCAAGCTCCCATCAGAACTGTTTTTTGCCATTCCGCCATGATTTTCGTCATATTTTCCGCTGCATCCATCTTTTTTCCTCAATTATACTCCATTCCTCATGGAACACCAGAACATTTATTACCCTAAAAAAGAGTCCTAAGAACTATCAGTGCATTAGTTACAAGTATGGACGACCTGCAAGACCTTCTATCACCTTACTTATCTCAGAAGGCAAAACAGAGTACTATAGCCAGAAGAGTACTTCATGGAACATACCCTTAGAGTTATTATCAAACTGACGAAGACCCCCAATTCATCTAAAGAGTACTGAAAGTTAATGTCAAGATATTAAAACGAAATGGGCTTCGAAAGACATTTCTCCCTCTATTTTAATGAATCATTTAAATCCTATCTACCACTACTATCACTCTTCCACCTATAAGAACTCATGAGAAATACATTGTAAATGTTGTTGGTTGTTGGGATTTTATTGACTGTTTGAACTATTATTAAGGGAAGTAGCTGAGTAGTTTGTAATATAGTAGGCTGGGAAGAGAAGTTTGGATTGTAAAGAGCCACTGGACTCAAAGTATGTGACTGGTTTTACACATCAATTAAACAAGCAGATTCATAGGATCCTGGTCTATATTATTGGTGATGTTTTCCTTACTGTAATTGTCTCCTTTCATGTTTTTCCACATTGTCCGTTATTCTCTGATAAGGAATAGCAAGCATAGATTAGGACATATTGTTGGAAGTACCCTAAATCTCACTGTAAATCTTTATCTTTATGTTTTCTGCTATTTGTGTATCTAAGAACAAATTCAACATAATTTAACCAGTATAGAAGTTGGCTTGTCCATACTTACTGATGTATGAATTTAGAGTTTGATTCTTAGATGTTCTTGTTTGGTTTCAGCTGAAAGAATTAGGAATCTGGGAGATTAGAGTTAGCCCTGTCCCACTAGGTTCCTTTTCCAACAGTTAGCCTTTCTAAGATCCCTGTGAGTTGGTGTCAAAAGCAGTGAAGGTTAAAAGTCTTTCTCTGATCTTAGGCCTTACTCTGTGTTTAACCTTAAATGTTTACTACCTTCTGAAAGCGGTTATGAGGACTGCCAGATTGTCTTCTTTAAGATTATGTTGAAAACAGGTTAAGTTAAAATTCTTTCCTTGATCTTAAGCTACCCTTTGTGTCTTTATTGAGAGTTTCCTTTGGAGTATGTCAAAAGCAGGATAGGTTAAAAGTCCTTACCTGATCTTAGGCTACACTTTGGTTTCTTTCTTTCACCCATTCTTAATGTTCCATCTCACCATCCATCTAAAAATATCCTTTGGTATAGATGACTTGCCCTATGGAAACCCTTGGATAGTTGTTATGCAAGTAATCCCCTTTCATGACTCCATAGCCCAATGGATTGACACTTCTCTTGACCTATCTTCCCATGCTGAAACATCCTTCTATTCAGTTCCTTTTTCACTTCCATAACCTTCTCAGTTAATGATCTCCAACCAAACAAACAAACAAACCAAAACCGTTGTGCTTCATACCTAGCCTAATACCATAAATTTAACATCAAAGATATACATTTCTTTACCTTGTAGAGAGATCCCTCTCTGGATCCAGGAGGGCTAGATCCTAGGATCCCAAAGTGGTTTGATGTTGTCTTGTCTTTTGGTCTTTTCCAAACTGGCCAAAACACAGGAACCACAACATAATGGCGGCTCCGCTGGGGAATTCTGAGTGAATTTAATATTAGATACCCTTAAGATCTCAAGAGACCCAAAATCTTTGGTTAGATTGGTATTTAATTGATGATGGTGGACAGCAAGCCTCATTTAAACATTGAGAATCCTCCACCTAGTGTCTCCACAATTCCTAATAGACCTAAAGACTCCACTAGAGGAAGAACCTGAAACATGGCCAGACATTATAGAAGGATAGAACATTCAGGCTGGATTTGGTTTCAAGAACTCATTGCTTTTATCTACAACTACGTTCTATCCTACTTTAATCCTGATCAAGTGTACAAAGATGAGATCCACACTGATTATGGGAAATATCTCGAGCCTCAGTTTTCAGACCATGAGCAAACCTATACACCTGTGAAAAACCTAGTGAAACAAGAGCCTCATGCTATATCTCTCACCCCTAATGAAACTTCAAGCAGTCATAGGTCTCTTGTTGCACTACCTACACCCACAAAGGTCATAGAAAGGTATAAGCCTCTATTTTTTCCTCTTATCTTCCAGCCCCTTCCTACAAGACTTACAAACAAGCTGCCTCTTTTTGATGGAGAAAATAAAAATATCACTGCTGAGCAACACGTTCAAAATCTTGAGGATTTACTTGACTTATTTGAAATAGAAGAAGATGATGTGCATATTAGAATGTTTGCCTTATCATTACAAGGAATGGTTAAGAGTTGGTTTAAGGACCTTCTAGCTGCAAGCATTATCAATTTTCATCAATTTGCTCAAGTTTTCCTTGATAAATGGGCAGTCCTGGGAAATGTTTTCCTCATCCTAGAAGAATACCAGAACTTGAAAAGACAACCAAGAGAGAAAGTATAAAAATTTTCAGCCATGTTCAATAAGGTATACAATGCAATACCTACTAAGATAAAACCACCCTTGGGATGGGCTCTATTGCACTATCCGAGTTCTTTTGACCCTGAGGTGGAGTTCCATATAAGAGAAAGGGGGGCTTCTAGCCTGGAATAAATGCAAAACATAGCAATTATTGTCGAATACAACATATGGTGTAGGGAGGAAAGATTAAACACAATAAAGAAGAACCAAGCAGAGCAAAGAAAGCTGATCTCTGCAAAAACCAAGCTGGAAAGATTGATAGAGACAGCCAGCATCTTGTTAAACATAAAGAAGAAATAATATGAGGTTGAAACTAGAAATGTTGATTCGAAGGGACCCACACCTTGTCCTCAAGAAAAACAAACCAGATCACTGCAAGACATAAGCAACATGCAAAGCATGTATGATAAACAAGATTTCAAATCAGAAAATGAACTTGCAAATTATTTTGAAGAAAGACTTGTTGAGAATCCAGTAGGTTTGACTGGTGACATTGCTTATAATTATGATTTTCCTAATTATGATCTATCTAATGATGATGTTCTCCAAACAAAATTTGATCTTGCAGGGTCATCATTAGTAGATTTGTGGGATGAATATCAGTTCCATCAAATTCAAGAAAGTAATGAGCCAAGTTAGGCTATTTATGATACTGATGAAGAAAGTTATGAAAGTATAGTAGTAGGTGAAGATTCATTGAATCTTCACTCTGCTTTATATCAGATCATCAGTAATGGTTTTCATGTGATTGGGAATCAACAGCCTTTCAGCTCAAAGGATGAGGAGGAAAGAAATGAAGAAACTCTTGAGCAAGTTGAATATCCTGAACCTTCTCCTGAAAGGGTTGAGGTAATCAAAGAAACCCCTACTCAAGAATATGTTAGTCTTTTCACAGAGTTTAGTCCACTCAAGCAGAACCTACCAGGGTTACAAGAGGACAGCACTGCCAAATATGATGAGTCCTCCAGTTCAGGTTACAACGAAGATGAGGAATATTTTCTTTCTCAAGGGAATATTTTTCTTGATCCAGTGGAAGAAGAATTAATCCTGGTTGAAACTTACCTGCCAAATACTCCCAACCAGGAAAAGGATGATTGTGCTTTCAAGAGCCACACTGAAGATGCAGTGATCAAAGCTGTGAAGGATGCAGATAGCCTACCAGTCATGGAAGGCCTAAAAGAAGAAATTTTACATCATGTGTTCATTGATCCTGTGACAGAGTATATGGAGGCCCTGATTGTCTCAAGTTCCCAAGCATTGATTCTTTGCAAGAGCCAGAAACATCAGGAGTGGTCCCCACTAGTGGTGGCCTTGGTTTTGAAGACCCACATTCAAAGTACCTTGTGGTTATCTCTGACAAGCAGTCAGATTTTCTACCCTTTTTTGTTACTGCTTAACTGGATGCACTGGCACTATTGTATCATATGAAACAACAGAGATTTCCAAGTTAGAGTAGGGTAACTAGGAATCTCAATAAAGCTCAGCCTATGAGCATTTAGTTAGTTGTTGATTTTACTATGAAGAAAAAATTCAAAAAATACAAAAATAGAAAGGGAAAGGTTTAGATATGCTCAAAACTTGAACCAGCAGAGAAAAGAAGAAGAAGCAGCTCTAACAGGGTCAAAATCAGAGCTGAAATGAAGAAGAAAGGTGAGTCTAAAAAGCTCAAAATCTGAGTCACAAGAAGAAGGAAATAATGCTGGTGATTTTCAGATTTGAAGCCTTCAAAGTTTGTTTTTAATTTCTCCAAAATTCAGTCCATGTGCAACTTGTCTTTGTGCCATGGACCCACAGCAAATCAGACAGTCTAATCCTGGTTTGCCTGTGTTTCAATTTCTGTTTTAGAATGTAGAGAAATGAAATCGGTCAGACAGTTTAATCCTGGCAGATATTAGTTTAGGTAGAGAAGCTATGAGTCCAACTGTTTAATCTGGTCTCATGGAGGAATAAGGGTAGAATTAGATTAGTTTTTTCTTTCAATAAAAAATAATTATGTGAAAGGTCTGCAAGTCTAAATGCACCTTGAAGAAAAAATGTTAGGACAGTAGGATGGGTAGGTAGATTGTTTGGGGAAGTATAGCTACTGACATAATATCCATCATGTTTGTAACAGCTGATCAAAGAAAAAAAGATGGTCAAGCACCAGGCATCTGGCCTACTTCCAAAGATTATTTCTGAGGTTCTTGACATCTTCAAGAAGATGTCATCCCCATGTGGAGCCACTGTTAGCCACCTATAATATTTTGTCAAAGCAAATAGGTGGCCAAATATGTTTCTGAGCCTTCAAGAGAAACATTCCCTTTGTAAATCTATCATTCTTGAAGTCTCCATGTGTCTTCTATCCTTTAAAGAATCTTCACTGTTGTTTCCATTATTAAACCCTATTGTTTGTGAAAAAAGTTGTTCTCAAAAAGGCCTCCATTTGCTCCATTCATCCCCACCAAATCCCCATTTGTCACCCTTATTCCCTTCACAAAATTCCTCTATAACCCTTCATTTAACCTCTAGATCTTCCTAAAACCCCTTTAAACCTTATAATTGCCCTTTATTTGGTTTTAAAAACCTCTTCTTTTGCCTATCAGAACCTTCAGTTTGGCTTAAAAAGCACTAATTTTGGGCCTAAAACAATCTTTTTACATTAAGGCCTTAAGCCCTTTTCGGCCTTAGCCCTAGCCCCTGTTCTCCATATAACCCGCGCTACGACCAAGCACTAAGGCCTAATCACAATCGCAAAGAACTCATTCCCTTTGTTCTTTTTCCCGAATCTCTGATGCGATGAGCCCCTCTCCTCTGATCCTCTGATCTAATCTCGATCGTCGAATCCACAAGAACCGACAGCTGAGATTTAATCGCTCTCCACTCATAGGCCCCCGTCATCACCCCGCCAATTAAATCCCGATCGTCGATCATCCTTCAGATCGGACGGCCCTCGCATAATCGCATATCACAAAGGCTTAGTCCCTTACCCTTTGACCTCCGCCGATGCGATGCTCTGATGAGATCTCCACCGTTCATTCCCCCTGATCCAATGGCCAGCGCTTAATCGCATAGCACCAACATAGTCTTCCCTTTTTCGTTTCCTCCGATGGCCCGATTCTCTGATTTGATCTGGACCGTTGAATCCACAAGAACCAACGGCCAGGATCTCATCGTGCCCCACATTTTCCTTTCTCCCTTTCACTGTTCCGCTGATCGCCGATTAGATCTCCGTCGTCCATTCCTACAGATCTGACGGCTCCCATCTTCTCGCTCGTTCACTTACCTCATTCCAAAACTCTTCTTTCTCTTTTAATCTCAACCGTCTAATCCGCAGATCTAACTGTCCTAACTCAACTCCACCATATGTTCTGCCTGTGCATCTTACCTCCCATCGCACGCAACCCGCACCGTCCGCTCAAGACCAAGAGATCCGACGGCTTAAACTCTGTTTCGCGTAATTTTTGCACCCAGGGTTTAACGTTCCAAAATTATGCGAAATGGGTGGTTTTATTTTTCCACGTGTTACTCATTGAGTGGAATAGCTTTTTTTTTGGCATTTCCGCTTTCCCCCTTTTGGTTGCCCGAAAACCATTCTAGTTTTCTGCCTCACCACCCTCTGCAATGTAACTCCAAATTAAATCTCAACTGTCGATCCCTGAGATCGGACGGTCCTGACTTAATTTCACTCCCATTTTTTTGTCCATCATCTAACCTCCCGAAAAAATCCATTCGCAGATCTCCGCCGTCAATTATTCTAATCGAACAGCCCACATTTAATCTCGCCCCATCCTTTTTCCATTCATCCAAATGACTACATCGACGAATCTCAACCATAGATCACCGTTGATTGATCTAATCCAACGGTCCACGTTCATCGGCGCCCCAAGCTCCCATCAGACCTATTTTTCGCCATTCCCCCATGATTTTCGTCATATTTTCCGCTGCATCCATCTTTTTTCCTCAATTCTACTCCATTCCTCATCGAACAACAGAACAATTATTACCCTGACAAAGAGTCCTAAGAACTATCAGTGCATTAGTTACAAGTATGGAAGACCTGCAAGACCTTCTATCACCTTACTTATCTCATAAGGCAAAATGGAGTACTATAGCCAGAAGAGTACTCCATGGAACATACCCTTAGAGTTATTATCAAACTGACGAAGACCCCCAATTCATCTAAAGAGTACTGAAAGTTAATGTCAAGATATTAAAACGGAATGGGCTTTGAAAGACATTTCTCCCTCTATTTTAATGAATCATTTAAATCCTATCTACCACTACTATCACTCTTTCACCTATAAGAACTCATGAGAAATACATTGTAAATGTTGTTGGTTGTTGGGATTTTATTCACTGTTTGAACTGTTATTGAGGGAAGTAGCTGAGTAGTTTGTAATATAGTCGGCTGGGAAGAGAAGTTTGGACTGTAAAGAGCCACTGGACTCAAAGTATGTGACTGGTTTTGCACATCAATTAAACAAGCAAATTCACAGGATCCTGGTCTATATTATTGGTGATGTTTTCCTTACTGTAATTGTCTCCTTTCATGTTTTTCCACACTGTCCGTTATTCTCTGATAAGGAACAGCAAGCATAGATTAGGACATATTGTTGGAAGTACCCTAAATCTCACTGTAAATCTTTATCTTTATGTTTTCTGCTATTTGTGTATCTAAGAACAAATTCAACATAATTTAACCAGTATAGAAGTTGGCTTGTCCATACTTACTGATGTATGAATTTAGAGTTTGATTCTTAGATGTTCTTGTTTGGTTTCAGCTGAAAGAATTAGGAATCTAGGAGATTAGAGCTAGCCCTGTCCCACTAGGTTCCTTTTGCAACAGTTAGCCTTTCTAAGATCCCTGTGAGTTGGTGTCAAAAGCAGTGAAGGTTAAAAGTATTTCTCTGATCTTAGGCCTTACTCTGTGTTTAACCTTAAATGTTTACTACTTTTTGAAAGCGGTTATGAGGACTGCCGGATTGTCTCCTTTAAGAGTATGCTGAAAGCAGGTTAAGTTAAAAGTCTTTCCTTGATCTTAAGCTACCCTTTGTGTCTTTATTGAGAGTTTCCTTTGGAGTATGTCAAAAGCAAGATAGGTTAAAAGTCCCTACATGACCTTAGGCTGCACTTTGGTTTCTTTCTTTCACCCATTCTTAATGTTCCATCTCACCATCTATCTAAAAAGATTCTTTGGTATAGATGACTTGCCCTATGGAAACCCTTGGATAGTTGTTATGCAAGTAATCCCCTTTCATGACTCCATAGCCCAATGGATTGACATTTCTCTTGACCTATCTTCCCATGCTGAAACATCCTTCTATTCAGTTCCTTTTTCACCTCCATAACCTTCTCAGATAATGATCTCCAACCAAACAAACAAACAAACCAAAACCCTTGTGCTTCATACCTAGCCTAATACCATAAATTGAACATCAAAGATATACATTTCTTTACCTTATAGAGAGATCCCTCTCTAGATCCAGGAGGGCTAGATCCTAGGATCCCAAAGTGGTTTGATGTTGTCTTGTCTTTTGGTCTTTGCCAATCTAGCCAAAACACAGGAACCACAACAGAACTATTCGTTCAGTAATTCAAATTAAGATTGACCAAGACCCTAGACCAACAAACCTTCCTCCTCCAAAAATTCATCCTTCCAATGAGATACAACAACCTTCAATAGTCTCCTAGCATCAACCCAGAAATTTCAATCCCAATTATTGCAATTGCTACAGAAATTCTGGCCTCCCCAACAACTGCAGAATTTTAGCTCCTTAACAAAACTTCTAAACTTTGCATGTGTGATATTAGAGAGAGAAAGATTGAATTCTTGACCTTGAAAGAGACCTTCTTTTCCCTTAGGCTTGTCCTCCTCTTCCTTGGAATTTAGAACCTTTCCAACTACAATTCACTGCAAATCAAACTTGATTGATGTCCACTGCAAACGAGGTCGAGTTGCTCCAATATATAGGCTTCTTGTGAAGTCAAATTACCATGTTTGAGGTTGACTTGTCCTTCCTTGAGGCCAACATGGTGGAGGAAGCCTAGAAGACTTATTTTAATATAAAATAAATTTATTTCGTGACAAATAAATCCCAATAATGGTTCTTTACATTATGACATGGAAAAGGACACTTGACATAAACCCTAGAAGCCTTCAATGGAGGCTTTGACCTAAAAATAATTAAACCAAGCATGAAACCCGTGCTTTAATAAGTCAAAATTTTTAATAATAAATTTTATTTTTCTTTATTTTGATAAATATATTATAGCATGACTCAAGTACGATTATGAAGTCCGAACCTAGTTACATTCTTCAACAGAAAAAAGGGAAAGGGCTCATGTCTCCTAAAACTAAGGAACGGTGCCTAAAGAGAGAACCTTTCAAGAGATCCCTAGATCCAAATAATAGCTTCAATATCTTGAATTAATTTCTAGAAGGGGAAATTCAATCTACTGCATCGATAACAGAGAAGGCCCCAAGCCTTGCTAAGCCCTCTTCTCCTATAGCGCTAAAAGGGATGCCTCCCCTAGAGGAGGCCCCTATGGGGACTCAAGGGGAGGGTATATATTCAAAAGAAGAATAATTCCACTCCCCCAGAGCCTTCAAGGCTCAAGGCAAAGGGTTACCATTAATATTTGCATATGAAAATTCAAATGCAGACAAGGAAAAGGAAATAGATCATTTGCAAAGAAAATCAAGGAGGAAGACAAATCGATAGCTCCAGAATGAAAAAACTCAAAAAGGTAAGTATATGGGGACCTAAAGAATAATTGATATGTCCAAAATGGTCACTAGAAATGTCAAGAAAAGAAACCCTGACCTCCATTGGAGAGGCAACAAATTGCAAATTGAATAATGAAATTTCTCTCCTGGAATTGCAGGGGGTTAGGCTTTGATAAATGGATGTTCAAAGTTAAATCTATAATAAAAAAAGGAAATGTCAAAAATCCTCCTTCTCTAAGAGACAAAGTTGGGGGAACAAGAGTCCTCCAAACCTTGTTAAGGCTATGGAAGAATTATGAGCTTAGAGTGATTGGATCGCGTGGGGCTTTTGGGGGGATTTGTTCGATTTGATCTACCTTTGGTTTCAAGTTTATTGTCTTGCACTCAACACCTCATTGATTGGTGGTTTTCTTCCTTCACCTCCCATCAAACAAGGTATGTAATGTCATTAATGTATATGTGTTTGTTCAATATAGAGAAAAAATCATTTGTTGGGCATCTCTCCTAGGCCTCAGAAACTCTCCTTAGAGTCAAGATTGTATTATGGCAGGTGATTTTTATACAACCCTCCATCCTTGGGGAGAAAAAAAGAGGCTTCCATATTCAAGATCAGTTTCAAGAAAGTTTAGAGGATGTGATTACTTTGCTAAATATAATGGATATTAGGTCGGCTGCCAATATATTTACATAAGATAATTGCAGATATAGCCTAGGGCATATTGCAGCCCTCCTAGATAGATATTTAGTTACTTATTCCTTTTATCTCAATTATACTTCTACGTCTCCTCTCAGATTCTTCCGTAAGCAAGTTAGATCATAGGCCAATTTCACTCAAAGTATCGCGGACAACAAACTCGGGACCATTGTCATTCCACTTCTCTCTTATTTGGATCCAAAGGGGAGTATTCTCATATTTGGTAAAGGCAACATGAAGCGGGTGGGAAATTGGTTGTCCAATTACAATCTTGGGAAAAACAATTGAAACTTTCCATTAAGCAATGGATAAAAACAAATAATGAAGACAAGAAGGCCAAAATGAACATGCATAAATCAAATTTAGAAGAAGCCCAAAAGAAAATAGAACAAGGAGTCGTCACAAATGAATTTATGCAATATGAGCAAGCATAATTCGAGGCCTTCCATCAAGCACTTAGATTAGAATAGGAAGAATGTTGCCTCAAGTCTCACCGCTTATAGTTGCTCGCAAGACATGCAACAAGAAGTTCTTCCATAACCAGCTTGAGCCAAACCACTCCAAAACTATATACATTCATCTTCTGATTCACTTACTTTTAGAGTACGAATACTCTATAAATTCAATAATTATAAACACCAAGATGAATGTCAAATAAAATGGCAATATAGTAACGTTTTCACATACAGGTACGACTAATAAAAATTAGCTATACGCTTATAGTTGCTCGCAAGACATGCAACAAGAAGTTTTCCATAACCAGCTTGAACCAAACCACTCCAAAACTATATACATTCATCTTCTGATCCACTTACTTTTAGAGTACGAATACTCTATAAATTCAATAATTATAAACACCAAGATGAATGTCAAATAAAATGGCAATATAGTAATGCTTTCACATACAGGTACGACTAATAAAAATTAGCTATATGCTAAAATCGAATTGGGTTTTAACATAGTTAATAAAAAATTATAAAGATTCTCAAAGCATAGACATCAAGTATCAGGTTTTGCATCAAGTATCAAGCTGACAGAGTCTTATATACTTTGCATCCAGGTGGATAGTGTTCCCCCTCAATCTACCCACTATCCACACAGGGAGAAGACACAATCATAAATTTGCAACCTTATTGGCATGTGCAAGTTGACTACTCATTCAGATTTGGACAAATTTGCATGTCATTCGAGGATGGATGTAGATGTTGGCAGAATTGCATGAAGGACTAGTGGTACCCATTTTCTGAAACACTGGTGGTTTACATGAATTGACACAGACATTTCCAAAATTGGATGAAGGACCGAATGGTACCATCTTTACATGAATTGACCAGAGGTGTGCAGAATTGCATGAAGCACCTGTGTTACCTATTTTCAAAAATAATTTGATGAGTTCAACTTATTTTGATTGCAAATTTTGGGAGCATACTAGAATCCCATAGAGAATAGCCAAATCAAAGATCAAACAATTAAAATATCCCCAAATCCAACGAACAACAGAAAATTCGTGACCTTACTTAAACATCTTTCTAAGCTTGAAATATTCCAAATCCGAAATCGAAAAAGACATGTACTTTTCATGGATTGCCAACTTGTTAAAATGTGCTTACATTTACTGACTACGCGTGTGATTCTTGCATCAGTCTTCTAGGAAAATCATGTAATTGTGTTTGTTATTTCAAGAAAATCCAAAAAGAAAATGATCGATACCCTCTTTAACTGAAGTGAAAATGAATTGTTTGTTGGTGGGAAGATTTTTATATGCTTGTTCAATAACTCTGTAGATTGAGACAATTTGCAGAGAATGGTCGATCAATGGTGCTTATTAGAAAGTGATTTTTCTTACTCAAAATTGTTCTATTGTTCTTTTGAGAGGGAACATGGAGAAACTTACTCTCTTTTTTTTTGTTTTTGTGGGTCATTCCCTCCGTGCTCATACACAGAATTTAAGTCAACAATTCCCTACTCTGGTCTGGGCTTCCTACAAACAACAATTCGCTGATTTTTTCTGGTCTTCCTGTGATTCTGCAGTTCTCTCGGCTAGGTAGGCCCGCTATCATATCACTTGCATAGGAATAGTAATATTTTTGAAACTTATATTTGTAATTTAATCATAATGTTTTTTCAAATGAAATTATTCATATATTGTTGAGTTATGCTCTAGATTTTGGTGTTAAGCCAGCCCTCAATATATGATTCAATAGAGAGTTTGATTCACATTGACGAATACAGTTCTAGTGCCAAAACGAAGGCCATGTTTTGCAGATATATTTGATGTATTCTACAAGCTTAAACAACAATTGATGATTTACCTCAAAAGTGGCACATTATCAACCTATTATGTGATAGAATTTTGTGAAAGGAGCAATAAAAGTGCCCTACTACTAGGATATGATTAATAATACCAGTAGATAAAGGGTCTATTGGGGACAAACCACTTGAAATCCAAGTACAAAAGTCAAAATCCATAGATGATTTATTTTGTATATGATGTGTTGCTTGGACGGTATGGAGTATTGATGGACTTGTACTCTATAATGCATTATATCTCTATGGACTGTATGGAGTATTGATGGACTTGTACTCTATAATGCATTATATCTCTAAATAGTGTGCAAATTTAGAAGTGTTTCAACTTATCATTTATGCATGTAGACTTGGAAGAGGCTTAATTTTTGGAACACTTTTGGAAGTAGATTTATGTAAGGCATTAAGAGAGGTCAAGTAGATGAAAGAGTTGATTTATATTAATAATACAACATTGGACTTCTTTCAGCTCCTTAAAAAAAATAGAGCATAGAGGTGCATGTCTATTATTAATGGGTTAATAAAGAACTATGCTATTGGTTAGCCCGACTTCATAGTGGTGATATGTGTGGTAGCACCGGAAGGTATTTTTCGTCAACTTGGTGTCTTGGCATGTGGAAGACATTATTTGCCTCTACTAGTGATTTATGTCTTCTTTCCTAAGTATAACTTAGGAAAAGTACAATAATTAAAGTAAAATAATTATTGTGGACTATTGAGTATTTTCGAAGGATAAATAATTTAATTATTTAAGTGACTTAGAAATAATCTCAATCGTTGATCTCCAACATGGTTCTAGAAGGGAGATTGGGGTATGGATTTGGACTCATTGAAGATTATAAAGGGAGCCTAGAGAGTAGGTGAAGACACAAGAAGAAGAGTGCAGGTTGTGTGAGTGAGTCATCATGAATAGAGAGTGATTTTCTCTATAGTGTGAATGTTTTAGTGGACCTGTGCACAGAGAAGGATGTTAAATTTGGACAACTAGGTCCAAACTCCATGTTATGATGCTCAGATTAAGAGGCTAATATTTTTGTTGGATTCCTCTTTCGGAGAGGTGTAAAATCCATATATAATATGTCTTAATCCGATGAGCAAAACATTTATTTTGAATTTATTATTCTTAATAAATTATATGTGCAGGTCGGCCTTAAGGTTTCACACCCCCAGCAGATGTGTCACACGCCCCAATGATGGATATAAATACAGGCAAAGTTGGAGAATTTATTTTTAATTTATTATTCATAATAAATTATATGTGCAGGTCGGCCTTAAGGTTTCACACCCCCAGCAAATGTGTCACACACTCCAATGATGGATATAAATACAGGCAAAGTTGGAGAGCATTTCATCACAACACAACACACATCTTCTTCTTTCATCTGATGTAGTACGAGCTCCATGAAGACATTTCAGCCCTGCGTGTGAAGAAGAAGAATGAAATTCATAATGGTGAGGCGGAGGACGATTTTTTGCGGTTAGGGTTTTTGCGAAAGTTTGATAGCATTGACTTTGTGTTAACAGAAGATTAGATGGGCTAGAAATTTGTGGAAGTTTGATTTTAGAGGCCGTACTATTTAGCCTTTGTCGAGTCAAGGTTGACCAATGCATTAGCTGCGTTGACTTTTAGCTTGCTGCCCTGCGTTGACTTTTCTAGGGCAGTGTTGACTTTTGGAATTGACTTGGGTTGGCTTCGTTTGCTTTGATTAGTATTACTTCGCTTCTATCTTGGGTTAGGCGACCAAGGGGAACTTTTCTTTGGTTGAAGCATCTGATGGCCGCCATAACGCACCACCACATTTTTCCTGTTTCTGATTTGTCTTCTGTAAGATCCACTTATATGTTCTATCTGCATTTTACTTAACTATTTGTATGATTGTTGTGAGAAAAGTAAAGTTGCTCCTAGCATAGAACATCTACAAAAATTTACATGGTATCGGAGCTGAGGTGAAGACAAACTCTATCTTTAGCAATCACCACCGGAAGAAATGGGTTCCACTAGTCTTGAATTCAAGGAGAATGACAAGCTGACTGGAAGGGATGACTTCCATGCCTGGACGATGATATTAGATCTCAAATTGGAAGATCATGATCTCTTGGATCATATGAGCGAGGAAAGATTCAAGAACCTCAAATCAGTAACTCTGCTTTCTTTATTAAAAGCAAGTAAGAAAGGAGAAATCGAGCAAAGTTGTTGATCGGGAATCCATATCATCCATATAAGAGTGCAGTTTGGGAGATGTATTATACGAACTAGGCATCAAAACCAGATGTATGACAAATTGATCCTCATGTTCAAGGTAAATAATGTGAACCAAGTGCTATTCCTCAAGAACAAGTTGAAGAATATGAAGAAGGGGCGGGATGAGTCTATTCAAACTTTCTTTCTGAAATTGACCGAAACAAGGAACAATCTGCTAGCTATTGGGGAGACAATAGCTGATCGTGAGATGGTTCTCACCGCACTTGGAGGACTTCCATATGAATGGCAAGTATTCACAACTACCATTCTCAACAATAATACCATTCCTAGCTTTGATGAGCTTCTGTCTAGATGTATGCAAGAAGAAACAAGGATGAAGGAATTCGATAATGACAGAAATGCTGCCTATGGTGCTCATTCCCGAAAGAAGAACTCTGGTGGTTCTAAGGACAAAGGAAGAACGAGGACTCAAGAGAAGAAGGGTAAATGTTTCACCTGCCATAGGCCTGGCCACTATGCTAGAGAATGCCCCTTCAAGAAGGATTCTCCCGATAGTGATGATAACAACAACAACCGAAGGAATGGGAATCGAAGAAATGACAAATCCAAAGGAAAAAGGAAGGCTCACTTTGGAGGAAACAATCAACCTTCTAAAAGGTCCAGAAATACCAGGTATGAGGAGTCTAATGTTGTTGATAAAAGAAATGAGTATATTCTTGTATCTGCTCTCTCAGCTGCATCTCCGCCCGACACTATGGATGTCTGGCTAATCGATAGTGGTGCCTCAAGACACATCATCGGATTCAAGGAAGCACTTTCTGACATGGTTGAAAGGGATACTAATCTAGAAATTATCCTTGGGGATAATGCCACTTATCCTGTGAAAGGGACAGGGACTGTGACCCTCCACTTGTCTCAAGGACAAGTCCTACGTCTGCAAGATGTACTCTATGTACCTAAATTGAAGAAGAACCTTGTGTCTGTATCTGCCATGGAAGACAAAGGATTCAATGTAGCTTTCTCTGATGGAAAGGTGCTCATGTGGAAGGAGAGCTTCAAGGAAGCTATCTCAATTGGTTTTAGAGTTGGTACACTCTACCAGGTTGGAGGGAGTCCGTTGGGAGCCATGACTTGTGATACTATCCGACAAACCGAACTATGGCACAGTAGATTTGGACACCTTCATTACAAGGCCCTTCCCGAAGCAAGGAAGGTGGTGACAGGGATGCCTGATTTTGGAAATAATCATGAAGGTGTATGTAAGGGCTGTGCTGAAGGCAAACATACAAGGGGACCTTTCCCCTCAAGTGTCCTGAACATACGATATATTACCAGCTGGTCCATTGCAGTCTATACGGTATGTTGCATGAGCATCCACAGGGGATGTTCTTACTACATGACATTCTGATGACTTCTCTACTTAAAAAACCTGGATATACTTCTTGAAGAAGAAGGATGAGACTTTCATGTGGTTCCGTACCTTCAAAGCCTTGGTGGAAAATATGACGGGGAAGAAGATCAAGATTTTGAGGACCGACAATGGCACTGAATATGAGTCAAATGAGTTCAAGGACTTTTGCAGAGAAGCTGGCATTAAGAGGGAGACTACCACTGCATATACTCCTGAGCAGAATGGTGTTGCTGAACGCAAGAATAGGACTATTGTGGAAGTTGCCCATGCCATGCTATGTGACCAGGGTCTACCAAAGTTTCTGTGGGGAGAAGCTGCAAATACTGCTGTGTACATTCAAAACCGATGCCCTCATTCCGCTTTGGACTCCAAAACTCCCGAAGAGGTTTTCTCTGGTAAGAAACTTGATGTCTCACATTTTAGAATTTTTGGATGTCCTGTCTATTTTCATGTGCCGAAAGAAAAGAGAAGTAAGCTGGATGCTACTGGGAATAAAGGAATGTTTGTGGGCTACAGTGAGACTTCTAAGGCATATAGAGTCTATGTACCTGGTCAAAGGGAAGTAGAGATAAGCCATGATGTCACTTTTGACGAAGATGCTTCCACACAGAAGAAAAGTAAGGCTAGATCTTCCAAGATCTGGAGAAAATCATGAAGAAAGGCCTGGAAATCAAGAAGAACCGCAGGATGAGACAATGCCTGATATTGAAGGACCAATGGACCCTATCGATCCATCTCCTTCACTGGGAAAGAGACCATCATGGCTCGGGGACACCCTCGAAGATGCTGAGGGTCATGCTGCCCCAAGGGGGACATTCCGAGAAAGCAAGAAGCCGTGTAGATACCAAGGGTATCTAGCTGCCATGAGTACTATTGTACAATCTGAACCTGGATCTTTTGAGGAAGCCGTAAAGCATCGAGTTTGGAAGGATGCTATGCACGAAGAATATGAGTCCATAATGAAGAATGATGTCTGGGATGTGGTCCCGAGACCGAAGGACAAATCTGTTGTCACCGCGAAATGGCTCTACAAGATCAAACATGGATCTGATGGGAGTGCTGAGAAGTTCAAGGCAAGGTTTGTTGCTCGTGGCTTCTCTAAGGAAGGGTGACTATGATGAAATATTTTGTGGCACAATATACCCACAATAATTCAATCATGGCCATGTTTGCTCTGAGGGGATGGAGTCTTCATCAGATGGATGTCACGTAGCTTTTGCATGGTGCAATAAAGGAAGAGGGAGTGTATGTGAACAACCTGCAGTTTGATTGGATCGAGACACTTATATGCTGCAGATTGAAAGCCCTCTATGGGCTGAAGCAAGCACCCAGAGCTTGGTACGAGAGGATAGATAGCTACCTGATGAAGCTGGGCGTCACTCGTAGTAATGTTGATCTGAACCTTTACTTCAAGGTTGACAGGGAGAAGCCTCTCATTCTGGTGCTGTATGTGGATGACCTCTACACTTTTGTGAGTCTGCGGCCCTCTCATTCACATCAATGTAGAGGAACCATTTGCTGATTCGAGATGAAGGACCTAGGATTGGCTGCTATTCCTAGGCACAGAGAGTCACAGCGAGAGACACAGAGAGATTTTCCTTTCTCAAGGAGAATATATTGTGAAGCTTCTGGAAAGATTTGGGATGGTGGACTGTAAGTCCGTGTCGACACCAATGGAACTCAACTTTAAGAAGTTGAGTGGCAGCGCTGTTGGGCCTATCTTGGCCAATCCTACTGAGTATCGTCAACTCATAGGAGCTTTGATGTTCTTAGTGAACACCCGTCCGGACATATGTTTTGCAGTGAACACTTTGAGTCAACAGATGGTTGAGCCTCATCATTTTCACTGGGTTGGTGCCAAGAATATTTTGAGATATCTTCGGGCACGATAAACCATGGGCTGAGATACACTGTCGGGAGTGTGATACTCCGTGGATATACTGATGCCGATTGGGCTGGCAGTGTGGTGGATCGTAAGAGCACATCTGGATGCTGCTTCAATCTTGGTTCTGCTTCGATCTCATGGATGAGCAGGAAGCAGAAGTCGGTGGCTGTGAGCACCGCGGAGGCCGAATACATTGCTGCTAGTATGGCCTGTTGTGAAGCAGTTTGGTTGCGGAAGCTCTTTAGTGAGCTGTTTGGACATGTGCTAGATACTACTGTGATACTCTGTGATAATCAGAGTGGGATTCGTATGACTGAGAATCCTGTGTTCCACGACCGATCCAAGCATATTGATATCAGGTACCACTTTATCCGGGATATGGTACAGCGAGGCGCCGTAAGGCTCGATCATATAGGAACTGATGAGCAGGTCGCGGATATTCTCACTAAGCCCCTGGGAAGGTCAAGTTCCTAACCTTCCGTGAGAGCCTTGGTGTCATGGAACGACCCTATGATGTGGGTCTTGTCGGACGATGAGCTCTGGGAGCTCTGGGAGCTCTGGGGATAGCTTCTCGGAATTTCTCACTCGCCTCCTCAATGCTTACGCCCCACCTTTGTGATTATTGAGTTGGTTCACCTCTCATTATCTGTGCCCCGTATGCATCCTACCCATTGAGTTCAGGGCTCATGGGAAGTACCTCTCATTTGGCCAATGAGATGGGAAAAGCTAGAGACCAGTAGCAAAGACTGATGGACGCATCAGAGATTGTTGTACTCTCTATCTAGGATGGCACGGTCCAACCACTTGATGCGAGATCAGAGTTTGAGTAGGAATGCAGGACCTCTGCCTGACTTCGGGTCAGATGAACCAACTTTGGGTTGGTTGGATACTCTTCATGAGTTTGATAGAGGTTTTGAACCTCTGGACTGATTATGTCAGTCGGGGGATGATGTCTTTATGACTGACCCACTTCTGTTCTGAAATAAAAAGGCTGGCAAAGCAAGTTACGGCGGGATGGCGCACGATGTTTGATTGCACTGATGGATGGAGTTCTCCCTAGTTGAGAGGGAGTGTTAAATTTGGACAACTAGGTCCAAACTCCATGTTATGATGCTCAGATTAAGAGGCTAATATTTTTGTTGGATTCCTCTTTCGGAGAGGAGTAAAATCCATATATAATATGTCTTAATCTGATGAGCAGAACATTTATTTTGAATTTATTATTCATAATAAATTATATGTGCAGGTCGGCCTTAAGGTTTCACACCCCCAGCAGATGTGTCACACACCCCAATGATGGATATAAATACAGGCAAAGTTGGAGAGCATTTCATCATAACACAACACACATCTTCTTCTTTCATCTGATGTAGTACGAGCTCCTTAGAAGACATTTCCAGCCCACACGTGTGAAGAAGAAGGACGAATTTCTGTACGGCTGAGCTGAAGGACGATTTTCTGCAGTTAGGGTTTTGCAGAAAGTTTGACCAACGTTGACTTTGGTCAACGCATGGTCCAATTGGGCTGAAAATTTGTGGGAAGTTCGATTTTCGAAGGCCGTACTATTTGGCACAGAAATCAAGGTCAAAGGGTTGACCAATCTGCTGCTGCGTTGACTTTTTAACTGGCGCCTGTAATTGAGCTTTTTCCAGGCAGCGATGACTCTTTGGAATTAACTTAGGTTGACTACGTTTGCTGATTGGAGAAATTTGTTGTGACACATCTTGGGTTGTTTCGACCAAGGAGACTTTGCTGGTTGAAGCATCCTGTTGACCGCCGTAACGCACCACCACATTTTTCCTGTTTCTGATTTGTCTTCTGTAAGATCCACTTATATGTTCTATCTGCATTTTACTTAACTATTTGTATGATTGCTGTGAGAAAATTAAAATTGCTCCTAGCA
>CM076577.1:354393131-354650513 GCA_034641835.2 Pinus albicaulis
TAACCCACTTAACTATTCCTCCGATGCAATCGGTCACAATCGGAAATCACTGCGATTGAAACAACATATATATATTCCTCCGATGCGATCGGTCACAATCGGCAATCACTGCGATTGAAACCACATATATATATTCCTCCGATGCGATCGATCACAATCGGCAATCACTGCGATTGAAACAACATATATATATATATATATATATATATATATATATATATATATATATATATATATATATATATAATGGTTAACAAAGTTCCGATGCGATGATCGGAAATCGCAATCGATGTTTTATAAAGGTGAACCTTAACTCTTTTCCACAAGCGATGCGATGGCTCGGACCCGATTTCACTTCACAACTGGAATACAATATAATTGAATTCTGCTCACCGAGAATTTTCGAGTCTTTTTGACTATTTTTCTGTGTTAAAACCTCTACACTCTGCGCTAATTTAACACGCCCAACTTCAATCAATCAATGATATTCTTATAATTTAAACTGAAATCATGCCCAGACTATTACGAATTTAACCCAATTCACATTAATCACAATTCAAAACCCATGAGCATCACACCAAAAAAAACACGAATTTTATTCAAACTGTTAATAAAAACAGAGTTTACTCTGAGGTAGTTTCACAAAGAGAAAACTTCTCTTACAAAGAAAAAAAATACAACTCTCTTTCACAAATTGAGCTTTTCGCTCCAATCAAAGCCACACTCTATTTCATTTTACACTCTATCCTTTTCTCTTCTTAAAAAACTCCAAACTCTCGCTTTTCACTCTATTATGATAAGTTTATTTTCTAACAATAGGTAACGGAATTTCCTATTTTCCTGAAAGATCCTAACAGCAAATCTCCTATCTTATCAACTCTCACGCACACCTATATGACAAATCTTATCTCTAATCTAATTAAGAAAATATTACACTTATTATAATAACAAACTAATTATTTGATAAATCGACTTCCACAATAAACTAAAATTGACCAACAGTAAATGAGATTCATTCTGTCAAGCCACAACATGTGAACATATTTTTCACATTGCTGGCTAGTTCCGATGCTCCTGCATCAGACTCCCGGGGAAGAAAAAAAAAATTGTTCTTTAAACTTTCAGGATTTATTCCATATCTCTGCAATTCAGCTGCTGTTAACCAACTGGAATCTTCCATTGGCTGCTCTTTCCATTTGACAAGATACTGGAAATATGTCTGCCCTCGAGTTTTCTTGGATATTCTTTAATCCAAGATATCTTCCACTTCCTTCTTAGATGCTTTTGGTACCTGTTCCTCCCAGTCCACAGTTTGAACATCATCACCTGTAGCTTCAGTTTGCAACTCTGTTTCTACCTCTTTGAATGGATACAAGTCCACAATATTAAAAATGGGGGATATTACCATTCCTTCCAGCAACTCAATTTCATATGCATTGGCTGAAAATTTCCTTTTGATTTTACAGGGTCCTATCTTTTTCAGTTTCAGCTTATTATAAGTCTTTATAGGAAATCTCTCTTTCCTCAAATATGCCATGACCAGATCTCCTACCTGAAACTCTTTTTCTCTCCTTCTCAAATCTGCTCTCTGCTTGTATCTCTTGCTGCTTTCCTGCAATTTGTCTTTAGCTTCTGCATTTGTTCAGCAAAATCTTCAGCACTTGCGCTTCTGGCTTCTTGTTTCCCCAAGTCTCTTAACTCATATACTCCTCTCGGATGCATTCCAAAGACAATTTGAAATGGACTCATTCCAGTGCTTCGGTTTGGTGTGTCATTGTAAACAAATTCAGCTTGAGCTAATGCTAAATCCCACTGTTTGGGATTCTGATGTACCAAACTTCTTAATATATTCCCCAAGCTTCTGTTTACAACTTCAGTTTGTCCATCTGTCTGAGGATGGTAAGCTGAACTAAAACTAATTTTAGTTCCCAGTTTCTTCCAAAGTGTCCTCCAGAAATGCCCTACAAATTTAGTGTCTCGATCTGATACAATACTTACAGGAAAACCATGCAATCTTACAATATCTGAAAAGAATAGGTTTGCTATGTGTGTGGCATCATTAGTCTTCTTACAAGCAATAAAATGGGCCATTTTAGAAAATCTGTCTACAACAACATAAATAGAATCGTTTCCTCTCTGAGTTTTCGGTAAACCTAGAACAAAGTCCATACTCACTGCATCCCATGGTCGATCTGGTATAGGCAATGGCTGGTATAGACCGGTATTTTGACTCCTTCCTATGGCATACTGACATACCCTGCATTTCTCAACAAATTTTTTAATATCAGTTTGCATTTTAGGCCAATAATAAAAAGCATTCACCTGAGCGAAAGTTTTATCTTGTCCAAAATGACCAGACAATCCTCCACCGTGCTTCTCTTTAATGATGTTCTCTCTCATGGAACATTTAGGAATACATAATTTGTTGCTTTTAAATAACAGGCCTCCTTGAATAAAGTAATCCATCCATTGACTTCTGTTATGGCTCACCGGATTCTACACTGTTGTGTAGATGTCTTTAAAATCCTCATCATCCTAGTACATTTCTATCATTTCATCAAAACCTACAACACCCACTTTAAATTCTTGCAAAAGAAAACTTACCCTGCTCAATGCATCTACCACTTTATTTGACTTACCACTTTTATGCTTTATTACAAAAGTGAAACTTTGCAGAAATTCCACCCATTTAGCGTGCTTCTGATTTAACTTTGGCTCATTATTAATAAACTGCAAATCATGGTTGTCTGAATATAAGATGAACTCCTTCGGCAACAAGTAATGCCTCCACTTTTTCAATGCTTGCACAATAGCATAAAATTCTTTATCATAAGAAGAATATTTTTTCTTTGCATCATTTAAATTCTCGCTGAAATATGCTATTGGCCTTTTCTCTTGGCTTAGCACCGCACCAACTGCTTCTCCACTTGCATCAGTTTCCACTTGAAAGACTCTCTCAAAATTTGGCAATGCTAGAATAGGCTTTTCTGTTATCTTCTTTTTCAGCAAATTAAAATTCATGTCAGCTGCTTCTGTCCATCTAAATGGCTGATTGACCTCCTTGATTGTCTCAAGGATTGGTGCACAAACTTGACTAAATCCCTTTATAAATTTTCGGTAGAAACTAGCAAGTCCATGGAAACTTCTTACCTCGAATACACTCCTGGGAGTAGGCCAATTTCTGATTGCTTGTACCTTCTCCGGATCCATTTTCAAACCATCTCTGGAAATCACAAATCCTAAATATACCAACTCCTCTTTCATGAAACTACATTTCTTCAGATTTATTAGTAGTTTCTCTTTCTGCAGAGTTTTCAAAACTAACTTCAAGTGTTCCAAATGCTCCTCTTTACTTTTGCTGAAAACTAGAATATCATCAAGATAGACAACAACAAATTTACCTGTATATTCTTTCAGAACCTCATTCATTAGTCTCATGAATGTGCTGGGTGCATTAGTGAGCCCAAAAGGCATCACTAACCACTCGTACAGTCCATTGTTGGTTTTGAAAGCTGTTTTCCACTCATCGCCTTCCCGAATTCTGATCTGATGATACCCGCTTTTCAGATCTATCTTAGTAAAATACCTGGATCCACTTAAACAATCCATTAAATCATCCATCCTGGGAAAAGGAAATCTATACCTGACTGTTATCTTGTTGATAGCTCTGGAATCAGTGCACATGCGCCATTCTCCTCCTTTTTTCGGACTAAGCACCGTTGGCACAGCACACAGACTCAGACTTTCTCGAATCAGCCCCTTGTCCATCAGCTCTTGAACCTGTCTTGCAACTTCTGCGTTTTCCTGAGGAGTTAATCTATATGCAGCTTTATTAGGTAGACTTGCTCCTGGTATTAAGTCGATATGGTGACTTATACTTCTAATCGGTGGTAATTCATTCGACAATTCATCCACAATGATATCCATGTAACTATTTAACACAGATTGAATTTCTTCAGGAAAATCATTTAAATTTGTGAAGGTTAAAATTACCTTTGGCCTTCCCACGATAGCGAAATGCACCTCTTCGCTTTTATCCACCTCCTGTAGCAGTTCCTTACCACTCATCAACATAATACTATTTTCAGGCAGCTCTTTATCAACATCATTCTTTACTGGCAGCAAGGTATGTTTAACTCCATCCTTTTCTATGGTGTATGTATTTCTTCTTCCATCATGAATCGCCTTTCGGTCAAATTGCCATGGTCTTCCCAATAACACGTGACATACATCCATGGGCATTATGTCACATAAAATCACATCTCTGTATGTACCAATCTGCATTTCCACATTACACTGTTCTGTCACGATGACTTGATGACCCTTCTGAAGCCAAGATACTTTGTAAGGTGCAGGATGCGCTTTCCTTGTTAACCCAAGATTTTCCACCATTTCTGTAGACACAAGATTGTCAGTACTCCCGCTATCAATTATAACCTTACAACACTTACCTTTTGATTTGCATGTAGTCCTGAACAAATTCTTTCTTTGCGCAGGTTCTCCAATCTCTTTTTCTGATCTCATCAAAGTTCTTCTGAGCAGCAATGATTCACCTTCTTCCGGTGGTTCTTCCTTCTCTACAAGTCGAGGTGGTTCCAGCTCTGCCTCAGCCACATTTGCACCCCTTTGGCTTGCTGATTTGTTATGAGGACAGTCCCGCGACATATGTCCCCATTCTTCACAGGTATAACACCTAACATCTCTTCCTCGCCCTCTTCCTCTGGGCGCGAATCTCCCTCTAATAGATTCACCCATCTGTGGTGATCTGCCGCTTGAACTTCCTGCTTCAAACTGATGCTGTGTTCCTCTGGATTTGGTTGATCCTCTACCTTTTGCTGAGCTCTTTCCTCTGTTTCTTTGACTTTGTTTCCGCAGTATTTTCTCCTCTGCTTTCAAACTTTCTTGATAGGCATCTTCAACAGTTTTCAAACTTAACAGGCTAATCTCATCTTGGATCTCATACCTTAGCCCATTAACATATCTGGCTACTTTCTCCAAATCATCTTCTACATGCCCTGTCATGATGCTTAACCTGTAAAATTCTTCAGTATATTCTTTAACATACATTCTTTTCTGCTTCAAATTTTGCATCTGCTTAAAAAGATTCAAATGATAGTCTTTAGGCAAAAACTTGGCTTTCAGTTTGCTTACCATTTTATCCCACTGCTTGATCTTAGATTTCCCCTTTCTCGTTCTTGATGTCTGTAACTCGTCCCACCAAATGGTTGCGTGACCTTTCAATCTAGTGACTGCAAATTTTACCCTTTTATTTTCTTCAATCTCTTCATAATCAAAGTACTGATCTATGGATCTGATCCAATCCATGAGCTCCTCGGCATTCAGACTCCCTTCATACATAGGAATCTCTATTTTGGGTTTGCTTCCAACCTTCGCCAGCATCTTCATGAATTTAACATTTTCATTCTCTTCTTCTGCTTCCACATCTTCCTCAGATTCTTCTGAAGAACTTTCAGCGCCCTCATCAGGTGCTCTTCTCTGGGCTGTTTCCATTGTTTCCATTCGTTCACGCAGTCTTCGCACTTCTTCTATCAGGACTGCATTTTCTTCTGGTCTCTCTCGACCAATTCCTCGACCAACTCCTCTCCTTGGTGGCATCTTTGCTGCAAACACCTGTCTCTTTGGCTCCGATACCAAAAATTGACGCACACAGCAGTAGTGCTGGACTCTTCCTTCTTATCTGAAATCCACAAAGGATTAATTAAACCCAATATATCTCTATTTTTCTTTTATCGAAACCAGATCCCTTATATCAAAACTTCTTTAAAAGCGCTTTAACGCTTTTATTATTTATTTCAATGTTCTGATGCTTTTAAGACTTAGTCTATCGGAATCGGAATTAAACAAAAGTGATAATATAATAATAACCCACTTAACTATTCCTCCGATGCGATCGGTCACAATCGGAAATCACTGCGATTGAAACAACATATATATATTCCTCCGATGCGATCGGTCACAATCGGCAATCACTGCGATTGAAACAACATATATATATATATATATATATATATATATATAATGGTTAACAAAGTTCCGATGCGATGATCGGAAATCGCAATCGATGTTTAATAAAGGTGAACCTTAACTCTTTTCCACAAGCGATGCGATGGCTCGGACCCGATTTCACTTCACAACTAGAATACAATATAATTGAATTCTGCTCACCGAGAATTTTCGAGTCTTTTTGACTATTTTTCTGTGTTAAAACCTCTACACTCTGCGCTAATTTAACACGCCCAACTTCAATAAATCAATGATATTCTTATAATTTAAACTGAAATCATGCCCAGACTATTACGAATTTAACCCAATTCACATGAATCACAATTCAAAACCCATGCGCATCACACCAAAAAAAACACGAATTTTATTCAAACTGTTAATAAAAACAGAGTTTACTCTGAGGTAGTTTCACAAAGAGAAAACTTCTCTTACAAAGAAAAAAAATACAACTCTCTTTCACAAATTGAGCTTTTCGCTCCAATCAAAGCCACACTCTATTTCATTTTACACTCTATCCTTTTCTCTTCTTAAAAAACTCCAAACTCTCGCTTTTCACTCTATTATGATAAGCTTATTTTCTAACAATAGGTAACGGAATTTCCTATTTTCCTGAAAGATCCTAACAGCAAATCTCCTATCTTATCAACTCTCACGCACACCTATATAACAAATCTTATCTCTAATCTAATTAAGAAAATATTACACTTATTATAATAACAAACTAATTATTTGATAAATCGACTTCCACAGTAAACTAAAATTGACCAACAGTAAATGAGATTCATTCTATCAAGCCACAACATGTGAACATATTTTTCACATTGCTAGCTAGTTCCGATGCTCCTGCATCAGCCTTCATAAAAAGATTTGATATTTTTTTGAATAAAGGATTGCCCATTCCTTTAGTTTCAGAGGATAAATTGATGGACCTTGAAATTGATGTTGAGAAATTGGACAAACATGCTGACAATCAGGCTAGTTCCTCAACTAGTTCATCAGCAGTAGCATTGCCTATAGGAAAAAATCTTCATGATAGATTGGAAAATTTGTTTTATCTCGAGCATGAGGTAAAGCATTTGTTCCCAATTCAACCTACTTTCTTTAGGTATACAGATACTGATGAAACTCTCAGAAAGCTGCAAAGAACCAGAATACCAGAAGATAAATGGTGGGAAGAAATGTTATAACTTTTGTAAAAATTATCCTTACATCAATTTTTTATTATGTACTACAGTAAGTCATGATAAAGAAGGATAACAGGATAATTTTTACAAAAGTTCTAACATTTCTTCCCACCATTTATCTTTCGGTATTCTGGTTCTTTGCAGCTTTCTGAGAGTTTCATCAGTCTCTATATACCTAAAGAAAGTAGGATGAATTGGGAACAAATGCTTTACCTCATGCTCAAGATAAAACAAATTTTCCAATCTATCATGAAGATTTTTTCTTGTAGGCAATGCTGCTGCTGATGAACTAGTTGAGGAACTGGCCTGATTGTCAGCATGCTTGTCCAATTTCTCAACATAGCTTTCAAGGACCATCAATTTATCCTCTGAAACTAAAGGACTGGGCAATCCTTTATTCAACAAAATATCAAATATTTTTATGAAGGCAGTGATTTCTTCTTGCATATCAGAGCATCTTCGTTCTAGACTCTGCATCAGAGTTCTTTTGGTAAAAAATATTTTTATTTCCAAAAATTTTCCTGTCCTGTCTTGAATGCCAAGTTCTTCAAGTTGATGCTTGTTCTGAGTATTTAAAAAATGGATAAGTTCATTGGCTTCTTCAGGCATGTTTCCCAATTCTTCTCTTGCTTTTAGGACTTCTTCCAAAGCCAATTTGACTAAATCATTATGTTCATACATTATTTGAATTGAGGGCCAGACATCTTTTATTGACTAGATGATGTTGTCCCAAAGAATTTCATTTATTTCCTTTAAAGGCTTCTCCAGTGTGAGATCCTTCCCCAATTTGTTGACCAACTTTTCTAATCTGTTGACCTCTCTTGTTTTATCTGCAACATTCATCTTTGAGAGATCATATTTTTGTTCTAAAGTGGTGAATTGTACCTTTGTTATTTGAAGTTCTGTCACTTGGAGTTTCAATTCCTCCATTGATTTTATTAACTCTTCGGTACTTAAATTGGAAATATTACCCTGTGATAATTCTGCTAGCTGACCTGTTGTTGTAGTACCTGTAATCACTTCAGTTGTAGATGCTGGAGTATTAGTTTGCTTATCTTTCAATGCCTTTTCAAGCTCTTTTTTAGTTTCATTAAGTTGCTCATTTAGTTTCAAGAGAAAATCCATCAATTCTTCTTCATAATTTTGCTTTATGATTTCTGCAGTCTGTGGATGTCTTGAGGCTGGTAACTTTAGTTGTTTTCTCAAGGCTGCAGTATCATCATCTTTTTTCTTGATCAAAGCTTCTATACCCTTGAAATCCTTGGGATTATGACCCAATCCAATAATGATTTCCTCCAAAGTTTTTATCATGTTGTCCTTAGCCTGAGAAGAGGCTTTTTCAAGATTTAATTGAGCATTAGTATTTTCCAAAGAATCCTGCAATTTCTGGGTCATCATTGATTTATCTGTGAGAGTAGAATAAATCATTTCACCTGTCTGTTTATGCAGCTCAATTTTATCCAAAGGATGAATATCCTTTGCTATGACTTCAAAATTAGTTCTGATATAATCTGCAGCTGTTTGAGGTTGCTGCACTTTTGGTTTGAAGTGACTCATTACCATTTTACCCTATTGAATGTCATAGGCTGACATCAATCTTTGTTGATTCTTAGGAGCCATCTTCAAATATTGACTGTAAACTTGAAGTCTGAGTGGATCATTTATGGCCTTTATATTTATGAATGTTCTTTTAATGTCCCAGGCATCTTTCACTAATGGTTTGAAAGATGATACTTCTGCACTTTGCTACCTTTGCAGCTCTTTTCTCTGTAAAGTAGTGGATGTCCCACTGATTGTACATGTTTGCTGACTACCCAATTCTTCTTGCGTCTGACTATCAGGGATTTCATGTATAGATTCCACTTCTGGAAGAGGATTCAATTTTTGTCTTTTAACATCAGGTTGTTCAGAAGATCCACTGACAGGAGTAGCTACTTCAACATCTCTTTTTACCCTTTTCTACATTAAGAGGAGTTTGTAAAATTAACATTTCTGCCACATTGGTCTGAGTAGGAGCAATCTGTACTTGACCCTGTTCTTTAGAAGTTTCAGGCTGTTCTGTCATCGTAAATTTCTTTGTAACTTGTATATCAGCCTCTTTCTCCTTTCCTTTAGATGCTACCGTAGCCAATGCCCTGATTTCTTGTAAATTTTGTTGAGAAGTCCCAGCAGAAGAAGAACCAATACCTGGTATCTGTACCTGTCCAAAAGAGTCTAGGTCAAGTATTTTTTCAAGGTCTTTTATTACATTTTCAACATTTACCTGCTCACTATCTTGTTCTATCAATGTCCCTTCCATCCATTCATCCATATTGGCATACTGTTCAATTTCTGGGATTCTTTGATGAATGTATGGTGATAATTTGTTTCTCATTCTTCTATCACAAAAAAGTTGTTTGGGTCATAAGGTACCCAATAGAAACTTTTTTGTAATTTGAGATAGTCTTCTAATATTCTTTCAGCTTCCTTCCCAGCATCTCTAGAGTTACAAACAAAGGGACCTAATTGACTTTTAATTCTGAGTTGAGCCTTTTTCTTTGCATTGCAAAAATGAACTATATCTGAATTAATCATCTGTCTGAAATACTCTAATGCAAAGAGTCTCATTGGGACATATTTTGGTAACTTGAATGGGCATAACTCACATCCATAGATTCTGATTTCTGTGTGATTTCGGTATAGGTACCAGTCACCTATTCGGTATTGCTTTGAGAGTTGGAGAATTTTCTTGATTTCACTATTGACCCTAGGAGGAGAGACTCCTGTCAACAAGGTGGTTGTAGGGTGTACAAATAGGTCAATAAACTCATTGTATGAATAAGGAGAATCAAAGGAATTATGAGTGATGGCAGACCAAAAGATTACAGACCTAGGATTTCCTTTGGCATCAAGTTTTTTGATATAGAAAGGGAAACTCTCTGATTGAAAGTAAAGCATAAGATGATATATAACAGAAGAATATTTGAACACTCTTTCATTCTCTAATCTCATGAACTGATCATGGATTTTATCTGCAATGTAGGAAGCAAAATCATACTTGACAGCAGGGGGTTGTCAAGGGGTAAAAATTGACAACAATACTAGGGTTAATTGGTCAAAATATTCACTAGTATTGAAACCCATTATAGAGGATATCATATTCAAAATAAGCATGCCTACATGAGTGAAAAAGGTATAACTATAAGAGGGAGGGATTTTGGGCTGATGTTCTGGCAACATGAAGGTTTGGCAGAGGCGATTTAACTCTTCATGGGATAAATTGGCAGATTTCTCAAGTAGTTCTCCCATGGAAAGGGGAGTTAGGGCTTGACCAGGGTGAAACTGTAACATTTCGTTGATAGACTGAGAAGTTATTGGGAAAAGGATGTTTTGATTTGGGGACAAGACTTCTCATTGATTGGGATCATAATTTGCATGGCAGTAATGGATTATTTCAGGAAAAATGTGGACCGAGGGGAGAAAATACATGGGAAGATTGGATTCCCATAATCCAAAAATGTCAAAACCTTTCAAGTAATTATCTCTGCAGTAGCAAAAAATTCGAAGAGGATTTTCACTGAGAACAAGGTCTTTAATTTGGAAATGCCTATCTACTAGAGGTAGATGGTCTAAATCTCTGTGAGGGGCATTCAGGGGTGCGACATTCAAAGCCACGGGAATTTCCATTTCTGGTTCTTGTGGATTCAGAAATGAGTTCAGGTTTTGATGAAAAAACGGGCACAATCACAGGTTTAGGAATGCAATTGTAGTTTTGGGAATTGAGGAATGAACTAAAGAGCAATCTTGAACCCTGTTTCAGTTTTTCGTTTGGAATTTGAAACAAAAACTAGGATTTTTACAGAGCTCAGCGGGAATTTGGGTAAATACCTATTTTCCGGGAACTAAACAGTGATGAAAAGAGATGCTGGTTATGGCGGATGAACTCTGAATTACTCGACTACAACTTTCTTCGGCAAGGTAACGGTTGGAAAACTTCAACAGTTGATTTCGAAATTCGTTGCATGGGACACTGGTCACTATATGAAATAATGAAAATG
Source organism: Pinus albicaulis (assembly GCA_034641835.2). Taxonomy (NCBI): domain Eukaryota; kingdom Viridiplantae; phylum Streptophyta; class Pinopsida; order Pinales; family Pinaceae; genus Pinus; species Pinus albicaulis. The sequence goes on from CM076577.1 coordinate 354,404,377, forward strand.
ACGTGGGTTCTTTTATTTTATTCACAAAGTCAAAGGTTGGTGGGCTTTTTTTATTTTTTAATGGATAACGTCAGCAAGTACGGAGGCTTCGTCACGCGAGGCAGGTGGTAAGCGGTTTCCATCGCACAACTTTTGGGGAAGAGTGGTTTTCAGCGGAGGGCAAGCAATTCCATACGATGGACGACGCGTGGCACGACACTGTTCAGAAAACCGCTTGGCCATCGCGTGTTAAATTTCGGACGAGGATGGGCAGCGATATGGAAGACAACCATATATCTTGAGTTGATCGATCGAACGGTCGTTGGGAAAGGAAGATGACGGTGAATTAAAATGGCGGGCCCAATGCAATTTATTAAAAATAATCACATCGAGGACGATTTGATTGGCGGATTAGGTTATTAATTAACCTGGAGGGTTAATTAATCCCTTTATACGACGGAGGGTCGAGTTTATTTATTAATTGGAAATTTCAACCAATTAATAAATTTTAATAAATATATGGTTATTTTTCAACCAACGGGGCGGGATATATATTATATGGGAATTATTTAAATTAATACGGGGAAAAAGGGAATTTGCATAGGGATTTAAATAATAAGTTAAAAATTAATATGGAAATGAATGAAGCGCTAAGTGTAAAACATCAAGGTAATGTATTTAACTTATGCTTTTATGAATAGGGTTTTTATGAAATATTGCATGATTTTCCTAAGTAAAATGGCATTTTACTTAGGAAAATATTTTTTAGAAGTGAGTGAAAGTCATGATGAATGATTTTAAGTACTTAGGATTTTCCAATTATTGGGCCGAGGGTTCGGTCCCTCCAAAAGTCAAGGAAATTCCTTGAGCCCATTTAATTTTCAAATGCCTTAGTACTTAGAGGAAATTAGTGAAATTTTTAGGGAAAAATGAGAAGGGAAGTTAATAATCTGACTTTGTTTTGCTTGAAATTCTTCCAGTGTAGTGTATGTCTTTGCACTTGTGATGAAAGTAAAGATTTAACACATCTAGAGTCATTATCCATCACATGTAATTATGCAACAACATCTACCTACCCTACCTACTTTATCCTACCATTTTTCTTCTTTATTAGGATGCACTTAGACTGGCAAACCCTCATCACACTTTTTCTTTTACATCTGAAAATCTATCTAATTCTAACCTTATTACATCCAAGGGCTCAGATTAAACTGTTGAGCTCCTTTTATTTATTATACCTATCTACTTATCTGCCAAGATTAAACAGTTTGGTCAGATTTTATTCTCTATCTCTAAAACATAAAATTGAAAGATGAACCAGCCAAGCTTAAACTGTTTGACTGTTCAAAAATTATGGCATAAAATACAAGTTGCACACAAATTTATTTATTACATAAGAGAAAAAAAAGTAGTGGCATTTAGGCTTGCACACTTTCCTTGGCCTTTCTTTTGGTGGGGTTCATTTTCTTTCACTTTTTTAGCCATTTTATTCTTTTCACCCTTTGATTTTTCTTTTAGGGTATACCCTTTTTACATTTTTTAAATTTTTTTGATTTTTTTTTTTTTTGACAATATGAAAAACCTTTGCAACAAGAAAAGGTATGAACATATTACATAGCTTATCAATTCAATCATGATATATGACACCTATTGGTATAGGATTCTAACACTGCCTCCACTTGGGGATGGCTTTTCCTGGTGAAAAGTCAAGAACAGCAGGTCAGTTACCCTCAGAATGATTTTGACTGAACCATGGAATCTTCTTCTGCTTGTTGCTTTATTATATGTATGACAGTAATAATTTTGAAGCTTAGGGCCTTCTCCTCGGGCTTCAACTCCAGTAAGTTACTATCCACTCCAAACTGATACATTACAAAGGATATATTATGTACAGGTTAAAAACCAGGATATCCTAATAAATAGGATCAAAGTAATGTTTCAACATTCGACCATTTACTAGTCCTTCTTCAGTTTCTGTACCATCCAAGTTTTTCAAAAAATATGTATTATTTCCTTGTAAAGCATGAATAATATAAGGTCCTTTCCACAGGAAGTCAAACTTCCCATGTTTTACCTTATCCTCTCTTATGGAATCCCATCTTAAAACTTTGTTTCCCAGTTGGAAATCTTCTGCCTTGGTCCTTTTATCAAATATCTTCTTTATTTTCTCCTGCAATACTTGGGATCTTTGATAAACTTCCTCTCTGGTTTGCTGCAAATTGATAGTTCGATTTATTCTCCTTTGAATTTCATTAGGTTCAACCTGAGCTTCTTGAAGTAATTTCATTACAAGAACTCCTAAAGATGAAGGAAATACAGCCTCAATACCATAGACTAACTCATAAGGACTGGTCCCAATAGATTTTTTGGTGGTGAGTCTGTCTGCCCATAGTGCATTTGTAAGTTTCTTATGCCAATTTTTCTTATTTTCCTCCAATAATTTCTTAATAATATTAATGAGACTCTTATTGGAAGATTCAGCCAGTCCATTACCTTGAGGGTAATAGGTTTTGGAATGGCCTAAAGTGATATGATATTTATTACAGAAACTTATCATCTTCTTGGATTTGAAGGCGGCAGCATTATCAGTTATAATTTTCTCAGGATAGCCAAATCTTGATAATATATTGGTTTCTAGGAATCCTATGATCAAAGTGTCATTGGCTTGTCTGGAAGGAATTGCTTCAATCCATTTAGTAAAATAGTCTGTGGAAGTGAGGATCCATTTGTGTTAGCCAGAAGAAGGAGGATGGATTTCTCCAATGAAATCCAGGCCCCATTGTTGGAAAGGTTTTTCAGTGGAATTGGTTTCAAGGGTAAAGGTAATAGTTTTCTCTTGCCTTCAAAAATTTGACATTTATGGCAAGCAGTGACAAATTTGTTTACATCAGAGAACAAGTTTGGCCAATAAAATCCAGCTCTTAGGATATTATCTACAGTTGATTTCCAATAAAGGTGCCCACCACAGTCTCCTGCATGGAATTCATTGAGATCCTTGTCAGCTTCATCTTTTAACAAACAATTCAATAGAATACCATCATGATTTTTCCAAAAGAGAACATTATCTAAAATACAAAACTTTAAAGATGTCATCTTTAAAAACCTTTTCTTTGTTCTGGATAACCCTGGAGGAGCTTGCAGGTTTAACAATACATAAATTATATCAGCATACCAAGGTGAATCTAAGAAGGCCTGGCTGATTTGTGGAGTCGCCATCTCCTTTTCGTTATCCAGTTCATTAATATCCAGGGCTTGGCAATTTGTTTCTGTCATGAGTTGAGCCAATCCCTATCCCTTTATAAGATTTGTTGGTTTTATTTCAATATCATACTCTAATATGGTAGCAATCCATTTACCTCTTTTTCCCTTAATTCCATCTTGAGTTAAGATGTCTTTGACAACATCATTTGGTACATAGGCTATCACATGGGAATACAATATATAGATTCTAAAATCTTTAATGGCTTTTACAAGTGCAAAAGCTTGTTTTTCCATGATGTTGTATTTTAATGATGCATCCCTTAGTGCTTTACTAAAAAAGGCTATAGGTTTTTCACATCCTTGATCATCCTTTTGTAATAAAACAGCTGCTACAGTATGTTCTGATGCAAATGAAAATATTATGAAGTCTCTATCAAATTATGGACTGGTAAGAACTGGTGTTCTAGTCAAAGCCATTTTAATTTCTTCAAATGCTTGTTTGGCTTCTACTGTCCATTTAATACTTGAATCCTTTCTTAACATGTTAGTAAGAAATCTAATTAGTTCAGCTAAGCTAGAAATGAATCTTCTCAAAAAATTGATTTTTCCTATGAAAGATTGAAGTTCTTTAACATTTCTAGGGTGAGGTATCTGCAATATAGCTTCTATTGAAGCAGGATCAATTCTAATACCATCTTTGGAAATGATATGGCCCAAAATTTTACCTTCTTCAAGACCAAACAAGGACATTTTTGGATTCAAAGAGATACCATACTTTCTGCATTTTATGAATACTTGTCTGAGATGGTCCAAATGTTGCTGATCTGATTTAGAAAAAAAAGTTAAATCATCCAGATATATAACAAGAAAGTCATGAATTTCTTTTGCAAACGCAATATCCATTGCTCTTTGGAAGGTTGCTCCAACATTTTTAAGTCCAAATGGCATTTTAACGTACTTGAATGTACCCCATGGTGTTGTAAAAGCTGTTTTTTCGTGGTCATCAGGATGAACCAGAATCTGGTTGTATCCTGAGAACCCATCTAACAAAGAAATCCTTGAAGCACCTACTACCCTTTGTAAAATGTGATCCGTTTTAGGCAAAGAGTAATTATCCTTCAAAGAAACCTTATTTACATTTCTTAAATCAACACATAATCTGATCTCTCTAGTTTTCTTTCTAGTAGGGACTAAGTTAGACACCCACTCTGAAAATCTAATAGGAGCAATTATCCCTGCTTCATACATTCGTTTGATTTCTTTTTCAATTAAAGGCAACAGTACAGGGTTGATTCTTTTGAGTTTCTGCTTAAATGGTTTCTGATTTTCTTTCAGAGGTATTTTATGTTGAATTATAGAGGTATCATATGATTTCAAGTCTTCATAACTCCAGGCAAAGACATCCTGGAATTCTCTTATTAGTTCAACATATTTTGGTTTTTGATCAGGAGGCAAAGATTTAGATAACTTTATTATTTTAGGATTTTCTTCAGTCCCCAGATTATATTCCTCAATATAAGCTTTCAATGGTTCCATTTTGGGTTTCTTTGGAATATCATTAGAATCGAAAAGATATTCCAAAGGATTTAATCCTTTAGGCAAATGATTATCTTTCAAATTAATGATTTCAGATTCATCTTCTATAATCTCATCAACCTCCATTTGTTTAAGGTCCTGCATTTTTTTTTTGGTGAACTTCATTGGATGAAGCATTTTAATTGCACTTTCTTCTGAAATGTCTGTTTCTTGTTCATTTATTTGATCAGATTCAATGACTGTATCTTCATCTATGTTACTGTTAGAAAATTCATTCTCTAGAGTCAGAAAATTGTTAATCTGATTGTCATTTGCAAACACTTGCCAATTCTTAAAATTGTCTGGTATAGCTAGTCTATGTCTAATCTCCATTGTGAACTGATGATTAGGTTCAAATGGTAATTTACAAGTGCTAGCAAACATTGCAAGACTATGAGCATGCAAATCTTGTTTTCTTGGGATTTTAGCAAGCTGAGTCTGCAAAAAGGTATTGAGAATCTCTACAATTGTTCCTCTATATTCTCGCAGTCTAGGATCGTTTGTCAAAAAGTGACCTTTGATCTGTTGAATGATTAAATCATAATCTCCTATAATAGATACTCTAATTGCCCCTAATCTTTTGACAAGTTTAAGCCCTAACAAAAGGGCTTCATATTCTGCCATATTATTAGTGCATTTAAAGTTTAATCTGTAGGCATGGCCTTCAGCATGATCATTTTCAAGGTTATGCACCCAAACTCAATCAAAACCCTTGGACTTTATAACTAGCCTAATATCTTTCAAAACAAAGATAAATTTTACAGAGAGAGCCCTCTCTGGGTACATATTGGCTAGATTCTATACCTAAAAGTTGGTTTGTGGTTACCTCGGACACCTTTCCTCTTCCCAACAACTTCAAGGAAAATATGAGTGATAACACATAGCAATTTGTTATTTTTCCCCCATTAATTCTAACTTCTATAAGAAAAATAATCTAGATAAAAATAATCCTTACAATGGTTTAGAGAATGATATTTCTAGCCTAAGGAATGAAGATAATATCATTTTAGTGGGTGACTTTAATGCTCGAACTTCAAGCAACCAAGCTATTCTTCTAAGAAATCATTCCAACCCTAATCCTCTTTGGTTAGACGAAGACCTTACTCTGGCTAGCCAGTACAAAAGGAGCTCTGAAGACCTCGGGGATAATTTGTTTGGGTCAGAGCTATTCAAGCTCTGTAGTGCTCAAGATCTCATAATTTGCAACGGTCTAAAGAAGTGGTCGAATTCTAGCCATATGACCTGCATCCATGGGCTTGGCAATAGCGTTGTAGACTATGTTATTTCCGATCTCCCTTTATACAGCGAAATAATAAAATTTGACATCTTAGACGACCATGAGCCTGACTCTGATCATAGGCCTTTACTCATAACTCTCAATTTTGTCATGCATAAAGATCCCATAGAAGATAATCCTTATAGTCAAAATAACTTAATCTTTAATAGAAATAAAAATGATCTCTTTCTAAATGAATTAAAAACTAATTTGCTTCCTTTATCTAGTATAGACAACATAGATGACCTATATCATAATTTTACTACAACCCTCTCATATTCTATTAACAAGTTCTCAATTGAAGTCTCAAGTAATAAAAGAAATAGCAAAACCAATGCATGGTATGACAAAGATTGTAAAAGTGCGAGGAGAAAAATTAAGGAAGCTGTTGATGAATCTCTCAAAATTGACAAGATAAAAATCGACAAAGCCCTAAATAAAAGGAAAAAAATGCAATATATTCGTAAAAGACAAGAGAATCTCTTACACCTCTCTAAGGTGGCTCCTAAGAAATTTTGGAGGCAGATTCTAACTAGGAAAGCTAAAGATAATAACAAAATTTCTTTACACGATTGGAATTCCTATCTTAAAAAGCTTTATGACTCTCCAAATGCCAGGGATTTTGAAACCCTGCTCACAACAAAAGAATTTTTCTCATTAAAAGACATTGATTTTGGGGTTAAACGCCTGAAAATTTGGAAAGCTAAAGACATTGAAGGTTACCAGGTGGAAATCTTAAAAATTGGAGGTCCTGTCCTCATCCCCCACATCCACAAGCTTTTCAACCAAGCAGTCAAGAAATGGTTCCCTAAACCTTGGACTCAGAGCCTCATTATCCCTATTTTTAAAAGTGGGGATACAAATAACCCCTCTAATTATCGAACAATTATGATTAGCCCTCTCTTAGCCAAGTTATATGGTATTATTTTGGAAAAGAAGTTGAGCATTTGGCTTGAAAGTGAAGGTAAGTGGGCTAAAGGCCAAGCGGATTTTAGAAGGCAATACTCAACAACGGACCACCTCGTTACACTTCGGATCATTCTGGAGGAATGCCGCAATCATAAATCCAATCTCTTATGTTGCTTTGTGGACTTTAGAAAGGCTTTCGATATGGTTCCTAGAAACAACCTATGGAATAGACTAGAAGAGTTAAATGTTCCTTTCGAGCTAAGAGCAGCCACTATAAGGTTATACGAGAATGTAATTGCCAAGCTAAAGAGCAATGAGGGGTGGTTGAAAGATATTAAGTGTAATATCAGATTTAAACAAGGTTGCCCACTCTCCCCTACCTTATTTGGCATTTACATCGACAAGCTAGAAGGTTGTTTAGAGGAAGCAGGATGTGTTGGCATGATCTTAGCTAGGATAGTCATCATCCTTCTTCTCTATGCTGACAATATTGTTCTTCTCGCAAGGTGCCCATATGATCTTGATAAGCAACTTAGACTTCTTAAGTATTTCTACTTTACCATGGGTATGTCTGTTAACACTGACAAAACAAAACTTATGATTATCAAATCCAAGAAGGACACTTACGCTAATTTTATTTATGACAATAGTAACTCGGAGGAAGTGTCTTCTTATAAGTACCTAGGAATTGATATTCATCACAAGCTCAACTGGAACTATAGCATTCAAAAAAAGATAAATGGGGAGTGGAAAGCTTATTTTGGTCTTGAAAATAATTGTAAAATGGCAAACCTCGTAATGTGGGATAGAAAGAAGTTCCTCTTTGAAACTTTAGTCACTCCTGTTATCTTATATGGATGTGAGGTTTGGGGTTGCAGCATCTCTAGAGAATCCTGGAGAAATATTGAGCAAATCCAGAAGCATTTTATAACTTATAACCTTAAAATTAAAAACAATACACCCTATCCTATTCTCCTTATAGAAGTGGGTCTTTCACCTATCGAGAGCCTAGCTATGACTAGGCTTCTATTGTACAAGCACAAGCTCAATAGCATAGGAGACCATAGACTTCCTAAGATAGCTTTAAATTCTAGCCAAAACCACCTAAGGCTTAAAAGAGGTTGGTATAAAGACACCAGGGCTTGGTTAAACCATTGGGAGATCGATGAGAATGTTGCATTGCAAAACATTAATAACATTAAAAAAATTGTTATAAGGAGGTCATCAACCCCACCCTAGAATATCAAAAGTATCTCTCTGTTTTAACTAGCTCAAAGAAGAAAATTAACATAGCCAAGATTAGAACGAACTCTCATGAGCTCCATAGTGAAACAGGTCGTTGGACACTTCCTAAAACACCATGGATGGAAAGGATCTGCCATCTCTGTGAGAATATGAACATCGAGGATGAAAATCAATTCCTCTTAAAGTGCCCTAGGTACAACCACATTAGAGCTCAATTTCATAATCTTTGTTACAATACTGACCTTCCTAGCCTTTTAAGATGTCAAAATTATAGTGAGCTCAGGAGGCTTCTCTCCAAGCTTTTTGAGCATAAGAATAAAATCTTAAATCAAACTAACTCTTTTCTTTAGGTCCGATAAACCAAAGATTAGACTGAGTGGACATTAACCACCATCATCATCATCATCATAAAATATAAATATATTATATTAAAAATTATATTATTTTTTATTTAAAAATACAAATTATTTTTTATCAAATATAATTTTATTCAATTTAAATATATAAATTTTATTAATATAATTCTCATTTTGTTATTATTTATAATTATTATTAATCTCTTTTTAATTTGAAAAAATCAATATCTAAAGGAAGGAATTATTCTCTCTGTATTAGTATCTCGTCTCTTTATTAATATCTTATTGCCTTGCAAATACAATCCATCTTCCTTTGTCTTAAAACTATATTTTAATTTGGATTTTAGTTATTTCAAACTTAATAAAAAAGAAAATAACATTTTTTCAAGTGAAACAATAAATTAAAATAGCCATAGACTACCGTTAAGAAGGAAAGGAACTCTAAAGTTTTCATTTGGAACATTATTCTTTATGATATATTTATTTATTAAAATATAACAATCCCTTTTTGAATTACATATTTTTAATTTAGAATATAGATCTTTAAATATGAAATTTTAAATTGAAAATTTTATATGGTAAAAAAAACTTGTAATAGGTTATTTATCAATAATAAGTGGTATTAAATTAGTTTAGATTTATTTTAGTTTTGAATCTATCAAATATCGAGAGTATAATTTTTTTTAACATAAATTTTGATAAAATGTTTGCACCTCGAGATATTTGATCTTTCGATGGTTGATAGATCTAAGTTAAGATGGAACTAAGATGATCATATATATATATATATATATATATATATACACACCATTGACAAAAACTTGAGTTGTCAAAACGAGGAACCCAAAAACCACTAACGGTAAATTGACTTTATGACCTCACTTATACCTAAACTGTCGTAATAAAAATATTTATAAGCATTAGTTTTTTAGTTTGTTATAACATTACAATATCTCTTCCACATTGGGATGGAGAGTGCCTCTTGACACAATAAAAAATGATACTATATCATAATCATAACAAGTCTATTCATATGAAATAATATTTAATAAAAAATGATATCATGTCATAATTATAATAAAACTTTTTGGTACGGAAATGAATCCTTCCATTAATTAGAAAAGTTACATATAGCTTGGAATTCTAAAAAAGGACTAAAATCGAGGGGATTTTTTAGACTAGTATGCTACCTACCAATAACAAACAATAAGAAACTGGCTAAGATAATTATGACTACAAAAAAAATCCTTGAAGATTCAAAATTTCAAGTGGAGAAATCCCTTTGACATAATTGGCATGATCTTCTCTAAGTTTACTAATTGTTCAATTCTTCTTATTTGGATTTCCTAGAGACCACCTTAAAATCCTTCGTTTGAACCCCAAGACTAGACTATGAAGAGCTAGAGCCCAGTTGGTTTCTTTCCTTTTTTCGAAGATAAGCATTGTACACAATCCTAACCTGATGATCTGGTATGTCCTTCATATCTTTTCTATGCCATTCTTCTACAAGGGAAATCACTTGTTGGTCATCCAAATCCATATCTTCTAGAAGGGATCTTGCTTCAGCTTCTTTTGAAGGGGAGCTAATTGTTTCCTATGGTAGTTGTTTTTCTTGGTCCTCCTCAAGATACTTTTGCATTGGATAGGATTTTATAAAGAGTTATGGTATTTTCTTTCCATTGAATACATGCTTGATTAAATGTTGTCTTGATCTAGAGACTCCTTTAGAGAGGAGAGAGACTTGAACCTATTTCTAGATCTATGGATTTGTTCAGGGTTTGAGGTACCCTGAGGTCTCAAATTCCTTCTTCTTTGGGGGACTTTTCCCAAATCATATTTTTAGTTTTGAGAAATGTGTTCTTAAGACGATTCATTGGTATTCATCGGGGAGTCCCTAATAAGATGTTTTTATTCATGCTAGTGTTTGCATCTAAGGGGGACACGTTCATAATCTAGAGATTTCTTCCAAACACTGTCCTAATAATAAATATCTATGGAGGTTGGAATTGGTTGGGAGGCATTCATGTAAACACGGATCTAATCATATATTGTACCTCCCTCCGTTAGTAGCCTCTAATACTTTGAAAAAGTTGTTAATGGAATTACCGATGCCTTCAAGGGTTTCCTCTTCTTAATATTCCTTGGGAGGAGAAAAGAGATGTACCCACCAGGCAGCAAGAAAATCTTCCTTCTCCAGATTATATCGGTCCTTCTGAAATCACATGAAGAGCCCTACATTGTTGAAAAAATATGGCCCTCCTTCAAAAATCCTTGATCTGTCTTCCAAGCTGGAGAAATTGACTATGAATCCTTTTTCCCCTAACTCCAATTCTATTTGACCCTAGAGGTTCCATTTATTTCAGATCCACCCAATCACAGGCTTTTCAAAGGACCATAGTCCAATGAATTTTCATATCATAATGTGATCCTGCATATATTGGATATATTCTCCGATCTTGCTAGGTTTTACCTCATAATTTGGAACTTGCACTGCTCTTGGTAGGAAACATCCTAGATGTCTAGCATGCCATGATGCACTTAGCAGAGATCTTGCTGCGAAACCAAAAACCCCACTTAGCCCAACTACTCTATAAAAATGATGACAAAAATAAGGATATTGAAGGAGAATGCCAATAAATCCAAAATCATTATAAACTCTTTAAACAATTTAGCTAAAAGAAAAGGAAAACCTCCTCTTGCAAAGCCAAGCATAAACAACTATATAAATAAAACGCTAAAATTTACAGAACAAAACAAACTTATATTAATTATTAGAATATATGATTCATATAAAATAATATAAAATTAAATATCTTAATTAAAATAAATTAATTTTAAAAAAGATTATTTATAAATTAATTTTAATCATTTTTTGAAAATTTCGATCCTCATTTTATTATGAATCATATTATCATGCTGCTTAGAAAATAAGGAAAATATAATATATTATATCGTCTCAAGTATTAAAATATTTAGAAATTAATTTTAAAATAAAACAATTTCCAAGTTTTTGCGGAATACCCCTTTTTTTAACATGGGATATATTCATTAGGCTGTACAATATAATATCCTAAATAAAGTTATTTATAATAATTTTGGTATTATATTTATTGAGATGTATGTTTGTTATTATGTATTTGATATATAATTACTAGTTAGGCTGTATAATATAATATCCTAAATAAAGTTATTTATAATAATTTTGTATTATATTTATTGAGATGTATGTTTGTTATTATGTATTTGATATCATAATTACTAGTCTAGTTAAGATTTATTTTATTTTTGGATTTATTAAGGGGTTGAAATCATAATTATTAGTGTATATTTATTTTAATTTTGGATTTATTATATGTTGAGAGGGTTTAAGTTTGTTGAGGTGAAAATTTATTTTTATAATGAAAAAATATATGATCTTTTGGAACTGGGAATTGAGATGGATATAAGTTGGTTTCCTTTTAAAGAAAAAAATTCCCTTTTAAATAAGCTATATTCCACATGAGTACCATGAGTTAATACCATGTATCAATACCTTATTTTTATTTTAACATATGATTATTTTTATTTTTATTATTTTATTATTTTTAGTTACATAACATTAGAGAACAAAATGTTATAGCATCTCTTTTATATTAAGTTTGAGGTTCTCGTCACCCCTGTTGTCTTATATAAATGTGAAGTTTGGGATTGCAGTATATCGAGAGAGTCGTAGTGAAAGATTGAGATGATTCAAAAGAAATTCATAACCTATAACCTCAAGAACAAGGGAAATACTCACTATCTTATCCTCATGTTTGAAGATGGGCTGTCCCCCATTGAAAGCAGGACTATGTTTAGATATCTGATGTATAAGAAGAAGTTTTACAACATGGAATCCAAAAGGCTCCCAAAACTTGCTTCTAACTTTAGTCAAAACCCCCACCTTCGCCTCAAGCGCCGGTGGAAAAAGGATGTCCAATCTTGGCTCAACCATTGGGGGATAAAGAAGGAGATCGTTATGGGAAGCAAGGATAGTGTCAAAGATACTATTACCTCCAATTTTAAGAATAAGTTGTGGGATGACAAGGAGTTGGAGCTAAAAGGAAGCTAAGATGCTATAAGGAGGTGATTAACCCCACCCTTGATAACCAGAATTATCTTTCTGTGTTGACCAACACTAAGAAAAAAATGGGCATCACTAGGATAAGAACTAATTCTCATGAACTTCGAAGTGAAACTGGGAGATGGTCTACTACTCCCAAGGCTCCCTGATTCTATCTGTCAAATTTGCGATATTAAGAAGGTGGAAGATGATACATGGTCAAATCGAATTCATAAGAAACCAAAATATGAAAAAAATAAAATAATATCTATTGATTTCATCATCCATAAATCCTTTTTTTTAGTTGCCATTTAAGCAAGAGTGGTTGCGGGGCAGCAATTCCCTGCCGCCAGCCACATTATGTGGGGTCATTCGTGATTATTCGGTGTCGAGTCAAATAAATCTTTGGCAGAGACATCAGTTCCTGACGCACTTATATGCATCTCAGAAAATTGACTGTAGAATCCTGCCATATGAGACCAGATTGTTCAAAGAATCCCACTGTCTAATATAGCAGCGATAAACAAGATCTAAAAATTTGATTTAGTCAAATTTCAGGCAAAAACGATGATCTTGCCGCATATCTAGCCAAACTCGATGATTTTACTGTCTTTGGACAAAATAAGGTTGGAAACGAGAATTCAATTGCTTATTTAGCTAGAAAAACTCCACTAAGTCCTTGATTTGCAGAAGATGCAAAAAAAAAAAAGAAGAAGAGAAAATGATACGTTCAAACACTAGTGCTGCCCCCATCACAAGTGGGCCCATCACACATGACCAGTGGTGAAAAACAAATCACTACGTTGGCCCCTCTATGGACCACTTGTTTACACGGACATAACACATCAAGGTTTAACCACAAAACCAGGTGCCAAGCTTGATGTGTTTCTGTTCTGCCAAAGTTTCCCTAGAGTTGCAGGTTTTATTTTGTAATTTTGCTTACAATTTTTTTGGAGTACAGGGGTATCTCAGAAATATGGGCTTGTGGTCAACCTGCAACAACCCCGTACAATAAGCAGAATGCACTGGTTTTTGGTTTTCCTTACAATGAGGGGAATGCACTGGTTTTCTGATATGCTGCCACTGCAACAAATAAAATAGGCTCTTTAATGGTTTTGCTTTTTCTAAATCTTTATGCGACCTCTCTGCCACAAATTCTTGTCACAGCTTCAGGACGAACCAATACCGGATTGGTAGCGTTGGAAATTAAATCTGCCGAGACACAGCGGCAAAGTTGGCTTTCTGAAGGTCGTGAAGATTCTGGAATCCTGGTGCAGATGGTCGTGCAAATATGGATAGCAGAAGGCAAAGCTGGCTTTCTGAAGGTCGTGAAGATTCTTCAACATTTCCCTGAAATTCCGAATGCCGTGAGAATGGTATTGTCACTGGTGTAATTTGTGATGTACAAGATTGGAATGATGGGATGTCAGTCTTGAATTTAATTGTCTCGAAGTCAGCTATTTATTGAGTTGTCATATTCTCATCTAATTAGGTGCGTTGTCTGGCATGCTATTACTTTCTTTTGGGTTTTTTTTCGGATGAAGAATTGTCTCTTTGCAGTCTTGTATGCAATTTCTTTCTGTTTGGGATTTTTTTGGATGATTTTCTTTTCCTGTTTTTGGATTGTCACATTGAACCTCTGATGCAGTGGATATTATAGGTTGCTTGCAATTAAAAGATTTGCATGCCGAGTTATTTGTTTGAATATATTTTCCAATTGTCACATTCAACCCTTGATGCATAGGTTGCCCGGAATTTAAATATTTGCATGTCGAATTTTACTGTTTTGGGATAGTAGGACTGTCACATTGAACACCTAATGCACCAGGTGTTAGTTGCGTGCAATTTTGAATATTTGCATGCCAGGTTATTCTGTTTTTAGAGAGTTTCAATTGTTTTGGGACTGTCACATTCAACCCCTAGTGTTGCGGAATATATTGTTTTTGGAGGTTTGCTTGAATTTAATTTTGAGATTTTCTTTCACTCCCTCTGCGAAGTTATGGAGTCTTCCTATGCTGGGCTCTGTCGCGATTTTTTAATAGAACATTAAGTTAAAACATTAAGTTACATGAACTAATACACTTCGATTTGCATGAACAAATTAATAGAAATATCATTTTTTATTGCAATAGTCCCTGCCATACCGCAAGCAGCAGGGACTAATAAATGAGATGCCACTTTTTTTTGGAACCTTCAAAAAAAAAACCAAAGACCAAAGACCAAAGAGATGTCTTGCGTGAAATCACCTTGAAACCATTATGTTTAATTGTGTTGAAAATAAAACAGATGTACCTTGGCTGAAAACACTTTGAAATATAATTATTATTTGAAATGAGATCCAATAACTTTTTTTTGGCACCGAAGAGATATAATTATTATTCGAAATGAGATCCTATAACTTTTTTTTGGCACAGAAGAGAGATAATTTATTATTTGAATTGAGATCCTACAACTTTGTTCGGAGACTATAGTTTATTTATCACTAATCATTTTCTAAAACTTTATTTAAAAAATGATGTGATTTATTTATATAATATCTAATTTAAGTTAATTATAAAGTTTATATTTTATAATATACTTTTTATTTTAAAAATTGTATAATATACCTATATAATTAATAATATAATATTTAATTCAACCCAATTACAACGATTTATACGAAAACAGTGTATTTTATATCTCAAAATGCATTTTCTAAATTGCAGTAATCATAAACCAAAAGTTGTCTCATTATGTACATAGCTTTCAATAACATAAGAAATATATTCTTTACCTTTACACAAGTGTATATCAAATTTTAGTGATACCTTTCAAAATAATGACAAATCAATAACTAGATTTTAATATTGATTTTTTTTATTAGTTTAGTAAAAAGTTTTATTATCTAAACTATTTACAGAGTTGGATTGATTTAGTTGAGGGAGAGTTGGGTTGATTTTTGTTAGGTCCCTATATTACTAGTATAGTCCCTTATTGTTGTTAGTGTAACCCCCTTATTGTTATTATTGTACCCTGTAACCCTCATTTTGTTATTATTGTGTCCTTAAATTATTATTGTTAGGTCGGCTAGGATTACATTGTGGCCCACTAGGATTACATTATGGCCCCATGGACTCCTATATATAGAAAGGAGGTTTTGTAAATTGTATCATCCAAGAATTGTTCATTCATGTAATGTATTGGAGGTTGCCCCCTCGAAGTGGCTTATTTCTGAGGCGTTGATATCTCATTTCTTCTATTTTTGGAGTTGGTTACACAACATTTGGTATCAGAGCTTGGGATTCTAGGGTTTCGCTGCTCCAAACAGGTCATCGTGGCATTTTCGCTATAACTTTTTTTCTACGAAGTTTCAGAAGATGAAATTTTTAGGGTGCGAAGCTGAAATCCTGAGGAAGATTTTCTAAATATTTTAGAGCTTAGTTCGCAATATTTTCGGAGATATCATCTGTGGAATTTAGGTCTTTTTTCAAGCTCCTAAACAGGTCATCGTGGAATTTTCGCTATAAATGTTTTTCTACGAAGGTTCAGAATCTAAAATATGTATGGTGCGAAGCTGAAATCCTGGGGAAATTTGTCAAAAAATTTCAGAGCTTGGTTCGTAATATTTTTGGAGATATGATCTGTGGAAGGTAGTGCTTTTTCAGGCTCCTGAATTGCATCTCAAAGAGGTGATCGTGGGAAAAGTTCAATAACTCTCTCTCTGGGCAGTGGATTTGAGTGCCGTAAAAATTGGTTGCAAGTACACGGACTGTAGTTTCTTGGATATCAATTTCAGAGACAAAGGACGAAAAAGTGACACGTGGCATTTCCTACAAGTGTGCTCTACTGAACCAGTCCAGAATTAGGTCATTGTGGGAGATTGGACACAACTTTGTCTTGGGGAATCCAAATTAGATCAGACATGTGGCATTTGAAAGAAGCTTCAGAGGGCTACTACAGAGCTGAATTTCAGATATTTAAGATATTCAATTACAGATATTATACAATTTCAATATCGAGCTCCTCAAAGCAAGTAAAAGGTATCAATATTGGATTCTAAAATGGTGCCTAAAAAGAATTCAACACCCATTAAGCCTTCAGAAGGCTCTACCATGACTCATGAAGATGAATAATTGCAACATGATCTATCAAAATTACAAGAACAAGTGCAACAAATCTCACTCTCGCAAAAAGCAACAAAAAATGAAATGGAAGTTTTGAAGAAAGGCGTGGAAGTGAAGATGGACGGTTTGAAGAAAGGCATGGAAGCTAAGATGGATGGCGTGGAAGTGAAGATGGACAGTTTGAAGAAAGGCGTGGAAGCTAAGATGGATGGCATGGAAGGTGACATGGAATCTAAGATGGATGACATGGAAGCTAAGATCGATGAGAAAATGGAAAACATGAGAATATTTGAAGCGAGACATGGAAGGTTTGACAAAGTTTATACAAGAAAGGTTTCCTAATGGTGAAAAGATAGTAGAAGAACCTCATGATGAGAACAAAATAAATGTTAATTGTGATTTCATAAACTTTAATGTTGGCGGGAAGAACCACCATATTCCATAGATAGATATGAGGAAGTTTGATGGAAAGGATCCTGTAATATGGATACTACAGATGGAGCAATATTTTGATCTCCATAACGTACAAAACACACAGAAGGTATGCATTGCAACTTTACATTTAGAACAAAATACATTTGTATGGTATCAATGGCTTTGCTCCCGTAAAAAAATTGTCACTTGGTCAATTTTTACGGAGGAAATGATAGCACATTATGAGGATACGAAGAGCAACACCTTCTTTAGCCAATTGATAAATCTCAAACAAAAGGGTTTAGTGGGGTGGCACATTGAGGACTTCCAAAAAATGAATATAAGGGTAACTGATATTCCAGAGGAACACAGGATTGATCTCTTCTTAGGTACTCTAAAGGATAACATCCAACATGAAGTTCGTGTTTTGGAACTTGATTCATTGGAGAAGGCATTCAAGTTGGCAAGAAAAGTTGAATGTAAAATTATGGCGACAAGGAAGCCTACCACTCAATTCTATAAAGAAGGAAGTGTTTCTATGCCTAGATTTCCACAACCTACAAGGTTGACACCACAACAATTGGAAGAAAAAAGAGCAAAAGGGCTTTGCTACGGTTGTGATAGCAAATACACTAAAGGTCATAAGTGTGTTGAAAAGAAATTATTTTACATAGATTGTGAAGAAGAAGAAGAAAATGAAAAAGAAGAGGATATACACCAGGAACCAGCCATAGAAGAGGAAGAAATGAATCCGACCATATCATGTAATGCACTTGCCGGAATTACCACTCCTCAAACTCTCAAGATAGTAGGACAGATCAAGACGAAAAGGGTAATAGTGTTGATTGATTCAGGTAGCACCCATAATTTTATTCATTGTAAGGTAGCCAAGGAATTAAATTGTTTCCTATACCCAGCACCAGAATGTCAAGTGATGGTTGCAAATGGAGGAACTATAAATTGCTCTAGAAAATGCCATAATATCAAGCTAACCATGGGGGAATATGTGTTGACAATTACAATGCTTTCCATTCCTATGGGAGGTGCTGATGTTGTCCTAGGAGTACAATGGTTACAATCTTTGGGGACGGTAGCTTTTAATTTTCAAGAAATTTTCTTGAATTTTTTTTCAGAAGGAAAGGAAGTCGAATTACGGGGTATTGAAGGGAAGCCGGGAAGGATAATAAACTCTAATGTCATGACAAAACTTCTAAAGAAAGAACAACGAGGCGTAATTGCACAATTATGCTCACTAGACGTTCCGACATCAAAATCATCTATTTCGGCAGATCTCCAACAACTCTTGGACAATCATTCCAAGGTGTTTGAAACTCCCAAAGGACTCCCACCTATTCGTGAGCATGATCATGCTATTCATTTGATTCCAGGAAGTGTTCCTCCAAACATCAGGCCTTATAGATATCCTTACTTCCAAAAGAGCGAAATTGAACGTATGATTGCAGAAATGTTAGAGGCGGTATAATTCAACCTAGTCAAAGTTCTTTCTCTGCTCCTGTAGTATTGGTACACAAGAAGGATGGATCATGGCGAATGTGTCCGGATTATAGGGAGCCCAATAAGCTCACCATTAAAGATAAATTTCCCATTCCTGTGATTGATGAATTATTGGATGAATTACATGGAGCAATTTATTTTACCAAGTTGGATCTTCGCTCAGGATATCATCAAATTAGAATGAAGACTGAAGATATTCCAAAAACAGCATTTCGAACTCATGAGGGTCATTATGAATTTTTGGTCATGCCTTTTGCCTTACCAATGCACCTTCTACATTTCAAGGGTTGATGAATTCCATTTTCAAACCCTTCCTTAGAAAATTTGTGCTAGTATTTTTTGATGATATACTAATCTATAGGAAGTCTTGGAAGGATCATGTTGAACATGTTGACAGGGTGCTCAAACTATTGCAGGAGAAACAATTATATGCAAAAGCATCCAAATGTTTCTTTGGAGTACAAGAGGTGGAATATCCGGGTCATATTATATCCCACGAGGGTGTTAAAGTAGACCCTAACAAAATTAAAGCCATTAAGGAATGGAAAGTCCCTAAGACAATAAAGCAGTTGCGAGGATTTCTCGGGTTAACAGGCTATTATCGTAAGTTTGTTAAGAATTATGGAAGAATAGCAGCACCTCTAACAATATTATTGAAGAAAGATGCATTTTCATGGACTCATGAAGCAACTAAGGCCTTTGAACATCTTAAAGAGGCAATGTGCCTAGCACCGGTCTTAGCTACGCCAGACTTCACAAAAACCTTTATTGTGGAATGTGATGCCTCAAGAAATGGAATTGGTGCATTTTTAATGCAGGAAGGAAGACCCATTGCTTTTGAAAGTCATCCAATCAAAGGAAAGTATTTACAGAAACCTATTTATGAGAAGGAAATGTTAGCAATACCGCATGCACTAAAGAAATGGAGAACTTACCTAATGGGAAGACACTTCAAGGTAAAAACTGATCATGATAGTCTTAAACACTTTTTGGAACAAAGACTATCTTCAGAAGAGCAACAAAAATGGGTCACAAAGATGTTGGGTTATGACTTTGAAATAATCTACAAAAAGGAAAGCTTAATGTTGTTGCAGATGCACTCTCAAGAAAGAATGAAGAGGTGGAAGCATTGCTTTGTGCCATTTCTATTATCCAACCAGATTGGACAACCGAAGCAAGAGATGAATGGAAGAAGGACAAAGATGTATGGACACTCATTCAAAAGTTGCAGCAAGATCCTAGTACATCTGATACATTTAGCTGGAAAAATGATTCCTTATGGTACAAAGATCGCTTATATCTTTGTAAGAATTCCCAACTGAAACAAAAGATTCTTCTGGAATTGCACACTTCTCCTTTAGGAGGACACTCAGGATTTTTAAAAACTTACCACAGGGTGAAGAAAGATTTTCTTTGGGATGGCCTTAAATCTGATATTCAAAAGTTTGTGGCGGAATGTTTGGTTTGCCAGCAGAATAAAGTGGAGACAATTAAGACCCCGGGACTTCTACAACCTTTATCCATTCCAAGTCAACGTTGGGAGGAGATTTCAATGGATTTTATCACATGTTTACCGAAGTCCGAAGGCAAGAATGTCATCATGGTGGTAGTTGATAGACTTACCAAGTATGCACACTTTTGTGCATTATCTCATCCATTTAAAGCAAGTACAGTTGCTACTACATTTGTGGACAGAATTCAAAAGCTACATGGAAGCCCAAGGGTTATTGTGAGCGACAGAGATCCCATTTTTACGGGAAATTTTTGGACGGAGTTATTTCCTTGTTTGGGTACTCAATTAGCTCATAGCTCATCTTATCATCCTCAATCTGATGGTCAAACAGAGATAGTAAATAAATGTTTGGAAGGATATCTTCGTTGTTTTGTATCTGATAAACAAACATAATGGGTCAAGTGGTTACCTTTCGCTGAATGGTGGTATAACACTTCCTTCCATACTGCAGCAAAAATGACCCCATTTATGGCACACTATGGATATCATCCACCATCGATTACATCATATTTAAGGGAAAATTCGAAGGTTCAAGCAGTCGAAGATCACGTCGAGCATCAGCAAGAAGTTCTCCAACTCTTAAAGGATAACCTGAATTTGGCACAAAATCAAATGAAACAACAGGTAGATCAACATCGCAGCGAGAGAAGTTTTGATGTAGGAGATTGGGTATTTTTACGACTACAACCATATAAACAAATGTCCCTCAAGCAAGCTAAGAAGGATAATAAATTATCACCAAAGTACTATGGTCCTTACAAGGTGTTGCAAAAGATTGGTACTATGGCATACAAATTGGAGCTTCCTGCTTCTTCGCGAGTACATCCAGCTTTCCATGTTTCATGCTTAAAGAAGGTTATAGGTGAAAATCTTCCAGTTCAAACAATATTTCCAGAACTTGATGAGGAAGGAAAATCATATTGGAACCAGAAGCAATCATGGAAACAAGAACTCGACAACTACGGAATCGATCAATTTCAGAGTATCTCATCAAGTGGAAGAACTTACCCACTGAAGATTCTACATGGGAGGATGAGAATTTTATACAAAAGCACCCAGAGCTACTCAAGCGTTGAGGGCAACACTTTTTTTGAAGGAGAGGGGCATGTTAGGTCCCTATATTACTAGTATAGTCCCTTATTGTTGTTAGTGTAACCCCCTTATTGTTATTATTGTACCCTTGTAACCCCCATTTTGTTATTATTGTGCCCTAAAATTATTATTGTTAGGTCGGCTAGGATTACATTGTGGCCCACTAGGATTACATTATGGCCCCATGGACTCCTATATATAGAAAGGAGGTTTTGTAAATTGTATCATCCAAGAATTTTCCATTTATGTAATGTATTGGAGGTTGCCCCCTCGAAGTGGCTTATTTCTAAGGCATTGATATCTCTTTTCTTCTATTTTTGAAGCTGGTTACACAACAATTTTTTTGTTGTCCATGTGTATGGAGTTAAGTTATTTATCATTATGTTATTTTCCACATTTAGAGTTCTAATTACATTTGGAAAACTTTGCAAAGATTGATTTGTTAATCATGGGTATTTCTTTCAAAGCCTTGTTGTTATTTCAACTTAGGTTGGTGTATCTATGTGTATTCTCATTTTGAACCCTTTGAATCTTTTAGCCATGTATGCTCATTTATAACTTTTTGAATAACACTTTCTTAAATTACAATATTTTACAAGGTGCCAATGTTATCGCCTTGTTAAGCCTTCCATCATCATTTTCAGCCCAAATCACTTGCTTAGTTCATTATATCCAAAATCAAGCCTTGCTTTCACAACTTTCACATTTTCAAGGATCCTTCACACATTGGTCAAATTTCCTTTGGAATCCTTTAATAGTTGGCATGCTTAAAAAATGTCTAAAAATTTGGGTTTTTCTTTCTCTTTTGAACTTTGTTCTAGCCTAATTTCCAAACTAGGGTTGATTTTCCAATTCGGCTTACTTTACATTTATCTTATATTTGTCTTAGATAATTTTCCCATCGAGGTTGATCTCCCAATTAGGACATGTTATCACTCCGTAATTCTGAGGCTGAAGGCAGAATCTCGGATGCAACATCAAAACCGCTTTGGGTCTAGGATCTAGCCCTCCTAGACCTAGAGAGGGATCTCTCTATCAAATACAACCTTGTTGGATTGGGCATTTTAGGCTAGTTGATAAGTGCGGGGTTTGGATTTTGAATTTGGTTTGGTGGGGAAAGCGAGGGAAAAGGGCCATTGGGAAATGGAGTCAAAGGGCTCGGGTGACCAATTTGTAGAAGAAATCTAACATGAGTGAAACAAGTCAAGCTAGGTGTAATGCTATGGATCTATGAGAATAAAATGGAATGGGAAGATACAAGAAAGTGGGACTCAGTAGAGATTGAGGAGCAATCAAGAATTCCTCAACTAAACTAGAGTGTAAGGTCAACAGAAGTCAAGGATTAGTTAAGAATTCCTTGACTTGGCATCAGTAGAAAACATAGAATATTGCAGAATTAGCTAGAATAGGGTGCCCCGTAAAAAATCCTTTTCATCATTTATGTTCTACAATATCTGAATTTAGAAATACAAAGAAAGGAAAACAACGGATCACACATTAAACAGAAGAACTTCACCATATGGTGCAACACTTGAATCCTGAAAGATTCTATTTAATTACTTGCAAACTATCACCACATTACAGAATGGGACTCAGTCCCTCATTCAGATCCCCCCCTGTTATACTTCGAATAGTTAAGTATATATGCTAACTAAATGGTTACAATCAGTGCCGTTACTCACAGTCACTTTCTTTCTAGCCACATAACAAAGGAGGAAGAGTATCGTTGGGCATGTGTAAATGAAACTGCTGAAGTTATAAAGGACATATGGACATCTGGTTTTGCTTTGATTCCCTACAGTCAAGTTTTTCATATATTTTCCAATGTAAATCTAACATTTGTGCCATTTTTACTGTCCCTTTGAGTGCTAAACTCTAGAGCTGGCCTAGTACCTTGAAACGTTCAACTTGATCGAATACCTCCTATCCAAAAGTAGACAAACTGCTATAGAGCTGAAAACTGGGCAGAATTTGCTGAAAATTAGGCGCACTCATACATTTTTTTCTCCCTAAAAGTGACACCTATGTGAAATATGAGAGAGTTTATTGTTCTTTTCATCATGCCAGTAAAAAAAATCTATTGGATTCTCAAAATTCATCTCTAGCTCTCCGCAAAATCATGACCAAAACAGGAAAAACAGAAATCTGAAAAATAGGGCTGAAAGATGGCATCAATTCTCCCAACTGAAGACACCTATGCAAAATCTCAAAGATTTTTTTGTTCTTCAGCCCATGTTGAACAAAAACCTCTCTCGGTTTTTCAAAATTCGCTCCCATTTACTCGGAATTTCTCCCACAAAAAAACTGGTCAAACAGGCTAAAAATGATTTTTTATTTGGGGGAAAGCGATTTTGAAGGAGAAGAAGTGTTATTTCAGACCCCCCCTGAAATGGTAAGTCTGAAATCATGAGAGAATGACATATAGGGGGGCAGGGGGTCGAAATGAAATGTAGGTTCATCGGATTAAAGTGCTAGTGGGTGGATGAGGTGGAAAGTGGTGGGGGGTTAAGTCCTTGATGTGACATGTAAAACTTAAGGATAAAGTTTATTTTTATTTTTATACTTTCATTTCTTATTTTTATTTAATCCTAAGCTTGTTTATACACGTAATGAAGAAAATGATGGATGGGTGAAAAAAGGGAGAACAAAGGCATAAACGGTTCAGCAAGGAGAGGAAAGGTAAAACAAAAATGGATGGAGGGGGAGAATGGAATCAACCGAGCCCAACATATGAAGAAAATTTCAATCCACGCCTCCATGCAACACCAGAATAATATATGAGAAATACTTATTTTGTGGCATTCTGGAGCAGTGTGGGTGGAATTTTTTATCGCTTATGTTGGGTGTGGAACCTGATTATCTTCTTTATTTTGTATCACAATGTTGGACCCCTATTATAAATGGGGCGGAAATTCCACCCGTAATTAAATGCTGCCTGGGGTGTCCATGGGGGGTGCGACTTTATGGAGCCCCCCCCTGGCAGGGGGTTTCGGGGGCAGCGCCCCCAAAGCTAAAAACAAATGTAAAATTGCCTTGTAAAAGTATTGTAATTTCTATTCAATCTGGTTCGTTCATTAGGCAGATGATCTGATGGTAGAAGTTATGT
Organism: Pinus albicaulis; assembly: GCA_034641835.2. Classification (NCBI taxonomy): domain Eukaryota; kingdom Viridiplantae; phylum Streptophyta; class Pinopsida; order Pinales; family Pinaceae; genus Pinus; species Pinus albicaulis. Next base: position 354,428,742 of record CM076577.1, read on the forward strand.
TTAATTTAGGGTTTTTTGCCCTAGAAGGCAACCCCTCGTTTTTTATGAGGGTATTGTATTGCAACTGTGTATTGTATGTGTATTCTGAGAGCAAGAAATGGATAGGGATACTGTGAGAGAGAACAGATGATATTACAATGGATCTACTATAGGTTGTGCCTCTTCATTTTGCTGGATAATAGAAAGGAAGGACTGGCTGTTCAGGGTGGACGTAGCCCAAACTGGGTGAACAACATATATCTGTGTCTCTCTGGTTTTATGTGTCTTGTGTGTTTGTGTTTTCCACATATTTTATGTGTTGCATTTCTCTGTAATATATAGTTTTCTAACAGCTTACTCCTTTAAATATGCTCCATGAAGAATTTGATTCGAGATGTTTTTGAAAATGAACCTCACTTTGCAGGGTAAAATATTGTTTTCGTCTTGCAAGCCAAACCAATACATATAATTCAACAACCCTAATTCCCCTATAATTATAGGGTCCTAATAGTGGCTCCCTCTGGGGAATGTTTCCCTCCCAGTGAGGTAGCAGAGAACAGTAGAACTCTAAATACGAAGACCAGTGCCTTGGTGATTAAGGTGATAGCAATCTGCTCTACCACAAGACACCTGCAACTTGAAAATTTGAATGATGAAATCTGAACTATGCCAAAATAAAAAACTGAAAGAAATCTTAAGCTGATGATTGAAAACAGTCTAAAAATAAAACTCGAAAGATGCTTAGGGTGATGAGCTTATCCGCACATCTACCTACTCTAGTCTTGAAAAATTGTCACCATCAAATAATAATCATATTTCCAATGTAAGCAGTCGAGCAAATGAGTGCTTGACTGATTCTTTCTCACTTCTTTGAGCAGGCTGAGAAAATAAAGTGACCACTCTCATCTTATCTAGTGTTGAACATAAATGTTCAACCCTTTCCTTGAATGCTGCAGCAAACCATCCATGGAATAATGCACTCCTTCTCTGAATGATTCTAAGAGGTAAGCAAAGGGATCTTGGACAAACACTTGGCACCAAGGTTTCAACTGGCTAGCGTCATTCATTATTTCTCTTTGTTCCAATAGATTAGGCTTCGGATCCTTCTCAAAGAGAATATATTTACATTCTCCCTGATTATTTGATATGGAATCTTCATGGTATACCATTATGATGTCCTCAAGCAAATATGATATATCTTGACTGAGATTGCTAGATTCTGCCTAAAGACCATCATTTTGATGAGAAAAAGTGATTTCCAGAAATAAGATTTATTGAGGATGTGCAACAACATCAACATCAATCTGTTCTACATTTGTTTCTTTAGGAGAAAATACTTCAATACATAAATCAGCAGTAGGACAAATAGAATGAACCTCCTAATTACACAAAGAGTGGGAGGTTGGCTGCATGCTTAGAATCTGATTGATTTCTTCTTCAGTTAAAGGAGGAGGCACCCTTTGTTTTCTTTGGAGAAAACAACAATTTTTTTCTTTCTCTTGTGAATATTGATCATGATACCAAATGTCTTATTCAAATTTATACAAAAGAGCAGATAGGTTATCATTTTCCTCTAAAGATAGGTCATGTGAACCTACTTTCACTTCTTGATTTATCTCATTTTCAACTATCTCCCCTTGATTGTCATGACAATTAGCTTGGGAATGAAATACATAAAGTGCTTCTAAGATATCCTCGTCATTCATATCTACTACTTCTTCATCAACACTTTCAATGTATGGTAAGAAAACCTCAAACTTATCACAACATTTTTCCACTAATGACAAAGATGGGGAATGTTCTTTATTATGCTCATAAAACACTTTGTGGAAATCCTTTAAATAAAAAAAGCTACCAAGGTTTAAACATTCATACCATTCCCTCGCTCTTCCTTCTAATGTTTCCAGGAACATCTTCATGTGGCAGTCCTCATGCCATTCAACTTTCAACTTCCATGAATGTATATGAAATTTAATGAGATGTAAAAATGCATCATCAACATTCTCATCTTGAAAAATAGGAAGATTTCTTTGCCAATTTACCTGAGGAATTTTGTTTGGGAAGCCTGGAATGTGATATCTATTCATGGGAGCATATATCCTTGCCACTGATCCAATTTTGAGCTTGTGGAGTCGCCAGTGAATCTCTATTTCTAGATTTTTCTGTCAATGGAGTCACCAGGTGAATGGAACAACCTTCTGGTGTTTGAATTTTTTTCACCTTCCAAAGCCAAAACTCAACTTGATAAGTGGTACTAAGGAAGATAAATGTGTCCACAGTGTGGTCACCATTATATTATCACTCTGTAATCCTGAGGCTGAAGGCAGAATCCCGGAGGCAACATCAAAACTGTTTTGGGCCTAGGATCAAGCCCTCCTAGACCTAGAGAGGGATCTCTCTATTAGATATAACTTTGTTGAATTGGGCATTTTAGGCTAGTTGATAAGTGCAGGGTTTGGATTTTGAATTTGGTTTTTTGGGGAAATCGATGGAAAATGGCCACTGGGAAATGGAGTCAAAGGGCTCGGGTGACCAATTTGCAGAAGTAATCCAGCGTGAGTGAAACAGGGAAAGCCAGGTGTAATGCTATGGATCTCTGAGAATAAATTAGAATCGAAAGATACAAGAAAGTGGGACTCGGTAGAGATTGAGGAGCAATCAATAATCCCTCAACTAAACTAGAGTGTAAGGTTTAGTAGAAGTCAAGGAGCAGTTAAGAATTCCTTGACTTGGCATCAGTAGAAAACATAGAATATTGTAGAATCAACTAGAATAGGGTGTTCCCATAACAAATCCTATTCATCATTTTTTTTCTACAATATCTGAATTTAGAAATAAAAATAAAGGAAAACGATGGATCACACATTAAATAGAAGAAACTTCACCATATGGTGCAACACTTGAATCCTGAAAACTTCTACTAAATTACTTGCAAACCGTCACAACATTACAGAATAGGACTCAGTCCCTCTTTCAGATTCCCCCCCCCCCTCGTGATATACTTCAAAAAATAAAGTATATATGCTAACTAAATGATTACAATCAGTGTCATTACTAACAGTCACTTTCTTTCTATCCACATAACAAAGCAGGAAGAGTATCATTGGGCATGTGTAAATGAAACTGCTGGAGTTATAAAGGACATATGGACATCTGGTTCTGCTTTGATTCCTTGCAATCATGTTTGTCATATATTTGCCGATTTAAATCTGACATTTGTGCCTTTTTTACTGTCCCTTTGAGTGCTAAAATATGGAGCTGGCTTGGTACCTTGAAAAATTCAACTTGAACGAATCTCTCCTCTCTAAAAATAGACAAACTGCTACAGAGTTGAAAACTGAGCCGAAACTGCTGAACATGGGGCGCACTCAGACATTTTTTTCTCCCCAACGGTGACACAAATGAAAAATATGAGAGAGGTTATTGTTCTTTGCCTCGTTCTTGTAAAAAAATCTCTTGGATTCTCAAAATTCATCTCTAGCTCTCCGCAATAGTCGCTGCAAAATCAATACCAAAACAGGAAAAACAGAAATCTTAAAATAGGTATGAAATATGGCTTTGATTCTCCCAACTGCATATACCTATGAAAACTCTGGGAGAGGTTTTTTTTCTTCAGCCTGTGCGTAACAAAAACCTCTCTCGGTTTTTAAAAATTGTCTCCCATTTTCCCATAATATCTCTCGCAAAAAGACTAGTCAAACTAGCTAAAAACGGTTCTTTATTTGGGGGAAAGCAGTTTTGAAGAAGTAGATGTGGTATTTCAGACCCCCACTGAAGTGGTAAGTGGTAGGGGGAGAGGTGAATTTTTGAAAAACACCTATTTTGGAACACCCCCCCACCCCCCCACCCCTCCCGTGAGAATAAAGTTAGGATGGTAGGGGGGGCTGAAATGCAATGTAGGTTCGTCGGATTAAAGTGCTGGTCGGTGGATGAGGTAGAAAGTGGTGGGGGGTTAACTCCATGATGTGACATGTAAAACTTAAGGATAGAGTTTATTTTTATTATTATATTTTCATTTCTTATTTTTATTTAATCCTAAGCTTGTTTATGCATGTAATGACGAAAATGATGGATGGGTGAGAAAAGGGAAAACAAGGGCATGAAGGGTGCGACAGGGAGATGAAAGGTCAAAAAAAAATGGATGGAGCGGGAGAATGGAATCAACCGATTCCATCATATTAAGACAATTTCAATCCACGCCTCCATGCAACAATAGAATAATATATGAGAAATGCTTATTTTTCAGCATTCTGGAGCAATGCGGGTGGAATTTTTTATCACTTACTCCTTTAAATATGCTCCATGAATAATTTGATTCGGGATGATTTTGAAAATGAACCTCACTTTGCAAGGTAAAACATTTTTTTTGTCCTGCAAGCCAAACCAATACATATAATTCATCAACCCCGATTCCCCTATAATTAGGACCCCCTTACATTAATTTGATGCTCACATTGGCCAATTTTACCATTAGAATTGATTTATCAATCATGACCTCTATTTACATCTAAAACGAAATTGGTGTGATGAATTAATGAGGGTGCCATAAGGCCGCACATTGATTGAATACACTCGAAGGGCACATGTTGGGCGCTCTCATCACTGCTCTAAATTTCATCGTACAATGCATATGTGCTAGAAAAAGAGTAGCCCATTTTGATGGGTGCAAGACCACAGGGCCCAGCAGAAGCCGACCCCCCAGAAATGCATACGTCAACAAGGGAGCTGACCAATTAGAATTGTTCTGGGGGGAAGGCACTAACCTGCCGAACACTCAAGCTGACTTGCTGAAACTTGTGGTGGGGACCACCTACACAGGATCAAAGGTATATGGTAATCAGGTAAGGTAATTTTGCGGGTTAAAGTTTTCCATGTTCTCGACACATGCCAACCACCTACTCAGTCTCATCCAACTAATCGGGATGTGAAATGTGTCAGTGTGTTGATGTCAACCCTTCAATTGTCCAATTTAATCATAAAAACACCTGCTCCGTCCATGTTTTCTGCTTGACCATTGTCTTTCATTGTCTAAGTTGTTATCAGTTAGGAGTTGAGGTAAATTCTCAAGGGTAAATTCTCAAAAAGAACTAGTCATTGTCCATGCCTCACTCCCCACCTTGTTTTCATCCCTTAGGTACTTCATCTATCCCAAATTTTATTTTGTTTAAATTTTAATCTCTAAATTTTTTAACATGAAAAAGTCGGCCCCCAAAACCCCGCAAGCTAGAGAGTTTAGGACCACCTTTGGTCCTGATCCTCTCATGGATGCCCAGGCTAAAATTTGCGATCCCATTTACCCTTTTAATGTAGCAACAAAGCGTCATGAGCTCATGGGTTACAAATGGCAAAGGGAAGACTTATTTAGGGTAGTATAATTAGGTTTATACTACCAAATGGCCCCTTCCATCCACCATTTTCATGAATTCATTTCCTAGCTCGCTGAGGCCTACATTGAACAGAAGGGATATTTCGCCTCCTCGCAGGGAAATAAGATCATTGAAATCACCCCCCCAACTGAATTGCCAAGCTATGAGCTATCCATCTTCCTCTGACTATAATGAGTTCACCGAAGTAAACCTCATGTTCCACTTCTCACTTCTTTCCTATGAAAAGCAGAAATGCCTCCTCGAGCTAATTACAGTTTCAAAGATGTTTGCTTTCCCCCCTGTTGAAATATTTCCTCTATCCATGTTTGTGGACAATGTTTAACCCGTCCTCGCAGTTATCTGAGGTATGTTCAAGGAAGAAGATGCTCGTCAGGTTAACAATTCCTTTCTATGGTTTTTCAACCTAATGATGCAACTGAATGTCCTTCTCGACATTCCCTCATTCCTGGCCTCCACCATAACAGCCCATTCCCAGCACCTATCAACTTAAAGTTGTTTCAGGTACTATTCATTTGTATTCTACCTATTCTTTTTCGCACATGCAAATAAATTTGAAGGTGTAATCATCGATAAGTTCTATAATAGAGGGACTGAACCCAAATATGTGTTTGATAGGACCCCCTCTATTCGGCAACATCCTAGGGCAGGGGTTATTCAAAATTCATGACAGAATTCATGTCCATATCCTATGAAATTATACATGGGACACCTCCACCCAAGATTTTTCTTGAACTGATCCAGGTGGATCAAACGGGTCCAAGTACAAGTGGCTTAAATACAAAGGATCAAAAATCAAAATGTTTGGAATTTCACAAACTTAATGTCAAATTGAAGATCTCATCTTCCTAATTCCAATGATGCAAATGACACTCAATTCTGAGTCTGTATGGAGGATTTAGGAGCAGTCAAAGTTTGAGGGTTGACTTGGTGATGTGGCAGCTTAAGGATGCAACAATTTTACAGAAACTTGGCCACCAGATTTCAGCCAACCCCAGCCAAATTCTGGGCGAAATTGTGGGATGGATAATTTGACTCCTTCGGTCAAAAATCCCGAAGATTTGAAAAAATCATTTTTTAAAAAACTGGAAATATTAAAAAAAAGGGGGTAAGGCGGGCCACGACCCCCGCCCTACCCCAACCGTCATAGCTAAAAAATATTATATTAAAAAATGGGGTCGGCGGTCATGACCTTGTTGGACCTGTTAGCCACCTATAAAATTTTCCATATCAAGTGGTGGCTAAATCTCTTTTAGCCTTTAAGAATCAATTCATGACCAAATTGTTAGTTCTTAAAGTCTTATGAAGATCTTTACCCTTTGAGTTAATCTTCACTGTTGTTTCCCTCTTTATCCTAAAAAAACCTACTGTTCACCAAGAGAAAACTGCTCATAAAAAATCCATTTCCCATCATATCACTCCTTTCACTCATAAGTAATTCCATTTTCACCCATTTTTCCCTTCCATAAAATCCCTTAAAATACCTTCATTTGGCTTCTAAATCAACCAAAACCCATGTTAAACCTTATACCTCCCTCCTATTTGGTTTAAAAAATTCTCCTTTCATCTATTAGAATCTTCATTTTGGCTTAAAAATCACTATTTTGGGCCTAAAACAGTATTTTTACATTACAATGACATTAAGCCTCTGAGGGCTTATTACCTTAAGCCTTTTTCCTCCATGTAGCCGAAGCCCCACAGTCGGGCACTTAAAGGGCCTAAAAACCCTTTCCGAAACCTTATTTCCTTTTATTTTTGTTTCCCCGATGTTTCAAATTTAAATGAATATGGACCGTTGATCTCTGCAGATCAACGACCATCGAGCCCTACCTTTCCTCCCATTCACCCAGCCTCGTCTTTTTCTCCATCCATTTATCTGATCTTCCCTTTAAATCTTGATTGTTCATTTGAGAGATCCTACGGTCGAGACTTAACCCGATGAACCATTCAGCCTGTTCACCACGCGACAGAAACTTTACGTCATTGCCTGGCCCACTCCATTTGCCCTCAGGACTATTGAGTTTTCGCACTCCATGATAGTCATTGAACTGCGCTCCTTCCCTCAGATCAACGGTCACGGTCCCATTGCGCGCCGTCGAGCCTTATGCCTCACCATACATCCTCCCTGTAGCTTTTCGCTCATCGCGTTTTATCCGCACTGCCAGATCTCCCGACGATCATCCGACGGCCGAAAACCCATATCGTGTAATTTTTGGGACCTCCTCGCAGTGGAAAAGTTCCGTGTGAAATAGACGATTTTAAAAATACACGTGTCGAAGGATGTATGGAATCACGTTTTTTTTGTGAAAACCACCTACCCCCCCAGAGCCCCCGCGAAAACCATTAATGGTTTTCCGCCAAATCGCTATCCTCTGTAATGTTATTTTCCCTTTTGATCCCAGCCGTCGATCTCTGAGATTGAATGGCTCTTATTATATCGAGACCCCGTGCATTTGTCATCCATCTAATCTCCCGAATGACCCCACTGATTAATCTCAACCGTTGATTATTCTAATCCAACGGCTCCGATTCTCCCTCGCGCCCAAAACCTCCAAAGCAGTTTAAACCTATTTTTCGTAGGATTTATATAATTTTTGTTTGTTTGTGCATGTTATATGGGGTTTTCCTATTTTTTTAAAACAAAAAAACATGAAGGCCAGGAATGACGATTCCTAACCTTCGGTACAGGAAGGGATCCAGGGAGTTCTCTATAAAAACAAACACCTCCACATGTGTAAACCTTCTACGCGCCTGCAAACAGCAAAAATAGTGAACATCAATTAAATAAAGGGTATCAGAGTGAAGAATTAAATATTTTAAACATAGTTTAAAGGGATTGAGGCAGAAAACTCAGGAATCAAAGGCCTAATCCATAGATAAAGACAATGTTAAAGAAAAAATACCAGAAGATAAAGATCAAGGCCTAATTAAGCCTAAACACAGACCAAAAGCACATTAAAAGTGTTTTAAGGAAAAAAAAAGAGATATATCAGTCCGAAAGGCCTCCAATGCCACACCAGAGGCCAATTATCCTCTTCAGCTACCAAAGAGCCACCTGCAACTTTCATAAATCAAATGAAGGCATATTTATTGCCAATTCAAAAGATATTTTCCTAAAAATAGTTGAACAGTTATTTCAAACTAAAGAACATATTTTAAACTGTCAGTGAAGTTATCATAAAAGATAAAAAGAGCCTTAAAGTCAATATTTTCATCCACTAAGCCTAAAAAATAGGAAACAGAGTTATGAGACAGAGTTCTAAATTGGATGTTTTCCTGCCTTATGCCTTGCATGGTTTTCAAGACTAGGAATTGCATTAGGTGTAGAATTAATGATACTCAACCCTAGAAACTCTTTCACCTCCTCATTTTCTTATAAAATCTCCTTGAGGAGCCCATTGTAAAGGGTTGGTTATTGGATTTCTGATTTAATAGTCACTGTATTGAATCATTGTTGAATGTAAATAAATTCTGAAGCTCTGAAGCTCTGTTAAGTTATTGAAGAAGTTAGATTGAGAAGAGAAGTTGTTGCTCTGATGAAACATTGGACTTGAAGTATGTAACTGGATTGACAATCAATATACAAGCTGATTTTTGGGATCCTGGTCTATATCATTGGTGAAGTACCTCTTACTGTTATTGTTTTTCTTTCATGTATGCCATTTTGTTCACTTTTCTCTGATAAAGAACATCAAATATAGAGCTAGGATTTACTCTTAGAAGTACCCTACTCTCACTGATAAGCTTTATCTTTATGTTTTCCTCCAATTGTGTATTTAAGAATGACTTAAGTTAAGTGTAAACATTATCAAGGAATGTTGGTTAGTCCATGTCTTGATGTGAAAAACTTGAAAGGAAGTTCTTGAATGATATTTTCAATACATGCTAAGTAGAGTTAAAATAGAAAATTTTATGGTTTGCCCTGTCTTCTAGTTCTTTCCCCAAAGGTTGTTTTGAAAGTTTCCCTAAGAGTATGATGAAAGCAAGTCTAGATTTTAATGATATCTGACCTGATCTTAAGCTGCACTTTGTTTTCTTATCTGTTTTTCATCCTTTCTGAAAGTAGTCTAATGAGATTATTGGATTGTTGTCTAATAAGTTAGCTTTAATACAAGCTTGTCCAAAGAAGTTTATGGTTAGCCCTATTTTTGGTTGGTTTCAAACAATTGCTTAAAAGGGATTTTATTGTATGGAAAGTTGATAATTCCTTGTTGAAATTATTGACTTTTTCCACTTTCTCAACACTTTTAATGTTCCATTCATCATTTAATCTAAAGGATATTTTGATATAGATGACTTGCCCCTTGGGCCACTCTTTAAATTGTTGCACAATTAAACCATTTTGTGACTCCATTGCCCAATGGTTTAAATTTGTTTTCACACTAATCCTATCCGCTGAACACTTCTCAATATAATTGCATATTCACCTCTTTTGAACTCTTTCATTTTGTAATATTCCATCCAATTAAAGATCATACCTGACCAACCAAACAAACAGAAAACCCTTGTTCATAATAACTAGCCTAATATCATACTAAAAACTTAAAAGATAAATCAATCTTTGCACTTATAGAGAGATCCCTCTCTGGATTCAGGAGGGATAGATCCTAGAATCCCAAAGTGGTTTTGGATGTAGTCTCTGCAGCATTTAGTCTTGCCACTCTACTAAATTACAGAGACCTAACATTTTCTAGCGACCATACTGGGGATTTCTGAAGTAATAGATAACTTCACAACTCAGATAATCCCATTTTTAACAATGAACCAAGTGTCTTCCTAGAGTGGTTTTGATTGTTGATGGTGAACAACTTTCAAGCCCTGAAATCAAGTAAAAATCCTTCACCTAGTGACTCCACTGAACATCAGTAGGCCTGCTGATTTTCCTCATTTTTCTAAGAGATTCCACTTGGGAATTATAAGTGAAACCCTTAAAACAAAACACTTAGCATTCAGTGTAGCATAAGTAGCTCTCTTCAAGCACTACCAAAGCTAATGGTAATTATGATAGGACTCATTTTGTATTAGTGACAAACTAAGTAACCCTTATGATTCTCATAGAAGCCTTATCAAACCTTGAAGGAATCAGCTAGCTAAGCCATAAGAGTAAACTCTGTTTGTCTCATCATTGTAGCTAAGTGTTGAAACAAATTTAGGACGCTCTCATAACCTATAGGACTAAAATCTCAGAAAACCCAAAAATATTTCAGATTGGCTTCATAATAAACATGGTGGTGGAACCATAAAAAATTTTACCTTCACAAAAGCTAAAAATTTTCCACCTGGTGACTCCAAAATCCTAAATATACCTAAAGACTCCACTGGGAAACCCATTACTATCATAACATCATTTAAACTCAGTAAAGAAACTTTGAGAATTAAGTTTTATTTATCAATAGACTTGTTTTCCTCTTGAATATTGTCATATTTGGTTAAACTTGTTGTTGGGTCTAAAAACATAGCATAGTGGCTTCTAAAATAATTCATACTAGAGCATATCCTGACCCAAATCCTCCTAAGATAGTTGATAACCCTGAAAGAATTCTTAGGAAATATTCTAAGGCTCAAGCTTCAACTATTGTCAGTTCACTCCTTAGAGCTAATTTTGTCCCTGAAAACTTTACAACTCTACAGGATTCGCAATTTGACTTAAGAAACCCATTCAGAACTAGGTCACTTGATGATATAGATCAGATAATTTTAGAGTCTCCACCTTCATCCCAAGATAGAGGTGAACATCCTGGTAGCAGAGAAAATACTCCACCTGATTTACATTTCCTTCATAATTTTGGTTCTCTCATCCTAGATCTGCTCAACAATCTCTTGTTGATCCATCCACATTTGTTCTCCACACTGTTCAAACCACACCATTCCATCAAACCCCTCCCATTTTACATCCTCCACGTGTAAATCCCCCACTTTTTCCACAACCTCCTATCATGGAAACATGGTATGCTCCCCTAGTCCTTCCTTTACTACTATTCAATATGCCACAGGACTATCAATCCAAGATACCATTATTTGATGCCAGTGGTGCTACTGCTGCTTCACAACATGTGGACAAGATGAATGAATACTTTGATAGAAATGAGATTGATGATGAAACTGTAAAACTTAGGTTATTTTCTCAAATTTTAGGGGGAGAAGCAAGAAAATGGTTCAAAAGCTCAACCCCTAATAGTATTAATGATCTCCAAGCTCTCCATCAATTATTCCTAAACAAATGGGAAGTTCGAAAAAACCCTATCCAAATACTTTCAGACTACAAAAATCTCAAAAGAAACACTGGGGAAGGTGTCCAAGATTATTGCACTAGGTTCAATAGTGTTTATAATGCACTGCCCCTAGACTTGAAACCTCCACAAGGCTCAGCTTTAAACAAATTTCCTGAAGGATTTGATCCTGAAATGGCCTATCAGCTAAGAGAGAGAGATCCTTTGACCTTAGAAGACATGCAAAAGGGAGTCTTATCTGTGGAAGTGAATTTGATGGAGAAAAGAGCCAAGATGAGGAATGAAAAGAAAGTATAATTTAGGGAAGAATCTTCACCCTCTACATCTAGCTCGAAAATGGAAAGGATGATGGAAGAAATGATGAAAAATATGAGCATACTTGAGAGAACACAAGCTAGGGAAAACCAATCAGCTCCCCAAAACATAAATCAATCTCAAAATCAAAATCAGAACTTTAGGAGAAATCGACCTCAAAACAGACAGAGAGAGGATGATCAATAGATCAGACCTCATTTCCAAGAAAACTATGTAAGTGAGGTTGAAGAAACAATTGAACAAATAGAGGAAGATGACATAAAAATATTGGGAGTAGGTAGTGACCATTTTGATGTTCCTGTTAATAGAAAACAAGGTCTATACACACTCTATGATGATAAAAGAGCAGGGGATGAATATTATTATCAAGAGCTGGAAAATGTCATCATAGAAACCCCAAAAGAGTATGACCTTAGGAGTAAAAAGAATTAGGAAACTCTCAAAACCAAAACCTCTGACAATCCTATAAAAAAGAGCCCTGTGAGTAAATCCAAAAACATAAAACAAAAGGAAAAAAACAGTGGCTGTAAATTCTAATCAAAACAAAGAGAAAGGTAGTCAAATTAATGAAAAGCAGAGTGCAGACCTTAGCAGCATTAGTACTTCAGCTAAGGCTCCTATCAAAACAATTTTGACCAATGTAAATAGAGGAAATCAGCAATTTGATTTTGCTGATAAAGTGGTGATTAACAAGGTTGAAACAAACATTGTAAAAAGTCAGCTGCCTTTTAGTTTGAAACAGGAAATTACCAAGATCAAAATCTCTGTTCTCCTCACTGAATTAGTCACCCAAGATGTATATAGATCACAAATTTTGAAAGCTTTCAACATAGCAGAAAATAATGACAATGTCAACCTCAATGATGACCAACTAGAGCTCTTATTTGGTCCAAATATTGAAAGAAGATACCAAGAAGGGCCAGTTCCTCCTTTTTATGTTAGTTTGAAAATTCATGACAAAATTTTACATAATGCTATGCATGATTCAAGGGCCTCTCATAACTTAATGTCCAAATCAATAATGGAGAGTCTAGGCCTTGAAATTACTAGACCATACAAAGATCTATATTCCTTTGACTCTAACAGAGTGAAATGTTTAGGCTTGATCAAAGACCTTTGTGTGAACTTAGCTCAAATTCCAGCCAAGTGTTTAGTGATGGATATTGTAGTGGCTGATGTACCCCCCAAGTATGGTATGCTGTTATCAAGATCATGGGGAGCTAAGTTACAAGGAACAATGCAGATGGATATGACATATGCTACCATCCCTGTTTTTAATCAAACCAGAGGACTTTATAGGGAATCTCACATGCAATATATGGTAAGTAGCCAAGCGAGACCAGAAAAGTCTCCTCTTTATTCTGTGCATACAAGCCTTGACTCATTTATTCTCTTCAATCATGAAACATTTAATGAGAAAGAAACCTTAACTAACCTAGTGGCCACCCCTAACTGTAACATAGTGGTAGACATAGAAAAGGAGGAAGACAAGACAAAAGTATCAAGATGGTTTGCCAAATCAGAAAATTAGAGCAAACAAATCACAGGTCTAGAGCTACAAAAAATTTATCCACTGTCTGACAACTTTGACAATCAAGAGAAGAATCCTCAACATGATGAAGAACATGAGGAACTAAACCAATTTCAACATAGTGCTGACTTACAAGAGCAATCTAAAAGCACAATAGATAAAGAGGATAGTAGTCAAACTAGTAAATATGAAACTAGTCCTCTTTGGAGTATGAATTTTGATGGGTATTGCACTAAGAATAATGTTGGAGCAGGCATATGGATACACAAAACTGAAAACAATCATGCTGAAGGGCATTCCTATAGGTTAAATTTTCAATGTTCAAATAACATAGTTGAGTACGAAGCCCTCCTTTTAGGCCTACACTTATTGAAAAAATTAGGGGCCAAGAGGATAAAAGTTCATGGGGATTCAGAGTTGATTATTAGGCAAGTGAATGGGGAATATAGTGCCAAAAACTCCAGACTTAGAGCCTATAGAAATGATTTCATTGACTTATTAAAAAAATTTGAGGAATTCCAACTTATCTTTGTCCCAAGAAACCAAAATATCCTTGCCAATGGATTAGCCTTTGCTGCTAGAACTTGTCTAACACCCTATGAAACCAAGCAATGCACCACCCAAATCAAATTTAGACCAAATGTCCCAGACAATGAAAAATACTGGCAAGTGTTTGATGGAGATAAACAAATAGAAGACTTCCTACAGTTCAGAAATGAATTTGAGCCACCAAGTCCAGATTCAGATTATGAAAATGACTGTCCTATTGAAGAAAATCCACTTGATGAAGAAATAAAGTCTCCAGAGATTGTTGATGTAAATCTAATATCTAATAAACTTGAAAATACAACAGAAATTAGTGCATATTTAGAAAAAGAAGACTTAGAAACACTACAATCCAATACTCAAAGCTTGCCAAAAGGAATGGTCCCATTAGAAGAGTTGTTTGATTTCAATGATGTTGCCAAAAAACCAAAATTGGAACCTATTGAAACTGAAGTAGAAGAATGTAACATAGGCAGTGAACAAAAGCCAAAAATGATTACACTGTCTAAAACATTGCCAGCTCACATTAAACTGAAATACATTGAGCTTTTTAAGGAACTTTTTGATGTGTTTGCATAGAGTTATGAGGATCTAAAGTCCTATGATACAGAAATAATTCAGCACAAGATACCCCTCAAAGAAAACCAGAAGCCCTATAAACAAAAATTGCACAGAATCAACCCTGTTCAATTACCTTTGGTTGAAAAAGAAATCAAGAAAATTTATGAAGCTAGAATTATTGTCCCTATTAGATATTCAGATTGGGTATCTAATCTTGTGTCAGTTAGGAAAAAAACAGGAGAAATAAGGCTTTGTATTGATTTTAGAAACTTAAACAGAGCCTCATTAAAGGACAACTACCCTTTACCCAAGATGGATCACATTTTACAAAGGGTAGTTGGTTCTAAAATGATTTCTTTGTTATATGGCTTCTCAGGTTACAATCAGATATTAGTACATCTTGGATCAACTCAAAACAACCTTTACTACACCTTGGGGTACTTTCATGTATGTGAAAATGCCCTTTGGTTTAATGAATGTTGGAGCTACTTTTCAGAGAGCCATGGATATTGAATTCTTAGAAGAATTAGGCCTCTTCATCATTATTTACCTTGATGATATCACTGTTTTTTCCAAAACAGATGAAGAACACCTAGAACACTTGAGAAAAGTCTTTAAGAAATGCAGAAAATATGGGTTATCTTTAAATCCAAAGAAAACAATGTTTGGTCTCCAGGAGGGCAAACTAATTGGACACATCATATCAAAAGAAGGGATAAAGATATATCCAAAGAGGATAGAGGGTATATTGCAAATCAACCATTCTAGAAACATCAAGGAACTTCAATCTTTCATTGGGAAGATTAATTTCTTGAGAAGGTTCATACCCAATCTAGCTGAACTCCTTAGAAACATAACAAATATGCTCAAAAAGGAAGAAGGGGTTAAATGGACCTTAGAAGCAAATAAATCATTTGAACTGGTAAAACAAGTATTAACCAAAACACCAGTTCTCATTAGTCCTGGTTTTACAAAGGATTTCTTCATTTTTTCAGTTGCATCAGAACACACAATAGATGTTGTCCTATTACATAAAACTTGAAGGGACAAGAGCATCCAATTGCATTCTTTAGTAAGGCATTGAGAGATTCACCTTTGAAGTACAATATCATGGAAAAATGAGCCTTTGCCTTAGTCAAAGCCTTAAAAGACTTCAGAGTTTACATTTTACATTCCCACATAATTTCATTTGTGCCAAATTCAGTTGTAAAAGAAATTTTAACCCATAACCCAAATGGCAAAAGAGGAAAGTGGATTATTGTGATACTTGAATATGATTTATAAATCAAGCCCATTAAGCTCATAAAAGGCCAAGGAGTAGCAAGATTAATGGCTGAGTCTAATTTTGAAGCTCTTGATATAAACATGTTAGAGGCATTAGATGAACAGGAGGAGTTGTCAACTCCCATTATTGAAGATCATTTTATGTTTTCATCTTGGTATGCTGATATTTTATATGTTTTTCTTAATTTAAATACACCTAATAGCTTGTCTAAAATAAAGGCAAGATTTTTAAAGTTGAAAGCTATTAATTACTGCATTCTAGATAAATGTCTATATTGGAAAAATTCTAGTGGATTATTTCTTAAATTTTTGCCTGAGGATGATGCAGATAAGATCAAGCATGAGTTCCATGAAGGAGAATGTGGAGGCCACCTCTATTGGAAGACAACTGCCAATAAAATCCTTAGAGCTGGTTTCTACTAGCCCACCTTCTTTCAAGATGCCCATAAAATGATTATTGCCTGCCATAAATGTTAACTCTTTGAAGGCAAAAGAAAATTGCTTCCCTTACCTCTGCAACCAATCACTGTTTAAACTCCTTTTCAACAATGGGGTCTAGACTTCATTGGGGAAATCCATCCAGCCTCATCTGCTCAACATAGATGGATTCTCACTACAACAGACTATTTTATCAAATGGATAAAAGCCATCCCTTCTAGACAAGCCACTGACTCTGTCATCATAAAATTCCTTGAAAATCATGTCCTATCTAGATTTGGTTGTCCTAGGAAGATTATCACTGACAATGCTACTATATTTGGATCCAAAAATATGGTTGAATTCCGTCACAAATATCATATTACATTGGGCCATTCTACTGCTTATTACCCTCAAGGTAATGGGTTAGTAGAATCATCAAACAAGAGTTTGGTGAATATAATCAAGAAGTTGCTTGAAGACAATAAGAAATCATGGCACACAAAGCTAGTACATGCACTATGGGCTGACAGATTAACACTTAAGAAATCAATTGGAATGTCTCCCTACCAGCTAGTTTATGGAGCAGATGCAATTTTTCCAACCAGTCTAGGAGTGCCAGTCATGAAGCTGATCCAATAAATATTGTCTGAAGAAAATGATATGACAAGGAGAATCAATCAGACTATACATCTTCAACAAACCAGAGAGGAAGTTTACAATAGAGCATTACACAAGCAAGAAATCATAAAAAAGCTGTTTAATAAAAGAACCAAGGCCAGTGATTTCAGAATTGGTGACAAAGTTTTGAAGTGGGATTCTAGGAGAGAAGATAAGGGCAAACATATAAAATTTGATAACTTATGGTTAGGCTCTTTTCTCATTCATTCTACTGCTAGTAACAATGCTTATTTCTTACAGGAAGTGAATGGAACTGAACTCTTTGGAGGTCCTGTCAATGGCAGGATGCTCAAGCATTAATTCTGCCAAAAGTCATGAGTTTCAAAGCTTTTTACTTTTTTCTCATTGTAAATATTACTGTCTGAAAATTGCATTCAAATTTAGAAAAATAAAAATACAAAAACAATAGAAAAAGGAAAAGAGGGCAGAATGAAAACAAGAAAGGTACAGCCCCATACCAAAAAAGAGAGACAAAGTCTAAAAGTGTGCAAGATCAAATGCCACTCCTAAAAACACACTTCTAGTTAGTCATACATCTTAATCATGACTAATTTGTTTTCAATTTACTGCTGATAAGTTAGTGAATTAGATCATCCAAACAACAAAATCTTGGCTTATTAGTAAGGTAGATTAGGATAGAAAAACAAAGGTTCAAACCAATTAAATATATGAACCTATCAATTTCAAAGGAAGAATGGCTCTAATATGTTTAAATCTTGAGCCAAAGATAGAAAGCAAACTAGTTCCAAAAGCTCAAAACTTGAAATAGATGAGAAAGAAAAATAGCTCAAACAAGCCTAAAACTAGAGCTAGAAAAATAATGAAGGATATTTTAGTTTTCAGATCTTAAGCCTTCCCAATTTCATTTTAATTTTCTGCAAATAAAAATATATGTGCAACTTGTTTTTATGCCATAGATCTGCAGCAAGTCAAACTGCTTAATCTTGGCTTGACTATTTTTAAATTTCCTGTTTTAGAATTTAGAGAATAAAGGTCTGTTAGATAGTCTAATCTCGACAGATAGTAGTTAGGTAGAAAATTTATGAACTCAACTGTTTAAACTGAGTTCATGGAGGAATAATATTAGACTTAGATTAGTTTCCTGTTTTTCAAAAGAATAAAATGTTGATGAAGAGAGTTTTCTAGTCCAAATGCACTCTGAAAGAAGAAAAAATGTTAGGATCATTAGGAATGGGTAGGTAGAGATGTTGTTTGGATAGAATTCCATTGTTTCAAATTGTTTCAAAGATTTTCAGATCAAAGAAGATCAACAAAAGAAAATAAAGGTTGCTGCCCAATGGATTAAAGCACTGGTTTACTGAAAAGCCAGAGATCAATTATTTGAATATTCTTGACATCTTCAAGAAGATGCCATCCCCATGTGGAGCCACTGTTAGCCACCTATAAAATTTTCCATATCAAATGGTGGCTAAATCTCTTTTAGCCTTAAGAAGCAATTCATGACCAAATTGTTAGTTCTTAAAGTCTTATGAAGATCTTTACCCTTTGAGTTAATATTCAATGTTGTTTCCCTCTTTATCCTAAAAAACCTGTTGTTCACCAAGAGAAAACTGCTCATAAAAACTCCACTTCCCATCATATCACTCCTCCTTTCACTCATAAGTAATTCCATTTTCACCCATTTTTCCCTTCCATAAAATTCCTTAAAATACCTTCATTTGGCTTCTAAATCAACCAAAACCCATGTTAAACTTTATACCTCCCCCCTATTTGGTTTAAAAACCTCTCCTTTCATCTATCAGAATCTTCATTTTGGCTTAAAAACCACTATTTTGGGCCTAAAAACAGTCCTTTTACATTACAAAGACATTAAGCCCCTGAGGGTTTATTACCTTAAGCATTTTTCCTCCATGTGGCCGAAGCCCCGCAGTTGGGCGCTTAAAGGGCCTAAAAACCCTTTCCAAAACCTTATTTCCTTTTATTTTTGTTTCCCCAATGTTTCAAATTTAAATGAATATGGATCGTTGATCTCTGTAGATCAATGGCCATCAAGCCCTACCTTTCCTCCCATTCACCCAGCCTCGCCTTTTTCTCCATCCATTTATCCGATCTTCCCTTTAAATCTTGACCGTTCATTTGAGAGATCCTACGGTCGAGACTTAACCCGATGAACCATTCAGCCCATTCACCACGCGACAGAAACATTACGTCATTTCCTGGCCCACTCCATTTTCCCTCAGGACTATTGAGTTTCCGCGCTCAATGATAGTCGTTGATCTGCGCTCCTTCCCTCAGATCAACGATCATGGTCCCACTGCTCGCTGTCAAGACCTATGCCCCACCATGCATCCTCCATGCATCTTTCCCCTCATCATGTTTTATCCGCACCGTCAGATCTCCTGACGATCATTCGATGGCCGAAAACCCATATCGCATAAATTTTTGGACCTCCCCGCAGTGCACAAGTTCCGCGCAAAATAGGTGATTTTAAAAATACATGTGTCGAAGGATGTATGGAATCATGTTTTTTTTGTGAAAACCACCTACCCCCCTAGAGCCTGCGTGAAAACCATTAATGGTTTTCTGCCAAACCGATGTCCTCTGCAATGTTATTTTCCCTTTTGATCCCAGCCATCGACCTCTGAGATCAAACGACTCTTATTATATCGCGACCCCATGTATTTGTCATCCATCTAATCTCTCGAATGACCCCATCGATTAATCTCAACTGTTGATTATTCTAATCCAACAGCTCTTATTCTCCCTCGTGCCCAAAACCTCCAAAGTAGTTTAAACCTATTTTTCGCAGGATTTATATAGTTTTTGTTTGTTTGTGCAGGTTATATGGGGTTTTCCCATTGTTTAAAAAAAAAAAAAAACATGAAGGCCAGTAATGACGATTCCTAACCTTTGGTACAGGAAGGGATCCAAGGAGTTCTTCATCAAAACAAACACCTCCACCTGTGTAAACCTTTTGCGCGCTTAAAAACAGCAAAAACAGTGAACATCAATTAAATAAAGGGTATCAGAGTGAATAATTAAAGATTTTAAATAGATTTTAAAGGGATTGAGGCAGAAAAATCAAGAATCAAAGGCCTAATCCACAAATAAAGTCAATGTTAAAGAACAAAGACCAGAAGATAAAGATCAAGGCCTAATTAAGCCTAAACACAGACCAAAAGCACATTAAAAGTGTTTTAAGGAAAAACAAAGAGATATATCAGTCCAAAAGGCCTCCACTGCCACATCAGAGGCCAATTATCCTCTTCAGCTACCAAAGAGCCACCTGCAGCTTTCATAAATCAAATGAAGGCATAGTTATTTCCCTTTCAGAAGATATTTGCCTAAAAACAGCTGAATAGTTATTTCAAACTAAAGAACATATTTTAAACTGTCAGTGAAGTTATTATAAAAGATAAAAAGAGCCTTAAAGTCAATCTTTTCATCCACTAAGCCTAAAAAATAGGAAACAGAGTTATAAGACAAAGTTATAAATTGAATTTCTTCTTGCCTTATGCCTTGCATGGTTTTCAAGGCTAGGAATTGCATTAAGTGTAGAATTAATGATACTCAACCCTAGAAACTATTTCACCTCCTCATTTTCTTATAAAATCTCCTTGAGGAGCCCATTGTAAAGGGTTGGTTATTGGATTTATGATGCAATAGTTGTTGTATTGAATCATTGTTGAATGTAAATAAATTCTGAAGCTCTGAAGCTCTGTTAAGTTATTGAAGAAGTTAGGCTGAGAAGAGAAGTTGTTGTTGTGATGAAACATTGGAATTGAAGTATGTAACTGGATTGACAATCAATATACAAGCTGATTTTTGGGATCCTGGTCTATATCATTGGTGAAGTACCTCTTACTGTTATTGTTTTCCTTTCATGTATGCCATTTTGTTCACTTTTCTTTGATAAAGAACAACAAATATAGAGCTAGGATTTACTCTTAGAAGTACCCTACTCTCACTGATAAGCTTTATCTTTATGTTTTCCTCCAATTGTGTATTTAGGAATGACTTAAGTTAAGTGTAAACATTATCAAGGAATGTTGGTTAGTCCATGTCTTGATGTGCAAAACTTGAAAGGAAGTTCTTGAATGATATTTTCAATACATACTAAGTAGAGTTAAACTAGAAAAGTTTATGGTTTTCCCTGTCTTCTAGTTCTTTCTCCAAAGGTTGTTTTGAAAGTTTCCCTAAGAGTATGCTGAAAGAAAGTCTAGATTTTAATGATATCTGACTTGATTTTAAGCTGCACTTTGTTTTCTTATCTCTTTTTCGTCCTTTCTGAAAGTAGTCTAGTGAGATTACTGATTTTTTGTCTGATAAGTTAGCTTTAATACAAGCTTGTCCAAAGAAGTTTATGGTTAGCCCTGTCTTTAGTTGGTTTCAAACAGTTGCTTAAAAGGGCTTTTCTTGTATGGAAAGTTGATAAATCCTTGTTGAAATTATTGACTTTTTCCACTTTCTCAACACTTTTAATGTTCCATTCATCATTTAATCTAAAGGATCTTTTGATATAGATGACTTCCCCTTGGACCACTCTTGAAATTTTTTCACAATTAAACCATTTTGTGACTTCATTGCCCAATGGTTTAAAGTTGTTTTCACACTAATACTATCCGCTGAACACTTCTCAATATACTTGCATCTTCACCTCTTTTGAACTCTTTCATTTTGTAATATTCCATCCAATTAAAGATCATACATGACCAACCAAAAAAACAAAAAAACCTTGTTCATAATAACTAGCCTAATATCATACTGAAACCTTAAAAGATAAATCAATCTTTGCACTTATAGAGAGATCCCTCTCTTGATTCAGGAGGGCTAGATCCTAGAATCCCAAAGTGGTTTTGGATGTATTCTCTGCAGGATTTAGTCTTGCCACTCTACTAAATTATAGAGACCTAACAGGACCCCTCACCCACCTTTCAGAACTGTATCATAAATGTTGAAAATGCAACAAGATGATGGAGCTTAGTGAAATGAAGTCGCCTTCACTAAGTGGGCCCGCAGGCTATTTTTGGCGCAAAGTCTATTTTTAGACTATGTCTATTTTTAGACATATGGAGCATGGTCTAGGAGTTGCAGTATGGTATTCTTGGATGATTGGTCGAGTTGGTAAAAATAGATGGACCTCTATTTTTAGACATACAGGTCGAAGTCTATTTTTAGACCGATCATTTAAAAATGTGTCACCAAATATTATTAGCCCTTACCCATATTTGGACTAAACTCGCTATGAAACTTACAACACTTCAACTTGGAGCTTACATGGCCTCATGCATCTCACAGGAATTATGTTATTCCTGGCGTTAGGTGAGCTCATGCATGGTTGAATCTGCTAGGACTTCATAAGGAGTTTGGTGAGCTGGATGGAGACAAGCTTGGTGGGAGTTGTGTTCTGGCTTAATTTTAGTTGAACTAGTTGTGATTGAATAAACTAGCTAATCAACCAGTGATGAGTGGAGTGAATTAAATACTATTTAATTCACTAATTATTAACTCATTATTCAACGCTAGAACACATCGCTCTACCAATAGACCCATGGACAAGCCTGAAGGAGACCAAAGGAAGAGGTAGATGAAAGGGTGAGTTTGCTATTAGTTGCTATTGTTAGCCAGCATGAGTTTAGCACAAGAATTGGAGGAGATTGCCAATGAGGATTTCACAGATCAAGCCAAGGAGATTCGAACTTGGATCTCTCATTACACCAACTTGGATTGCGCAGTAGAGGCAGGCAAACAGTGGAGGAGTTTTGAACCCGTGACTTGTTCAAAACTGAGCTAGTTTGTGTGTAACTTTTGGAGACAGTACTGAGTACTTGTGAGGAGTATTGTACTGAGATTGTTACATGATTCTTCTTCATTATAATATACAGACAGTAGGGGGTTTTCAACTCTATAATCTTTCCCATTACATATTGTGTTTATGCGCATGGATCGTTTTCTATTTCAAAAATTGATGATTAATTGTAGAAGAGGTTATGTGTTATACATGAATTAATTAATGTATGATCAGATAATCTCAAAGTGATAAATCTTCATTATTCAGAAATTTATACATGGTATCGTAGGAATTGATCATCGGGATCTATTACAGTGATTACAATATTATTTCGGTAGACAGAGTCTGTAACGGGCCAGGTAGCCTCTGGATCCATCCTTTCTCTGAAAGGTGATATATCCGAAGAATTCTAACCGAAATTTCCGATCTCTGTGCTAGAAAGAATTTGTTCTCACAGATCCAGAAGCGGTTGAGTTTTTGAGTTTGGAATTCGAATTTTGCAGCAGATTGTTTTCTTGGTGCCAGAGTTGAAAATGTCTTTCAGCGGTTTGCGACTCGAATATGCCCTTGAAGGCAGTTCGAATTATGTTTCATGGAAAGATCAGATGGAGGCAATATTAGAAGATAATGGACTGAAGGAGTTCGTAGATATGGATGTCCAAAAGCCCACTGATCCTGCTCTCAAGTCGAGGCTTGGCAAAAGAAGATGGCGAAATGTCGAAGGATTCTGTTGGAGGGCATGAAGGATCACATTGTATCCAGCCTGCATGGAAAATATTCTCCATATTTGATGTGGAAAGCGTTGAAAGATCTATTCCAGAGTAAGAGTGACCAAAGAAAGCTGGCGCTCAAAGATAAACTCAGAAACATTAAGATGGAGAAAGACGACAGTATCGCCAAATACCTCACGAAGTTCACTCAATGCAAAGATGAGCTGGGAAGTGTGGGGGTGACTGTTGATGAAGAGGACTTGGTGGACCTGGCTCTCCTCGGTCTTCCGAAGGCTTGGCATTCCTATCAAGACTCTGTCAATGGTCGGGAGAAGTTGCCGGGATGGGAGCGACTTTGGGCGGATCTCATGCAGGAGGAGATAAGGAGGACTACCAGGAACGAATCTTCATCAAAGGTATCTGATGAAGAAAATTGCACTTTGGCTGCCAAAGCAAAGAAGGGGAAGAGCAAGAAAGCTTCTCAGTCTGGTGCGAAAGGCAAGAAGCAAGACATGTCCAAGGTGAAGTGTTTTCACTGTCACCAGCACGGACACTATGCCACAAATTGTCTGCAGAAGAAGAAAAATAAGAAGGTTGCTGGATCTACAGCGGGAGAGGCATTGGCTTCTCAATTCGAACTAGATTTTTCACTGATCGCATGCTTGGTTTCAAGTGTGCTAGGATCAGTTTGGTTCTTGGACAGTGGTGCATCATTTCACATGACCGGAGATCGAGATCTGTTTTCATATCTGGAGGAAAAAGATCTTGGAGTGCACATCGAGATGGGCGATGATGGTAGATACAATGCGACTGGTATCGGTACCATTTCCTTTGAGAGGGAGTCTGGTAAGCCCTTCATATTGAAGGAAGTTTTGCATGTTCCGGGATTGATGAAGAATCTGATCTCTGTGGTGATGTTGGAAGACAAGGGGTATGATGTGGTCTTCAGCGAAGGAAAGGCTTTCCTACGCAGTAAGACAACTGGAGAGACCCGGAAGATAGGGGTTCGAGTCAAGAACCTTTATCAGTTGCAAGTAGATGGCTGCGCAGCAATGGCATGCAAGGCGGGAGAAGTGGTGAGCCGGGATGATGATGGTGAGCTGTGGCACAGGAGATTGGGCCACCTTCACCATGGAGCTTTGAAGATACTGCAGCAGATTTCTACTGGGCTTCCTAAGGGCACTCTTGCGCAGTCAGATCAGTGCAAGGGGTGTACCTTGGGAAAGTATGTGAAAGCCACCTTTCACGAGAAGGATAGTCGCGCCACGACGATCCTTGAGAGAGTTCACACAGACGTGTGTGGTCCTTTCTCAGTTGCTTCGACAGCAAAGCACAGGTATTATGTGATCTTTGTTGATGATTTCTCTTGGAAGTGCTGGATCTTCTTCATGCAGAAGAAGAGCGATACATTCGCGAAGTTCTGTGAGTTTAAAGCACTGGTCGAGAAGGAGTCGGGGAAGAAGGTGATTGCTCTAAGGAGTGATAACGGTGGTGAATTCATCTCGGCTGAATTCAAGGAGTTCTGCAGCGCAGAAGGGATTCGGAGAGAGCTCATCGCACCCCATAACCCACAGCAGAACGGGGTGGCTGAGCGGAAGAACAGAACGATCGTGGGTGCTGCACGGGCGATGTTGCATGATCAGGGCCTACCCCTTCACTTGTGGGCTGAGGCATGCAATATAGCAGTATATGTGCAGAACCGTTGTCCTCACAAGATTCTTGGCATGAGTACACCGGAGGAGGCGTTTTCTGGCAAGAGGCCTGATATTTCTCATCTAAGAATTTTTGGCTCACCTGTCTACATGCATGTGATGAAGGATGCCAGAAAGAAGTTGGATCCGACCGCAGAGGTTGGAATATTTGTGGGGTACACTAATACACCTCACAACTATCGGGTGTATTTTCCAGACAGTCGCAAGACTGTTGTGCGGCGGGATATCAGTTTCAGGAGGAGAAAGCCATGCAGTGTTCGCTTGAGAGGGAGCCACACTTGCATGCAGATGAGGAGCTATTAGTTCCTAAGGAGGAGCTTTCAAATGTGGATCAGCCACAAGAGGAAGTTCATGAGGTGGAAGAGACCACCCATGTAGTGCAAACCATCAGAGGGCGCAAGCGCACTACAGAAGCTGAGCGACTGGCTCGAGATGCAGAGAAGGTTGTAGGACCACCTACAGCACAGCGCAGACAGAGACAATCACCGGATCGATACACTGGATACATGGCTCTTATGAGTCAATGTGTCGTGACGGAGCCATCCTCTTTTGAGGAAGCTGTGGAGGAACTCACATGGGTAGATGCCATGATCGAATAATATGATTCGATCATCAGAAACAGCGCATGGGAGATTGTCCCAAGACCAGAGGGGAAATCAATGGTGGGTTTGTGATGGATCTACAAAGTGAAGCAGGTGGCTGACAGGAGTGTGGAGAAGTACAAGGCGATATTTGTCGCCCGTGGCTTCTCACAGATCGAGGGGATCGATTATGAGGAGACCTTTGCACTTGTCGCAAGGTACTCTTCCATACGGACGATCCTAGCTCTCTCAGCGCAAATGGGATGGCACATCCATCAGATGGATGTGAAGACTGCGTTCCTCAATGGAGTCATTGAGAAGGAGGTGTACATAGAGTAGCTTGAAGGTTTCGAGATCTTCAGTAGTGAGTCGCATGTTTGCCGACGCAAGAGAGCACTGTACGGGCTAAAGCAAGCACCTCGTGCTTGGTACACACGGATAGACAGTTATTTCACCAGGCTTAGATTCTCCAAGAGTGAGGCGGATCCTAACCTGTACCAGATCATGGTGGAGGGGAAGCTACTGATCATTGTACTGTATGTAGATGATCTGATTTTGACAGGTGATGAGATGTTGATACTTTCATGCAAGGAGGACCTTGCTAGAGAGTTCGAGATGAAGGACTTGGGCCTCCTTCATTATTTCCTGGGATTGGAGATTTGGCAGGGCAGTGGAGGACTGTTTGTTTCTCAGGGTAAGTATGCCCGGGAGATTCTGGAGAGGTTCAACATGCATGGCTGCAAGCTTGTTGACACTCCTCTTCCTGGTGGTTGGAGGAAGGAGGATGCTACTTCAGCGGAGGTAGTGGATGCCACTGTCTATCGACAGTTGGTGGGGTCGCTTATGTATCCGGTCAATACACGACCCGATATATGCTATGTTGTTAACCAGCTTTCGCAAGCTATGGTTAAGCCTACCAAGCTCTTCTGGAAGGCAGGCAAGCATGTATTGTGTTATCTTAGTGGCACATCGGGATATGGTCTATGGTACAGACAGGAGGATGGAGCGAAGCTTTCCGGCTTCACTGATGCAGATTGGGCAGGGAGCCCAATGGATCGTAAGAGCACATCTGGAGGTATTTTCAGCATCGGGTCGACAACAGTTTCCTGGTACAGCAGGAAGCAGAGATCCGTGGCACTCAGTTCAGCAGAGGCCGAGTACATGGCAGCAAGCTTGGCTGCATGCGAGGCTATTTGGATGAGGAAGATCCTCGTCGGATTGTTCGGGTCACACTTGGAGCCTACTATGATTTATTGTGATAACCAAAGTTGCATTAAACTCTCAGCTAATCTAGTATTTCATGATAGGTCCAAACACATCGACATCAGGTACCATCATATCAGAGATTGTGTTCAGCGGAGAATCATGATGCTTTCATATGTTCCCACGGAGGATCAGGATGTCGACATCCTGACAAAGGCGCTCACCAGAGCAAGTTCGAATTCCACAGAGGCAGGATAGGGGTTGCAGATAATCCATATCTTGCTGAGAGGGAGTGTTGAAAATGCAGCAAGATGATGGAGCTTAGTGAAATGAAGTCGCCTTCACTAAGTGGGCTCGTAGGCAAATTCTGGCGCAAAGTCTATTTTTAGACTATGTCTATTTTTAGACATATGGAGCATGGTCCAGGGGTTGCAGTATGTTATTCTTGGAGTATTGGTCATGTTGGTAAAAATAGATGGACCTCTATTTTTTAGACATATAGGTCGAAGTCTATTTTTAGACTGCCTATCCTAAAAATAGGGAAGTCAAATATTATTTACCCTTAATAATATTTGGACTCTAAACTTCAGTTTACTCTCTTGGAGCACTTCAGTTCGAGCCTTGGAAGTGGCTCATGCATCTGACAGAGGAATTACGCTATTCCTAGGGGTTAGGTGAGCTCATGCATGGTTGACTTCAGTTAGGACTTCAGTGGCAGAAGTTTGGTGGAGTTGATGAGACAGTTGGTGGAGTTGTGTTCGGTTTAACTTAGTTGAACTAGTTGTGATTAGTTTAACTAGCTAATCAACTAGTAATGAGGGGAGTGAATTAAATATTATTTAATTCACTAATTATTAACTCATTATTCAACTCAAGAACACATCAGTTCACTACAGTGCATGGACAGTTCAGTGGAGACCAGTGGAAGAGGTAGATGAAAGGGTGAGTTTTCTATTAGTTGCGACAGCAGTTGTGCATGAGTTTAGCACAAGCATTGGAGGAGATTGCCAATGATGATTGCGCAGTTGGAGCCAGTGAGATTCGAACTTGGATCTCTCATTAGACCAGCCTTGATTGTGAAATAGAGGCAGGCAATTAGTGGATGAGTTTTGAACCTGTGACTTGTTCAAAACCAAGCTAGTTTGTGTGTAACTTTTGGAGACAGTACTGAGTACTTGTGAGGAGTATTTTACTGAGATTGTTACATGTTTCTCTTCTATTATAATATACAAATAGCTAGGGGTTTTCAGCTATAAGCTTTCCCCATTACATATTGTGTTTATGTGCGCATGCGACTGTTTCTATTTCCGCAAATTGATGATTGATTGTAGAAGAGGTTATGTGTTATACATGAATTCGAATTAATGTATGATCAGAATAATCTCAGTGGATAAATATTCATTATTCAGCAAATTTCTACAATAAATATGGGTGGCGCGGGTTGTAACCCACCACTGACCCACCATACACTATGCCATAAATATATATATATATATATATATATATATATATATATATATATATATATATATATATATATATATATATATATATATATATATATATATATATATATATATATATATATATATATATATATATATATATATATATATATATATATAATGAGGTCGTACGTGTATGGGGGTGGGGCCGCCCACGAAAGCCCGACAACGCCCCCCCCCCCCCCCCCCAAAAAAAAAAGCATACACTTGTCTTAAAATATTTGATGGGGGTTTAAAAAAAATGTGGTGCAGTTTAAAGACAACAAACTCTGAATTTAAAAGGAGGGGGCGGGGTTTGACCACCCGACCCCCTCCCTCACAACATATATTTTTATGCAATTCAGCCAATGGGCTCCTTGGGGAGTCCACCCATCAACGTAATATAAAAACTTTGCATTTCACAAGAGTGCCTAGGCAGCTAGGTGCGGGCATGGATATAGAGACAATGGAACGAAGAGCACTATGCAGGAGGGGGGCAGAACCATGATCTGAGCCATTTTCCAAAGGAGCCAGATTTTCACTTTGTTAGATTCAGGAAAATTTTATATGGATTCTGCACTACTCGATGCCACGAATCCAATGGTGATGTTTATTTCTACATCAGAGGTCTGCAATTTTCGGGCACTTTCAGATATGGAGGTATAAGGGTGTGATTTCTCATTTTATACTTGTACTTTCATTTTTTCCACTTAATGAAAGAGATCCTCCCAACTATTTGAGCAAGGCCTGGAGACGTAGTCCCTCCCAGATGAAATTCGATATCAATTATGTGTCTTCTTGCATGATGTTAATTTCTTCTCTCTTCTTATGATTATGCCTTTAAAGTTTCTTGTTTAAAGTTGCAATTTTTACATGTAATTCTTTGACACATCTCAAGCAAACAATTTTGGATCATGAATAGAAAGAGTTGCTCCAATTTAGTGAGGCAGACTGCATAGGATATTGGTATTTGTTCGAGGGTCACATTGAAGTTTGAGTATATGGATGTGAGATCCCTCCTTTCCACTTGCCCACATTCATGCCTATGAGAATTTTTTCTCTTGAGTTTATAAGGAAATCCATGAGCACAGACCAAGCACATTTTGTGCTAGCAAAGAAATGATATATCTTCAAACTCCCAAGCATAGTAGGTCCATTTACCATCATTTTGTGACATGCAATCCCTATGGTTGAGGAGCTACTCTAGAAAATGGAATTACAGCAAGGGGATGTATGACATTATGATCTTAAAGGGATTATTGCACAAAGAAGAAAAAATATTAAAGCCTCAACCTATGAACATAGTCCTATACCTGATTTTGAATGGAAATCTAACTCTGAATCATGGCCTTTGGATACAGAATTGGAAACTGAGTCCCCAACTGAAGACATACAAGCCAAAGGGGACTGTGTTTAGGACAAGGAGGATGTCGGTGAAAAAGAGGATTTTATGGAGGAAGAGGATGAGGGACAAGTCAACAAGAATTAAATAACAGAGGGCCCTGAAGGATAGGTCCTAGAGCACCCAGATGAGGTGGCCCCCGTCTTTTTAGACAGACGGTACTATCGACCCAGCTTTCAGGTCATTTTGGATGATACCTCCTCACAAGGAACATCAATCTCTTCATATTTTGTCACTTCAGGGGAGGGCCCATCAGGAGAAGTTCCTTTAGATACAGGGACAAGTGCTAAAAAAAATTGGCCCTTACATAAAGAAATCAGGGAAAATATTCAAGGAGAAAGAGAGAAGTTGAAAGCAGAGTTGGCACTGCACATCGATAATAATAACACCAGACTCTTAGTAGCCCTCGATGTGGAAAATGATTAGATGGTGTTTTTAGTACAACACCCTCTCTCTCACCCCCTACCCCCTGGATCAAAGTATCAATCACTAGATATGATTCTGGACCTGTTGTCAATTCCCCTACTTGATAAATTGAACCTTCACAAACAGATAGCGGATATGCTACACATTGAAATTCTAAGGTACATCCTTACTATTGATAATGCTCAAAGGACACTGGATAAGATTATCGAAACCCTCAAAATACAGAGGGTCAATTCTAAAGCCCTAGCACTATGGGTTGAGGAGTACAAGAGGATGCTCCAAGGTAAAGGGGATAAAGGGGCCAAGGGGGAGTCTGCCACTGAGACTCTTCTAAAAATAGAAAAATAGGAGGTCGAGGAAATTCGACGGGGATTGAAAATACTAGGATTAGAGCATGTTTAGACCCCCCGAGTTGGATCGAATGGGAAAAGACGAGGCATTGTCCTCGATGTTGATTCATAATAGTGATGAAGTTGTGGATTTGAAGAGGAGATTGGCGAAATTTCAGTAGTAGTAGGAAAGTCACATTTTCTTTGTTCCTATGCCCAATGAACCCCATAACCTTACCAAGAAATTGACTAAGACTCTGGCAGAGTTGAAGGTCACTAAAGATGAGGTCAGAGCAGTGTGTAGGTATCTGGAGGAATCGAAGGAAGCATTGGCCGCAAAAGAAATACATGTGGCTTCTCTCGAATCTGAAGCTGATTCAGTCCGCAAAGAAATGCAGATGCTAAATAAATCAGACACGGACCTAAAGAATCAGCTAAAATGAAACATGTCCCTATTGGAGGCTCGACAGATGATACAGGATGAAATTATTTCAGAAGTTAAAAGCCACTAGGAGTACATCACACTGGCGAATGAGAAAAGGGCTACAATTAGTGATTATAGGGTCCAACTTGAATCAGGACGAAGAGAGGGAGTCGAGAACGTGGTGACTGCATGGAAGTATATTAAATTCATAAATGAGCTTCCCACGGAGGAATTGGGATCCCGTGAAGTGGTGGACATGTTTGGTAC
The DNA here is from genome assembly GCA_034641835.2 of Pinus albicaulis. NCBI lineage: Eukaryota > Viridiplantae > Streptophyta > Pinopsida > Pinales > Pinaceae > Pinus > Pinus albicaulis. Next base: position 354,459,960 of record CM076577.1, read on the forward strand.
AGTGATGGATATAATGAGAATGATACAGAGGGAGGATGCTCGGGCAAAAGCAGCAGGATGCATGGCATTGCTAGCTAACAAGGTCTAGATCTTTAATAGAGATCTAGGTAAAGGCATTGAGGGAAAATTACCAATTTTTTGGGATTTACAAGGTGCTCTGATCTCATGAGACGTCTATTAAAAAAATCTAGTTGAGATAAAGAGTCAAATGGACTTAGTACATGAAAAAACGACTAGGTTAAAAGCAAAGATAGTAGTGGCTTCTCTCAGAAATAAGTTTCTATTGTTATCCAAGGTAAGACATTTTTTCACTCTCAACCTGGATTATTTTGAGTTAACCCAACTATGAGCTTTATTTGAGTTTTTCCATAACACTCCCCTACCCTTAAGTATCATGTGGCAAAGGTGTTATGAATGCGTGCACCCACCAACAACTTCAGTTTTGTACCCAGTTAGAACAACCTTGTAGAATCCTCCAAGAGCTCCATAGCCATCAAAACACTCTAGGCCATCATCTCATTTAGCTGTGTGACCTCAACAGTTTGGGTCCTCTTTAGGACCACGTCGCAACAAGTGAAAACTTCAGGATGTGGGCTACGTGGTCTTTAGTTTTTTTTTTAAATTTCATAATAGATATTTTAGTTTGTTTTATGTTAACCATTTGTGCTCGAAGCATGCTCCATTTTGGTCATGACGAATGTACTAAAAAAACAAGAAAGAATATTCGGGGCAGTGCCCATATAAACTCTATTAGAAGGACACTGAGAGGAAAAAAAAAGGTTCATAATTTTGTATGAGATTTTGGTACTATTTCTCTATGTGATCGTATAAGAATTTTGGATATGAATTGTATATCTCTGGAAGTTGTTTTGATTCATATATAATATAAATATAGTGTTCGGCATGGACCATCTAGAACTGGTAAAAAATATGTATGTGTATTTCCTGAATGTGTTTCAAATATGTTTCCTTATGCGTTTTTTCTAAGATTATATGTGTATTTGTTGTTGGATTTCATTGGTTTATTTCATGGATCTGTTTATTTTCTCAAAACGAAGAATGACGCTCATGAATAGCCCTTTTTTAAAAAAACCTTAAAATCTATCCATAGAATCATTTATGTTCATTTCACTCATCATCTCGTTTCTTCTATTTATCAGCTGATTGGATTCTTAAACATTTAAGCCCAGCATCGCTAAGAATTTCTCTCATATTTCTTCACCTTGTAGCGTTCAGATGAAATCTATTCATTTATTTTAGTATGGCCCTGCCGATACAACCCTATCTTCATAACTTCTCGGAGCCCATTATTAGCCTTTCTCATTGATCCATGATTAGGACCAGAAGCTTTCATTATTCCTGAACTGCCATTTACAAAAAACTCAATCAACTAAATGACTCAGAGGAGCAATTAAGAAATATTTAAATCCTCTGATTAATATGTCCTAGGCATTGGTCTATTAACAACCCAGAGGCTGTCTCTAGGAGTTACAACATATTTTTGGTGTTGTTGTCAGGGGACGAATTAGAAAAAAATTCCCTGGGATACGACAAGTTTCCACCCATCATCCAGGTGAGCACGAAGGGTTGGGGATGTTGGGAAAAATACTGAGAGGGGGGGGGGGTGAATCAGTATTTACTGCATACTCAAAACTTTTCACTTTTTCATTCCTTAAACCCATACGCTACTTTCCTTAAGTAAACTCGCGTATATACGCGGATACCTTTCATTCAACTAGCGTATACACAGAGATCTAAATATGTCATTAGTTCTTTGCTTATATCATTCCATTATTCATTCATCAGATATTCAATAAGCAGTAAACATGTGCAGTAAGAACAGAATAAGCCATCACACAGAGCATCACACATGAACACCAGGATTTTTTGGTGGAAACCCAAATCGGGAGAAAACAACCGCTACAGTTGCTCAGCCTTCAATATTTTATTATAGAGAAAACATCTTACAACATATGTGCTGGCGCAGACTTGACCAGCACGCAGGCACCCACCTGCGCTCGTTTACCAGCCTCTCCTGGAAGGGAGCTCCAACCCCCTGACTCGTTTACCGGCCTCTCCTGGAAGGGAGCTACGACCCCCCGATCTCGTTTACCAGCCTCACCTGGAAGGGAGCTACGACCCCCCGATCTCGTTTACCAGCCTTACCTGGAAGGGAGCTACAACCCCCTGACTGAAGGCTACAACCCTCAACACCACCTTGGACCACGTTTCATCAATTTTCACACTGGATCCAACAACTTCAATAGAACACCACTTGCAGGCCACATTTCATCATATTTTCAGACTGGACCCTTTCCATACTATCAAGCACGATCAACCATGAAAAATATGAAACGAGATACATATCAACACAGATCAGATAGCAGAAACACAGCAGAAAAGATCAGATATTTCATACCCTTTGCTTCAGCAAACCCTAGTTTGCATACGCTCTTTCACTTCACTTATGTCGCGTATATACGCGCTTTCCTTTCTCTGATGTCGCGTATATACGCGCTTTCGTCCACATCAACCAGCGTATACATCTGTATACACTTCACTGCTCATACGCTCTTTTTCTTCAGCGAAGCCGCGTATATACGTGCTTCCTCTTCAGCAAACTCGCGTATAGATCTTCAACCATTATAGAGATACATACTTCTTCAGATCAGACATTCGGTTCAGATTCAACACTTTACTTGAGACAGATGTTCGCCTCATCATAGATCCAATCACTCCATAAACAGATCTAGCAAATACAGATACATTTTAGATCTAGATATCCCGCTTCATCATCTCTTCATTGGTGCATCATAGATTCATATCTATCATCAAACCTTTACCCTTTCCATACAGATATACTTCACAGAGAAGTATTCATTCAAGCTCAGACATCTTGCACCCATCCTTGTGATTTGCACAATGAGTTTCTTCTCCTTATATAGGTTTATCCTTTTTCAATACCACGAGAAAAATCAATACCATGAGTCTTCAATACCACGGGCCCCTGGATTTGCATTTTTTGAGCGCTTTTGCCCATACGCGACTTGAAACGTTCTTTTCTGCATGCATACGCGACTTGCCTTAGACAGATCTGCGTATTCATAGAGACATACTCTTTTCATCATACTTTGAGCACATTATGAATTCTTTTCTTCATTGCCTTCTGTACACACTGTAGATACATCATATTTTCTTCATCGAGAACATATTCTATCAATCACAACTTCATCAAGTAAGTTGCCATCTTCTTCATCAAGTGAGTTGCCATTCAATGACAACACTCAGCATCATATTGCTAAGTAACATCATATCACATCAGATTTACATTGTTTACCAAGTCCATCAAGTCAAGAATAACTTCATCAAGTGTATTGCCATCAAGGACAACACATGCCAACAGTATTATGTCTTCATCTTCATTTAGTGGGTTGCCATCAAGGACAACACTCTGCATCATATTTCCAACAATCTCCCCCTTTGGACTTGATGGCAACCATGATGGTGTTTGGTTACCACAACGGATAAGTACAGTGACACCATGTCACTCTCCCAATTCCTTGACACCATTATCTGCATTCAAACACCATTTCACTCTCCCCCTTTGACATCAAGGGCAAAGGGCGGATCAAAAGCAACGGATCAAAACCAACACACTCTCCCCCTTTGACATCAAGGGCAAAGGGTGGATCAAAACCAACACACTCTCCCCTTTTCTCATTATGTAGAAGAAACGTTCTGCAGATCTGATATATACTGAAGTGACCAAGCTCCCCCTGAGTTCATGCTGAATCTTCAAACATCATTTCCAATGGAGTACATGACTCTATGAATTTCCTATCACCAATGACTCATACTTACATCAAACATCCAACCAGAGTGGATTTACATAGGAGACTCAAGTACCCAACCAAGTGGGTTTACACATTTCCTTCCGATTTCTACCCATCGGAGATCGTTTACAAAAAATTTATTCGACTACCCAACCAAGTGGGTTTACAAAATTGACAAGTCCTTACATGACTGAATATTACAATTTTTACATCATGGGTCTCAACATGACCTTTTCATCAAACTACAAATATAACTTTAAGACCAACACCAGAAAGTCCTCAAGAAAGAGAACATATTTCAGAACCATCATAATGCCAACACTGCATTATACTCAGCAACGCTAATTCTCCCCCTGAATATGTGCATCCATGCATCCGTTCCATATTACTACGACTCCCCCTTAGTCTGTCCATCCTGAACACTTTCACCAACAAATCATCAAGGCATTTTCATCAAAACATTAGAAACAGAATTATGAGAACTGGAACACCACCAGAGATACCAAACAGTATCAGAGATACCAAACAACACTGCAGCTGTGTTGAAGAGAGCTGACTTCAACCAAAAATTGTCAGCAATCAGACATACGCGGTTTTCTGTGAAGGAACTAGCATATATACACGACTGTGTTTCGGGAAACCCGGGTATCCCAAGCCATCTTCTAAATTTCAACTAGATCTGATTCTCTGTGAGGAAAAGACAGTGTTCAGCTTCTTTCTGAGACATTTGAATGCTTCCCTGGACTACAGATAGATAGAACAGTGTAGTTGTGTCTTCAAGCGTCATCCAACGGTTGTAGCATCAGCACGATAGTAACCAAGCCTTCAGATTCTTTGTAGCATCAATACAATCTTTCCAAGAGAGATTCTCATACCAAAACAACATCTTCAAATATGTGTCAAGTAATCATCCATGTGGTCCAACATCACCATGATCTTCAAGATTTAACATGAAGTAACATATGAAGGAAAAATATCTCTTAACCATAGTAACAAACTCTGCATGATTTATATCTGAATCAAATGACATCCAACTCATCCATGTATGAGTACAAAAGATACTTATCAACAACCAGGGCTCAAAAACTCATTATAATAAACCATGTACCAAGTCATCATCATTTGAGCATGAGTATCACAAAAACTAAAGAATAAGCAATCATATTGCCAACAATGCAATCATTAGTATTCAACCTGCTGCTCCCCCTAAACCAGTGCTCTTCCTTAACTTGTGCAATCTGAAACACCTTCAACAGCAAGTCATCAGCAACAATTTCTGCATGATCAGTCCTCATCTCTGAGTTATAAGATTTTCATCTCAACAACGAATGCTCTTCATCATAAAGAAACCAGGCTTCATCCATAATATTCAACACAAGAACCCATGTATCATTTCATTATCATGAGTATAACCAGAATAATGCTAACAGTGCAATCATCAGCAGTCAGATGGATTCTCCCCCTAGACTTCTGCTCCAGATCTTCAGCTATCAGATAAATTCTCTCATCATCAATGCATACGCGTCTGTGTCAGCTGGAACTCGCGTGTATACGCGACTTTGTTTCATAGAAATCGCGTATGGAAAGTGAAGCATAGAAAATTTTCATCTTCCTTCATTTCTTCCTGAGCTTGTACCTCCTGTACCTGTCCTTTCTACATCAGATGTGCTGTCAGAAGTAAACATAACCAGAATAAACAAATCAACCTTGAGTCATCATGCATTGCTCCCCTTGTGGCCCGATACATTACTAGATCTCATAATGTATCTCACATCATTCCTGAGTCAATAAGAAAGATCAGCTTGATGGATATTCTTGATGGTCAATTCTACGTTTCTGATCGGTCCTCCTTCTTTTTCCAAATTTGCTTGAGCTTTCCAACAGTGTGCTGGAACTTGTCCACTTTCCCAGATCTGTTCATCCTGCATTCTTTTTCTACATGTCCATACTTGTTACAAGCATAACATCTCATGTGTCCAGAAAAAATAAGCATAAGAATCATAATGAGTATTTCTAATCTTCCTCCTTTTACAATCAACTGCTTTATGACCATACATGTTACATGAGAAACAATATCCACGAAATTTGAAATGATGCTCTTGCAATTTGCGCAACATGCCCATAATTATGACATTTAAAACATTCGCGTTCTTGAATGAATTCCTTGAGAATTCATGATTGTTGGACGATCTTTTGTTTCTTTCAACACATCAGGTTTTGCATTGACATCTTCTGAATTTTTGGCACTTCCTTGTGAGCTAGATTTTCCTTTAACAGTTTCATGGGAACCAAGACCATGTTTGATAGCAGGAGACCTTTGATTACTCAGAATATTGTCCAAAATATTAGTACTATCTTGAAACCTCAAAAGTTTAACCTTTTCTTCTAATTTACCTTTGAGAATGTTTACCTCAACCTCCAAGGCTTGACATTGCTTTATCATGCTTTCTTCTTTCTTTCTTCCATCTTCTACTTGATCCTTCAGATTTAGAATCTCTTCTTTCAACCAATTTTCGTTTTCTTCACATGTTTGTTCCAGCTCTTCATTCTTCTTGTTTGATTTTTCCATAATCCTTTTGAGAGAGATGATTTCTGCTTCAAGGCCTTCATTCTTCTTATTTGATTTGTCCAGGTCTCTTTTAGAGAAACGTTTTCTACTTCAAGTCCTTCAAGATCTGTTTGTAGAGAGATGATTCCAGCTTGATATCCTTTACTTCGACTGTATACATCATCAAACATTCTTTTCAGTATAAATATCAAAGCTTTGTTAGCTGCTTCCTTCTCATTAAATATTCTTTGTTGATCTTTGATAACTTCTTCTAGATCCACAATTTTACTCTCACTATCTACATCATTGCTTGCACAGATAATATTACAAGGATCACTATCAGATTCATCTTTGTCAACTTCTGCTGTACCGGTTTTCTGAGACATCTCCTTACTTTGAGTATTTTGCTTCTGTGCCATGAGTACTTGTAGAGCTTGGTCAGAATCTTCTTCGGATTCTTCTAGGTCGATAGCATATTCTTCACTATTGTTTGTACCACTAAGATCATGCAAAGGATGACCCCAATCACTATCTGATTCATCTTCTTTGATTTCTGGTATCCATGTTCTCTGGAATATTTCCTTTCTCCGAGTGGGCTTCTTCTTTTGCTTCTTTCCCATTATGATGGATCTCCTTTAAGCGATCAAGCTTCTGCAGAAGAACCTGCTCTGATACCAATTGATGGGAAAAATACTGAGAGGGGGGGGTGAATCAGTATTTACTGCATATTCAAAAATTTTCACCTTTTCTTTCCTTAAAACTCATACGCTACTTTTCTTTAGTAAACTCGCGTATATACGTGGATACCTTTCATTAAACTAGCGTATACACAAATATCTAAATATGTCATTAGTTCTTTGCTTTTATCATTCCATTATTCATTCATCAGATGTTCAATTAGCAGTAAACATGTGCAGTAAGAACAAAATAAACCATCACATAAGCATCACACATGAACACCAGGATTTTTAGGTGGAAACCCAAGTCGGGAGAAAACCACCGCTGCAGTTGCTCAGCCTTCAATATTTTATTATAGAAAACATCTTACAACTATGTGCTGGTGCAGACTCATACCAGCACGCAGGCACCCACCTATGCTCATTTACCAGCCTCTCCTGGAAGGGAGCTATGACCCCCTGCTCTCGTTTACCAGCCTCTCCTGGAAGGGAGCTACGACCCCCTGCTCTCGTTTACCAGCCTCTCCTGGAAGGGAGCTACAACCCCCTGCTCTCGTTTACCAGCCTCTCCTGGAAGGGAGCTAAAACCCCCTGACTGAAGGCTTCAACCTTCAGCACCTTTGTGGACCACGTTTCATCAATTTTCACAACACTGGATCCAACTACTTCAATAGAACACCACTTGCAGGCCACATTTCATCATATTTTCAAACTGGACCCTTTCCATACTTTTAAGCACAGTCAACCATGAAACAGATACATATAACTCACTGACAGATATCAGTAAACCAGCAGAACAGATCAGACATTTCTTACCCTTTGCTTCAGAAAACCCTAGTTTGCATACATGCTTTCCTTTCTCTGATGTCGTGTATATACGCGCTTTCGTCCACATCAACCAGCGTATACATCTGTATACACTTCACTGCGCATACACTCTTTTTCTTCAGCGAAGCCGCGTATATACGCGCTTCCTCTTCAACAAACTCGCGTATAGATCTTCAACTATTATAGAACTGCATACTTCTTCAGATCAGACATTCGGTTCAGATTCAACCCTTTACTTCAGTCAGAGGTTCGCCTCATCACAGATCCAATCACTCCATAAACAGATCTAGCAAATACAGATACATTTCAGATCTAGATATCCCGCTTCATCATCTCTTCATTTGGTATCATAGATTCAGATCTATCATAAAACCTTCCACCCTTTCCATACAGATATACTTCCACCAGTATTCATTCAAGCTCAGACATCTTGCACCCACACTCATGATTTACACAATGAATTTCTTCTCCTTATATAGGTTTATCCTTTTTCAATACCACGGGTTAAAGCAATACCATGAGCCTTCAATACCACGGGCCCCTGGATTTGCATTTTTGAGCGCTTTTTCCCATACGCGACTTGGAACGTTCTTTTCCGCGTGCATACGCGACTTTCCTTAGACAGATCCGCGTATTCATAGAGACATACTCTTTTCATCATAATTTGAGCACATTCTGAATTCTTTTCTTCATTGCCTTCTGTACACACTGTAGATACATCATATTTTCTTCATCAAGAACATATTCTATCAAGCACAACTTTATCAAGTAAGTTGCCATCTTCTTCATCAAGTGAGTTGCCATTCAATGACAACACTTAGCATCATATTGCTAACTAACATCATATCACATCAGATTTACATCGTTTACCAAGTCCATCAAGTCAAGAATAATGTCATCAGGTGTATTGCCATCAAGGACAACACATGTCAACTGTCATATGTATTCATCTTCATTCAGTGGGTTGCCATCAAGGACAACACTCTGCATCATATTTCCAACAGGGGAATTTATACCTCTCACCTTGGAGAGTCCACTATCAAAATTTTAGGCCCAAGCAATCATGGCTTTCACCAGGCCCCACACTCTATCAAACACATCTCAACAGAATACACCTTCAATATTTGACCCTGAGAGGTTAATATTTAAAAGAATTTGGAAGGAGAAGGTCCTCAGTCAGTCTGAACTACCCCCTTTCTCTCTCGAAGCCACTTCTTCCTCCACCCAAAGAGCTAAAATATATGGCCTAGATTCTACCACTCGAGTTTTAGCATACTCCCCAGATAGGTATAATGCCCATAGTTCCCTCTAGTTGCAAGTAAAAGATGAAGAACAATTTGTTAATGCCCACCTCCATACATTCCACCTTTCACCTGAGACCGAAGAAGTCAAAGAGATCCCGGTAGATTTCATCCAGCATCAAGCCAACTCCCCACTTGTTGCTCATACACATTAACCCTCATATTGTGCATCAACAAGCTCCTATCATAAATCCACCCCCTCCCCTACACAATATGGTCATACCTATTTTACTACTAAATAAATATGCCCCCTTAGTCCTTCCACAATTGTTAAATGACATGCCACAAGCTTATTTAAAGATCTTATCCCAGTTCACCGGAGAGGATTGTATCGCAGCACAGAGACACATTGAGAATTTTTGCACTTTCACAAAAAAATTGAATGTTGAACATATTGATTTAGTGTTGAGACTTTTCATCTAATATTTGGATGGTGAGGCTTAGAAGTGGTTTAAATCCTTGAATGAAAACTCTTTCCATACCTAGGGGGAGATGGAAAATGTTTTCACATCGAAGTGGGGGGAGAAATGAGACCATGAATATATACTTAAAGAGTTCAATTCCATGAAAAAGAGGCATAACGAGGATGTTACTAATTTTATTAAGAGGTTCAATAAATTGTACACTAATTTTCTTGCGGAAATAAAACCTCCTCAAGCATCCGCTAAAGTATTCTTTGTCGAAGCCTTTGAACCTGAATTTGGGTTCACCCTCCAAGAGATAAAATCCACATCCCTAGATCAAATCCAGACTGACGCTTTGGAAGTGGAGGCCAAATTTTATTCTATAATAAAGTTGAAGGGAAAAATGGACCATGGAGAAAGAAGGTGAGGAAAGGAGGAGGCAATCATCTCAAACCAAGAAATAGAATCCAAATAGTAGAGAATAGAAGAGATGAACAAGTTGATATGGAATTTTTCCAACAAGTTTGTAAAGCTAGAACTGGAAACCAAGAGTTCTCCCCCTCGTTCAAATCAAATGATCCCCAATAGAGGTTTCAACCCACAATACCAAAGGCCCCCACTCCATTTACTGCAAAGAGAGAGGAAGGAACAACAAGACCACATCCATCCTCCATTTTACTTAGAAGAGGAGATGGAAGGACAAACAGATGAAGTCAAAACCACACAAGAAAACCATTTATTCTCTTATCCTCATGAAGAAGGTGAATAAGCATTGCAGCAAGAGGATGGGGAGGAGCCAGACATTCCCCCATATGATAAAGATATTGATAGCTATTGCAGATAGTTTGTGGATTTTACGTAGGCCCAATTACGCAAGAATTATGACCTCCAGTACTCCAGGAAGAGGTCATGCATACAATATCAAACTAGAAAGGGTCCATTAGGAGTTCAGGGCCTTGTGAGTACATCGGATAAATGTAAGAAGCCACTAGATCCAGTTGATCACAAACCATCTACTAATCCCAAACCTCTAGCGCATAAGCCCCAAACAACTAAATTCGAGAAGTCTCGTTCACTTTCATAGTATTTAATCAACCATGATATGGAACTCATTGAAAATCCTTATGCTGAAAATGTTACTCCCCTATTCAAACTTTAGAAATAACTAGAAAAAGTAAAGATTCCAGTACCTCTTACAAAGTTGTTGAAACAACCATCATATAAATCTCAGATGTTTAAATTCATGTGTCAATCCCTTGCAGCCCCCATCCCAGATAGTATAAATATCTAAGAAGAAAGACCTATGGTATTCTTTGGATCTCATGTATAAGAACAAGACCCCTCAATGCCTCCTTTCTATGTGACCCTGGTAGTATAGGACCTCTTACTACAAAAATGTATGTTGGAATCAAGAGAATCCCACAACCTAATGCCTATATCCATCATGGAACAGTTGGGGCTACAAATTACTTGACCTTACAAAGATCTTTATTCTTTCAACTCTAAGAGCGTGAAATGCTCAGGGATGATAATGGACCTAGTGGTAAATTTAGCTCAAATCCTAGCAAAGAGTGTGGTGATAGATATTGTAGTGGAAAACATTCTTGTTAGGTTTGGGATGTTGTTATCGAGGTCTCGGGGGTCCAAAATTGGAGGTTCGATAAAGCTAGATCTGACAAATTCCACTATCCTTATTTTTGGTGGGGAAGAAAGGAGGTTATATAGCCTATTCAAGGTTCATGAAGATGGTGAATAAAGCCAATGAATTATACCAATACTCCTATATACAGGAAGGATTGCGAGTTTTCTTGTCTAATGTTGGAAGAATATGATATTATTTTAGAAGATATTAAAACCCTGCCCCTGAGGTAGGTAAATTAACAAGAAATACTAGAGGTAAATGAGGCATGGAGTCTGAAGTTTGATGGAGCCTACTCTAAGGAAGGAAATGAGGCCAGAGTATTATTAACATCACCAGAAGGATACTTAATACCTCTCTCCTTTAAACTACAGTTCGAATCCACCAACAACGTGGTTGAATATTGTTAGTAACCTATAAATATAGGATTCATAATTTTGACTTTACTGATGGTAGTCTTGTAAATATGTACAAACTTTTCTTTTTGCAAGTTATTTTCCCATATTTTGTAAAAAAGAAAGAAAGAAAGAAAAGAGGGTAATAAGTCATAAAAGAAAAATCAAAGGACTTAGAAAAAGTAATATACCCCAAAAGAAAAGAGATGATTAAAACGTGAAAGTGTGCAAGTCTAAAAGCCACTACTTTTACTTTTGCATTTGATTATGGCAGAGTGTCAATAAATGCCATAACTTGTGATGATTTGAACAATTTAATCTTGACTTGTCATCTTTCAATTTCAAATGTTGTAGATAGTGAATAAAGAATTGTCATATAGTTTAATCATGACAATTCAGTAGTTAGGTAGAGAACAAAAAGAATCCAACAGTTTAATCTGGATTCTTAGATGAAATAAGTGTAGAATTAGATAGTTTACTGCTTTCAAAATAAATAAATAAATAAATAAAATGTTGTAAGGTTGCTAGCTCAAATGCACCTGATCAAAATGGAAGAAAAATGTTAGAAGATATGATTGGGTAGGTAGAAGAAAGGTTGGAAATCCATTGTAAATATCTTTCACCAAGCCACAAATAACTAATTTCCCTTCCCCATAGCTATTTAACATTCTAGACTATTAGTCAGATGGGCTCAAGGAATTTCCTTGAATTCTGTTGGGACCGGACCCAAGGCTCAATGACTGATTAGTTGAAAATGTTAAGTTTCTACATTAATCCCTGACATCGCATCATTTACCCTTCATGCACTCATCACCACTTAACTTCATAACTGAAAACTCTTTTCTTACTTAAATGTTACATAAAGGCCCATTTGATTAATTACCTACATCTCATAAAGCATAAAAACCCTCAAAAGGACATTATATCCTAAGTTAAAGTGATAAAATTATGATAATAAAGCTTTGCTTTAAATTTTTCATTTTACTTAGTTATATAATTGTATTTTTATGTCTTACATTGTCCCTAAGTCATATTAACCTCTAACTTATTTTATTAACTCCCTATAAAATATCCTAGTCCTATTAATATAACTCCTTTTAATTTAATATCCGCAAAACCCCTTATTATATGCTTTTTATATCAAAGATATTACTCACATGTTGAAAATACACCCCGAAATTATCCCTTTGATATAAAACAACCCATAATAAAATATCCCCGCTCCCCTGTAATTTTAGAACTTTAAATAAATCTAAAACTATATAATATAATTAAATTTGCAAAAGGCGCATTTTATTTACATACTCTGTATTTAAAATAACACAGAAAAAAAATACTTGTACTCCCATTTTTCGCATACTTTAACCTAAGGTTACGAGCCTTAAGTTTTTTCCCTTTCATGATATATGGAACCTCTTGTTTCATATAAAAATCAAACCTTGGTTAAAATCCCCATTAAACCGCCCCATGCATCTTACCCTATATATAAACATAGTTTGTATATACATAAACCTATTAATCCATTGAATTAACCCAACGTTTTCGCGATTCATCCCTAGCCGCCCGATCACCAATGCTCTTTTAATCCAACGGTATTAGATAAACGCAACAACTAATCTTCATGCCCCACCTTTCCCCGATATCCCATTTATCTCACACCGTAGATCTTTACCTTTCAAGATCAACGACTCACATTAAAAGCTTGGCCCCACCTTACCTTTCTCCCGCAGCTTCCCAAGTCATCCTGACCATTCGCATCACCTTTCAAGATCCAACGACGCAGATTACATATCGCATGACAAAAGTAATCGTTCAACATTTGATAAAAGTTGTGCGATAAAAGTTGTTTTCCCAAACTAACCACTGCTACGTGTCTCAATTCCATTTGATCGTATTCCAAAAGTGAAATACAACTTACAGCCTAAAAGCCATGCAATACAGCTGAATGGTTTTGCATTCAAAGCAAAACTGCTCCCGCAATTGACTGTGACCTGCCATCAATGCATTGCATATTAATAAAATCTAAGGTTTTAACCTTAATTTTTCATTGTTTTCTTATATTTTGCACCTCTTCCCATTAAGAAATCATGCTCAGACTTCAGTTCGAAACCTTTGCTATTCAATTGCCCCCCTGAAGCAGATTTCATCACAGAACTTCGCCATAGAAATCACTGCTACCAGTTTGAAGACTGATACCAACCTGCAAACCCTCCTCGACCACCAAAATACATGCAAAAGGTATTTCTCTGTGTTCTAAAACTCACCAATTTATACACTCAAAGATAAAAATTAAAACTGTGTATCTGTTTTATTGAAGAAAAGAAGATAATTGCCAATTTGAGAAATACCCAAACCTTGAAAAAAGAGGGCGAACCCTGGAAATTTTTTTCTAGAATTTTCCATTTCTCCTAACTCTATTTTAAAGCCATTTCTGGCCATCTAAAGTCAATTTCTATGGTTCAATTTGATTTAAATTACACCAAGAGCCATTGAACCCCTGTTTCAGTCTTCCGCACCTTGAAAATCTGTGTTTTCATCCCAAAACCCTTGCCCAGATTCCCAAATTTCTCCCAGATTCAGTCAATTGGCCCCTGTTTTCAAAATTAACTAAGAAAACAATTTAATCTTGCTTATTTTTCCCCACAATGACAAGAAAACAGGTCACCCCCAAGAATAGAGGTCCAAAAACTCAAAAATCTGCCTCAAGCAAGCTTCCAAGGCCTGAATCTTCTAAAATAAATAAGCCTACCCCAACCCTAACAGGTGATTCTTTTGAAGTGGTCAGACCTTTGCAGTCACCTGTTACTACTGAAGAGAGCAGTTCCTTGATTGATTTAGACTACATAATTATTGATGCTACATTAGAGTTCGATCTATTTGAAGTGCATAATTGGTATCATGAAAATTTTGTGAAGAAAGTTGAAAATGATTTACCTATATGGGAGTCAAATTTGCCTAAATATGTGGTCCCAATCACTCATCCAACTCAAGACTTGATTAGAATATGCCAATTACATTATGTCCCTGACCAGAGATTTATTGTAAACAAAGATAGAGAGGTCTTGTTTTCTATAACTGCAGAATCCATCAATGAAATACTCCAGCTGAAACATGATCCAAGAGTAGTCTCGTTATCCATTGAAGATTTAACTCTGTTGTACCTAGACATGGATTTTCCTAGGAAATTTATGATTCTTCAGAACTTCATGCCTACTCATGTTGATTTACCAAAAGTAAATCCACCCTATTCCACTTCTGATTTTCCTGAATCTTCCTGACAAATCATATCTATTCTTTCCTTCATTCTAGGTTATTCTAATGATGAGTTCACTGATGCATCAATTCTACGTTTCCTTTATACTTTGTCCCCAGGGCAACCTCCTGCAATGGTATTCAATTTTTCCAGATTCATTGCTTATAATATACACTATCAGTTGACCAAGTTTCCTGAAGAAGGAGTGTTTAGATATTCATCATATCTATTTCACCTCTTCCTCTTTTTCCAAGCAGAATAGTTCCCAATTGCATTGCAGAAGATGGATGTTGAAGGCAAACCTCTTTCAGTGATACTTTGGACTTCATTACTCAGAAAATATGGAAATGAATTTAGCTATAAGGACTTCACAGATTTTTTTATCAGACTAGCCATGAGTTTATTGAACAAGACAGAGCAACCAAGGGTTAATGGGGAAATAAAGAGAATTCTACAGTTGTCTGAAAACTGCAAATTAGGTGACCGGTACTTATATGAAAATCACACAGAACTAAGGATATTTGGAGCAAACCTAGCCCCTTATAAATTGCCCAAATTTCTATCTATCAGGGTTTTTGCTTTGGAGTACTTGATGCAGATTTTGAATGTAGATGTAGTGAATTTTATCGCTGCCAAGAAAAAGACACAGTTTAAGCTGAAGAATCAGATAGGTCCCTTCATAGTAAATAATAGGGATGCCTTGAAAGAAATAGTCAGCAAATTATCAGAATTCAAGTTCTAAGAAAGCTTATATTGGAACTATGATCCTCAAGGAATTTTGAGTAACATAAGGGTCAAATGTAAATTAACACCATTCTTTCATGAGTCCAGACCAGAAATTGAAAAATATGCAAATCAAATGGAATGGGTAGAAAATACATTGATTGATCCTTCTACCAATATAGAGAAGGAGAGAAAAACAGAGAATTCACAGGAAATAAAAGTCACTGAGCAGACAAAAGCTTCAAACAAAAGGACCAGGAATGAAGAAGGTTATACAGCAAAGACCATTGCAGAAAATAAATTTAAAATTATTTACAACAAAAGGGAAAAAATGACTGATGTTGAGAAAGAAAAGATAATAGAGATAGATGACAATGAAGATCAAGCAAACAACAATGATCAAAAAACAAATGATGAAGCCACATTAATTGTCAATGAGACACTTAAATAAATTCAAAAAGAGCAGGTTTTAACACAGGAACAGGACAGAGAAATAGTGTAAATACAGGTAAATTCAGAAGCTCCCTCCTCTTCCAAAGCAACAGAAGAGACAGATTCAAACATCCAGAAAAAATTCAAACAGATCAGAGAAAGAAATAAGGAAATTAAGAATGAGGTTTATTCTAAATTCCTTAAAGAAAAGTCAGGAAACAAAGACATATTGCTTACTGTTTTTCATTACTCCACCAACAGGATGATCATATGATTTCTGAAACCCACCATTGCAGATCCAAATTCAATAGCTGATTATACTAAAACAGATGTAGAGATGGACACTGATACCATACATGAATTAGATCATATTGAATTCCATAGAAGCACCACTGAAATGTTGTATTCTGTTAGACTCCTATACCAATAGGTGTCATATATCATGATTGACTTGATGAGCTATGTAATATTTTCATACCTTTTCTTGTTACAAAGGTTTTCCATATTGTTAAAAAAAAAATCAAAAAATTTAAAAAATTGTAAAGAGGGTATACCCTAAAAGAAAAATCAAAGGGTGAAAAAAATAAAAATGGCCAAAAAATTAAAAGAAAATGAACCCCACCAAAAGAAAGGCCAAGGAAAGTGTGCAAGTCTAAATGCCACTACTTTTTGCTTCTATGTAATAAACAAATTGTGTGAAACTTGTATCTTATGCCACAATTGATGAATAGTCAAACAATTTAAGCTTGGCTAGTTCATCTTTCAATTTTGTGTTTTAGAAATAGAGAATAAAATCTGACCAAACTGTTTAATCTTGGCAGATAAGTAGATAGGTAGAGTGAATAAAAGGATCTCAACAGTTTAATCTAAGCCCTTGGATGTAATAAGGTTAGAATTAGATAGATTTCCACATGTAAAAGAAAAAGTGTGATAAGGGTTTGCTAGTCTAAGTGCACCCTAATAAAGAAGAAAAAATGGCAGGGTAAAGTAGGTAGGGTAGGTAGATGATGTTGCAGAATTACATGTGATGGATAATGACTCTGGATGTGTTAAATCTTTACTTTCATCACAAGTGCAAAGTAAAACACTACACTGGAAGAATTTCAAGCAAAGTCAAAATCATTAACTTCCCTTCTCATTTTTCCCTAAAAATTTCACTAATTTCCCCCAAGTACTAAGGCATTATAAAATTAGGGGGGCTCAAGGCATTTCCTTGACTTTTGGAGGGGCCGGACCCTCAGCCCAATAATTAATAAAAAGACTAAGTACTTAAAATCATCTATCATGACATTCACTCACTTCTAAAAAATCTTTTCCTAAGTAAAATCCTATTTTACTTAGGAAAATTATCAAATATTTCATAAAAACCCTTCTCATTCAAGCATAAGTTAAATACATTAATCTAATGTTTTACACTTAGAGCTTTTTATTCATTTTCCATATTAATTTCTAATTTATTATTTAAATCCTTGCAAATTTCCCCTTTTCCCGTATTATTTTAAAATTCCCAATTAATATAATATCTCACCCCGTTGGTTGAAAAATAACCATATAAATTTAATTAATTGGTTGAAATTCCAATCAATTAAAAACCCGACACCTCGCCGCATTTAAAATACATTAATTAACCCTCATGGTTAATTAAAAATCTATTCCACCAATCAAATCACCCCCGACGTAATTTAAATTATGTTTAATTGCATTGGGCCCGCCAGTTAATTCCCTGTCATCTTCCTTTCCCGACGATCGTTCGATCGACCAATCTAAGATCTACGGTTATTATCAATATTGCTGCGCATTCGTGTCCGAATGACAACGCGCGATGGCGAAGCGGTTTTTTGAACAGTTCCATGCCACACGTCGTCCATTGTATGGAATCGCTCACCCTCCGTTGAAAACCACTCTTCCCAAAAATATGTGCGATGGAAACCGCTTACCGCCTGCCTCCCGTGACGAAGCCCCCGTACTTGCTGACGTCATCCATTAAAAAAATAAAAAACCCGCCAACCTTTGACTTTGTAAATAAAACAAAAGAACCTGCGTCATTTTCACTATCTCATGCAGTGAACAGTGTCCCATGCAACGAATTTCGAAATCAACTATCGAAGTTTGCCAACCGTTACCTTGCTGAAGAAAATTGCAGTCAAGAAATCCAGAGTTCATCCGCCATAGTCAGCACCCGTTTAGTCATTATTTATTTCCTGGAAAACAGGTATTTACCTAAATTCCCGCTGAGCTCTGTAAAAATCCTGGTTTTTGTTTTAAATTCCACACGAAAAACTGAAACAGGGTTCAAGATTGCTCTTTAGTTCAGTCCTCAATTCCCAAAACTATAATTTCATTCCCAAAACCTGTGATTGTGCTCGTTTTTTCATCAGAACCTGAATTCATTTATGAATCCACAAGAACCAGAAATGGAAATTCCCGTGGCTTTGAATGTCACACCCCTGAATGCCCCTCACAGAGATTTAGACTATCTGCCTCTAATAGATAGGGATTTCCAAATTAAAGACCTTGTTCTCAGTGAAAATCCTCTTCGAATATTTTGCCACTGTAGAGATAAATACCTAAATGGTTCTGACATTTTTGGACTGTGGGAATCCAATCTTCCCATGTACCTTCTCCCCTCAGTCCACATTTTTCCTGAAATAATCCATTACTGCCATGCAAATTATGATCCCAATCAACGAGTAGTCTTGTCCCCAAGTCAAAACGTCCTTTTTCCTATAACTTCTCAGTCTATCAATGAGATGTTACAATTTCAACCTGGTCAAGCCCTGACTCCCCTTTCCATGGGAGAATTACTTGAGAAATCTATCAATTTATCCCAAAAAGAGTTGAATCGCCTTTGCCAAACCTTCATGTTACCAGAACATCAACTCAAAGTCCCTCCCCCTTATGGTTATACCTTTTTCACTGATATGGGCAGGCTTATTCTGAATATGATATCCTCTATAATGGGTTTCAATACTAGTGAATATGTTGATCAATTAACCCTAGTATTGTTGTCAATTTTTACCCTTGGACAACCCCCTGCTGTCAGGTATGATTTTGCTTCCTACATTGCTGATAAAATACATGATCAGTTCATGTTATTAGAGAATGAAAGAGTGTTCAATTATTCCTCTGTTATATACCATCTCATGCTTTACTTTCAATCAGAGAGTTTCCCTTTCTATGTTAAAAGACTTGATGCCAAAGGAAATCCTAGGTCTGTAATATTTTCGTCTTTCATCACTCATAATTCCTCTGATTCTCCTTACTCTTATAATGAGTTTATTGACCTATTTTTACACCCTGCAACCACCTTTTTGACAGGAGTCTCCCCTCCTAGGGTCAGTAGTGACATCAAGAAAATTCTCCAACTCTCAAAGCAATACAAGATAGGTGACTGGTACCTATACCGAAATCACACAGAAATCAAAATATATGGGTGTGAGTTATGCCCTTTCAAGTTGCCAAAATATTTCCCAATGAGACTTTTTGCATTAGAGTATTTCAGACAGATGATTAATTCTGAAATAGTTCATTTCTACAATGCAAAGAAAAAGGCTCAACTCAGGATTAAAAGTCAATTAGGTCCCTTTGTCTGTAACTCTAGGGATGCTGGAAAGGAATCTGAAAGAATCTTAGAAGACTATCTCAAATTACAAAAAAGTTTCTATTGGGTACCTTATGACCCAAACAACTTTATTTGTGATAGAAGAATGAAAAACAAATTATCACCGTACATTCATCAAAGAATCCCAGAAATTGAACAGTATGCCAATATGGTGAATGGATGGAAGGGACATTGATAGAACAAGATAGTGAGCAGGTCAATGTTGAAAATGTAATGAAAGACCTTGAAAAAATACTTGACCTAGAATCTTTTGGACAGGTGCAAATACCAGGTATTGGTTCTTCTTCTGCTGGGACTTCTCAACAAAATTTATAGGAAATCAGTGCATTGGCTACAGTAGCATCTAAATGAAAGGAGAAAGAGGATGATATACAAGTTACAGAGAAATTTACAATGAAAGAACAACCTAAAACTTCTAAAGAACAGGTTCAAGTACAGATTTCTCCTACTGAGACCAATGTGGCAGAAATGTCAATTTTACAAACTCCTCTTAATGTATAAAAGGGTAAAAAGAGAGATGATGAAGCAGCTACTCCTGTCAGTGGATCTTCTGAACAGCTTGATGTTAAAAGACAAAAATTGAATCCTCTTCCAGAAATAGAATCTATTCACAAAATCCCTGATAGTCAGATGCAAGAAGAATTGGTAGTCAGCAAACATGTATAATTAGTGGGACATCCACTACTTTACAGAGAAAAGAGCTGCAAAGGTAGCAAAGTGCAGAAGTATCATCTTTCAAACCACCAGTGAAAGATGCCTGGGATATTAAAAAGACATTCATAAATATAAAGGCATGAAATGATCCACTCATACTTCAAGTTTACAATCAATATTTGAAGATGGCTCCTAATAATCAACAAAGATTGATGTCAGCCTATGAAATCCAACAGGGTAAAATGATAATGAGTCACTTCAAACCCAAAGCACAGCAACCTCAAACAGCTGCAGATTATATCAAAACAAACTTTGAAGTCATAGCAAAGGATGTTCATCCTTTGGATCAAATTGAACTGCATAAACAGACAGGTGAAATGATTTATTCTACTTTGACAGATAAATCAATGATGACCCAAAAATTGCAGGATTCTTTGGAGAATACTAATGCTCAATTAAATCTTGAAAAATCCTCTTCTCAGGCTAAGGACAATAGAATAAAAACTTTGGAGGAAATAATAATTGGATTGGGTCATAACCCAAATATGTCAAGGGTATAGAAGCATTGATCAAGAAAAAATATGATGATATTGTAGCCTTGAGAAAATAGTTGAAATTACCAGCCTCAAGACATCCATAGACTGCAGAAATCATAAAGCAAAATTCTGAAGAAGAATTGATGGACTTGCTCTTGAAACTGAATGAGCAACTTAATGAAACTGAAAAAGAGCTTGAAAAGACATTGAAAGACAAGCAGCCTAATATTCCAACATCTACATCAGAAGTAATTACAGGTACATCTACAACAGGTCAGCCAACAGAATTGTCACAGGTACATACTTCCAATTTAAGTACAAAAGAATTAATAAATTCAATGGAGGAGTTTAAACTCCAAGTTACAGAGCTATAGAGAACAAAGGTGCAACTCACCACTTTGGAACAAAAATATGATCTCTCGAAGATGAATGTTGCAGATAAAACAAGAGAGGTCAACAAATTAGAAAAAATGGTCAAAGCATTGGAGAAGGATCTCACATTGGAGAAGCCTTTAAAGGCAATAAATGAAATTCTTTGGGACAACATCATCCAGTCAATAAAATATGTCTGACCCTAAATTCAAATAATGTATGAACAGAATGATTTAGTCGAATTGGCTTTGGAAGAAATCCTAAGAGCAAGAGAAGAATTGGGAAACATGCCTGAAGAAGCCAATGAACTTATCCGCTTTTTAAATAATTAGAACAAGCATCAACTTGAAGAACTTGGCATTCAAGACAGGACAGGAACAATTTTGGAAATAAAAAGAGTTTTTACCAAAAGAACTCCGATGCAGAATCTAGAACGAAGATGCTTTGATATGCAAGAAGAAATCAATGCCTTCATAAAAAGATTTGATATTTTGTTGAATAAAGGATTGCCCAGTCCTTTAGTTTCAGAGGATAAATTGATGGACCCTGAAAGTTATATTGAGAAATTGGACAAGCATGCTGACAACCAGGCCAATTCCTCAACTAGTTCATCAATAGCAGCATTGCCTACAGGAAAAAATCTTCATGACAGATTGGAAGATTTGTTTTATCTCAAGCATGAGGTAAAGAATTTGTTCCCAATTCAACCTACTTTCTTTAGGTATACAGAGACAAATGAAACTCTGAGGAAGCTGCAAAGGACCAGAATACCGGAAGCTAAATGGTGGGAAGAAATGTTAGAACTTTTGTAAAATTATCCTTACATTTATTTTTGATTATGTACTACAGTAAGTCATGATAAAGAAGGATAAAAGGATAAACATAGGTTAAAAAGTATTAGTGCAGTTAAAGAGTATCAGTAAAACGGAGCAGCCAGCACATAATTACTAAAGAGGACATCAACAAGCCAAATCATAGGGCCTGCCTCTAGCACATTCTCAAAATAAGGAAACAACACAACATCAGTTATCATTTCTCTTATCTACGAGACCATCTGTCTCTAGTTTGTTGTAAAATACTTATGAGTCATCTTATATTATATCTCAAGTTGTTATGAGATATTTTTATAATTTTTTGTATAAATACTCCCTCAATTGGAGTATTGAGGGGTGGATTTTTAGACTTTGCTGTAACATTGACTATTTTGGAATAAAGTGTTGTTGGAGAAATTTTGTGTGGCTAGCTGGATAAGGATTTGATGCGAAAGAATTTTTACAGGATTCTTGTGTCAGACAATGGATCAATAAGTCATCTATCTCTTATGTTTTGAAGTTTTATACTTGTTTATTATCATCTGTGTTTCATATCTGAATAATTAATGAAAACGAATAAATCAGAAAGTGCTTAAGTGCAATCTGTTTTCAATTGTTGTTATTCTAAATGTTTTCTTCTAAACTGGTTTAAACAACGAATTCTTAATTGCTCCTGTTTTTCTAGTTTATGCATTTTGATTATTTAGTAAAGAATACTTGATTGCTCTTTATTAATAATCACTCAATTTCCCTCTTTTGAATGTGTTGAAAGATTATTAATTTCCTTTCATCCATTTTAATTCCATTCCATTCACTTTAGATCCATAATTGTTCCCTATTTGATTACCTTGCCCTGTGAGACCATTTTTTGTTAAGAAAATTAATCTAGTTAAGCCATATTTTTTACTCCATTAGCCCAATGGCCTAAACTACTCAATCTTACCCTCAGCTATTGAATTCCATCACCCAAATTCAAGCAAAACCCCTGGAATTTATAACTAGCCTAATATATTTCAAAACAAAGCTAAATTTTATAGAGAGAGCCCTCTCTAAGTACAGATTGGCTAGATTCTGTACCTAAAAGTTGGTTTGTGGTTACCTCGGACCCCTTTCCTCTTCCCAACAACTTCAAGGAAAATCTGAGTGATAACATAGTGGCGACTCCGCTGGGGAACTGAATAATTTTATTGTTACTATTGTTTACTTTATAAACTATAGACGAAGCCTGAAGATTAGCCAGGTAGCCTTTGAACTACTTTTGCTCTGCAATTGCATAAGTAAATAAATGCCACTTCAGTCTCTCTCCGATCTAGTTTATGAACTGAACTTTGGTTTCAAACATTTGATTAGTTCCTCTAGTCAAATAAATCTTTAAGAAAATTTAAATCCAATATCTGAAACTTCTTAAAGAGATTGTTGAAGTTGTATTATTCATTCCATTTAGACAAAAAACCAAAAAATATCACCTAGAAACTTGGCTTCAAAAAGGATTCGTTACACTAGGGCTAATCCTGATCCAAATCCACCGCCTGTGTTTGAAAATCCGAATTTGATCCCCAGAATTCTTAGGAGTCAAGATAGTCAAGAAAGCTCTAGTAGTTCTCGACCTCTCTATAGATCAATATCCTATCCTGTGAAATGGATTTATCTTGAGGATGAACCTTTTGACGAGTAGTTTGAAACATCTTTATTTGTAAATTTTTCTGAATCTGATTTGTCCAATTTGGTTCCAGACCCAGTTTTTCTTGAAGATTTAAAACTTGAATTTGTTACTTCACATCTTGATAAACATTTGCAAAATTCCATACAATCTGAGCTTACTTCTAAAGGAACATCAAATATTTCTGTAATCACTTCAGCCTCTCCAAGTTCATCAACATTTCCTCAAACATCTGAACCTCAAATTACCCCTTCTACTCCTCCACCCACCACTCATAGACCAACCTCACCTGTTATTTCATCACTACCTCTTCCAATGGCAAAAATATATGCTCCTTCGGTATTACCAGCTAATCTAGGGGCTATGCCTCAAGATTACAAAAGTAAAATCACTCCTTTTGATGGTTCTGGTACTTACACTGCACAACAACATACTAAAAAGATGACTGATTATTTGAAAGTTATGAAATAGATGCTGATGATGTAAGAATGAGAATATTTGTCCAAATTCTTACTGGAGAAGTTAGAACCTGGTTTATAGCCCTTCCTGCAAACAATGTTACTTACTTACAAGCTCTTTATATATCATTTTCAAATAGATGGGAAAAGAAGAAAGATCCTCTTCAAATATTATCAGACTTTGGAAAATTAAAGAGACCAAATGAGACTGTGCAAGATTACGTCACCAGGTTCAATGAGGCTTACAATGCTAGTCCCCAAAATCTTAGACCTCCTCTAGATTCAGTATTAATCAAATTCCCTGATGGATTTGATTATGATATGGCGTATCAGCTCAGGGAAAAAGCTCCTCAAACTTTAGAAGAAATGCAAAGTATAGTTGTTAGTGTTGAAGCCAACCTGATAGAGAAACGAGCTAGAGCCAGAGCTGAAAGGAGAATGCCTTGAAACAAAGAACCCACATCATTTGAAAAGAAATTGGATGCTATTATTAAAGGGATGGAAAGGCTAGGAGATAGAGTAGAAACAATTGAAAATAAATCTCCTTGGGATTGTCAACCGAGCAATACTATGAGAAATCCAAATTTCAAAAGGAACCAAAATAAAAATATTGGAAAAACTGGTCCTGACCAAAATATTAGGCCCCATTCCAAGAAAATTATATTGAAGCCTCAACTTCTGAGGAACCAACTGAAGATGCTCAAATAAACAACTTGACTGAACACAAGAACGAACCAGAAATTTTCTTGACCCAAGATGATCAAGAAGCTCACATTCTTAAGCAATTTCAAACCCATTCAGGAGAATCATTTGAATTTAAGGAATGATATGATACAACCATTTACGAAGTTCACAAGAAATATAATTTGAGGAGCAGAAGAATTGATGTTCCAGAAACAAGTAAACAGAAAGCTACAAAATAGCCCCTCAAAGGTAAAACAAATACCACCCCTGTACATATTTTTTCTAGATCAGATCCTAATCCTACCAACCCAATAATTGAAGATGTATCCGATACTCAACTGAATAACATACAACTTTGCAATACTCTTCCTCCTAAAGGAAATGTAGAGGAACCTCCTGAAGTTGATTCGGAGACAACTTCAGCCCACAACCCCATTCCTGAGAAGGAGAAAAATACTAAAAACACAGAAGAAAAAGACAATCCAAATGTTCAAAATACAAGGAATCAGACTGAAAAACCTTTTAATTTGGAAGCTGAAGTAGGAAAATTAAAAATAGCTATTCCATTGTCAGAATTAGCTAAACATGATGTCTACAGAAGCCAAATCAGTAGATCACTCAATATTACTGGAAGTGATGATTCAGTAAATGTTTTTGATGACCAACCCAAATTACTTTTTGGCCCTGAAGTAAATGGAAAACCAGGAAGTGGAGGAACTCATCCATTCTATGTGATTTTGAACATACATGATAAAATACTTCATAATGCCATGCTTGATTCTGGGGCATCTCACAATCTAATGCCCAAGGCTGTAATGGAGAGATTAAACCTACACATCACCAGACCATATAAAGATCTCTTTTATTTTGATTTAAGTCAAGTGAGATGTTTAGGACTAATCAAATATTTGTGTGTTACATTGGTTCAATACCCTGCAAAAACAATTTTAATGGATATAGTAGTAGCAGATATTCCTCCAAAATATGGTATGCTATTGTCTAGATCTTGGGGTGAAAAGCTTGGAGGATCTCTTCAATTAGACATGTCATATGCTACTATTTCAGTGTTCGGCCAACCTACGAGACTATACAGAGAAACTTTAATGAAATATGTGGTCAGTAGTCAGGAGAAGCCTGAAAATTTCCCCATTTACTCAGTACACTCTGATATGGACTCATTTATTCTTTATACTGCTGAATTTGTTCTCTCCACTGAATTAGAAGTTCCATCAAATGAACCAAAAGAAATTGAAAATAAATCTAGTGTTCAAATTCAGGAAATATCTAAGGAAAAAGAAACATCAGACACCCTAGAAAAACCAGAAGAAAGCAAAAAAACAGATCTCACTGTTAAGAAAGTTCCTGAAACTCCTGATACCAATTATGAACATGAAATTATTTGGCACTTAGAATTTGATGGTTTTGTTAATAAATTAGGAGCAGGAGCTAGAGTTTGGGTGCACAACCTTGAAAATGATCATGCTGAAGGCCATGCTTACAGATTGAACTTTAAATCAGGGATAATTTTAGGGGCGAATTTTAGCCCAAAGGCGAATTTTAATTGAGAAGGAGTCGCCAATTTGTTGAGGAGGTAAATCCCCTCTGCGGACAGAGGCGATCCCTACTAGCCCAGTAGGGGTCTAGCAACAAACAAACAATGCTATGACACAAGCTCCTAGTTACGAATGAAAGACTTGGGATAAGAGCCTACCTGGATTCCAACGCTAGATCCGAAGAAGAGATGTCCCCGTCCTTCAGCCCTGGTAGATCACAATCCTTCCACGATCTCCGCGGATGAACACCTGCACATAGAAGAAACGAACAGATACAAGCATAGGAACCATCATACGTAACTAAACATCGGTCATAAAAGATATAACTCGCATTAACATGATGGAAAAAGGAGTGGAACCATAATCATAGTCATCTATTAAAATGATAAACGAATAGAAGTTACAACCAAGTTCTGACGTCGCAGCTTCCTTCGAACGGGTCTCCGGTCGTCCACGTCTCGCAAAGCTCGCCAAGGAAAGGAAAACCTCTCCAGAGTCTCGTAACAATGGTCTCCTCGCTTGAATGGGCCTTAAGGGAAAGAAGGGATTCTTTACAGCACAAAGGCACTTGGGAATAGGGAGATGCAAAGCTTCAGCACTTCAAGACTAGCTTGCCATGGATCCGAGCAAGCTTTTATAGATGGGGAAGGAGGGAGTTGGGATCCCTATTATTATGGGATTGGCCCTATCAACAAGGAAGGTTCCATAGAAGGTGGCAAAACTACTTCCCTTCCATAGAACTCCCGCAGCCAAACCTCCCAACTCAAGATAGGCAATGGTTGTGAGTTTGTTTGAACTCAACTTCTGCCATCCATATTTAAAAAACAGTCCCTAAAATGGGTGGCGCGATTTCTGCTCTATGACAGAGCGCCAAGTGGCGCGACCTCGTTATAGGATTTCTCTGATTGGCGTGAGCACTGAACTGTCTACCCGCGCCAATGCAAAAAGAGCTGTTTTTCATGGATTTTGCAAGGAGATGTCTCAAGGGGAAATGAAGCTCATACTCAGAGGGATGCATTGATGATGTTTTCAAGGCATGATAGTGTTCACAGGTCACATAATGGGTCCTCCATTGTGCGGGACGGGGAATGGTAGGGACGGTGACAAATTACTGTGTAACAGAAATGCAGGACCTTAAACAAATGGAGGTTGATGAGATTATAGAAGATGAATCTGAAATCATTAATTTTAAAGATAATCATTTGCCTAAAGGATTAACTCCTCTGGAAGATCTTTTCGATTCTAATGATATTCCAAAGAAACCCAAAATGGAACCATTGAAAGCTGATATTGAGGAATATAATCTGGGGACTGAATAAAATCCTAAAATAATAAAGTTATCTAAATCTTTGCCTCCTGATAAAAAACCAAAATATGTTGAACTAATAAGAGAATTCCAGGATGTCTTTGCCTGGAGTTATGAAGACTTGAAATCATATGACACCTCTATAATTTAGCATATAATACCTCTGAAAGAAAATCAAAAACCATTTAAACAGAAACTCAGAATAATCAACCCTGTACTGGTGCCTTTAATTGAAAAATAAATCAAATGAATGTATGAAGCAGAGATAATTGCTCCCATTAGGTTTTCAGAGTGGGTGTCTAATTTAGTACCTACTAGGAAGAAAACTGGAGAGATCAGATTATGTGTTGATTTAAGAAATGTAAATAAGGTTTCTTTGAAGGATAATTACCCTTTGCCCAAAATGGATCACATTTTACAAAGGGTAGTAGGTGCTTCAAGGATTTCTCTTTTAGATGGGTTCTCAGGATATAACCAGATTCTGGTTCATCCTGATGACCAGGAAAAAACAGCTTTTATAACACCATGGGGTACATTCAAGTACGTTAAAATTCCATTTGGACTTAAAAATGCTGGATCAACCTTCCAAAGAGAAATGGACATTGCATTTGCAAAAGAAATTCATGAATTTCTTGTTATATATCTGGATGATTTAACTGTTTTTTCTAAATCCGATCAGCAGCATTTAGACCATCTCATACAAGTATTCATAAAATGCAGAAAGTATGGTATCTCTTTGAATCCAAAGAATTCCTTGTTTGGTCTTGAAGAAGGTAAAATCTTGGGTCATATCATTTCCAAAGATTTTATTAGAATCGATCCTGCTAGAATAGAAGCTATATTGCAGATACCTCACCCTAGAAATGTCAAAGAACTTCAAGCTTTCATAGGAAAAATCAATTTTTTGAGAAGATTCATATCTAGCTTAGCTGAATTAATTAGATTACTTACTAACATGTTAAGGAAGGATTCAAGTATTAAATGGACAGTAGAAGCCAAACAAGCATTTGAAGAAATTAAAATGGCTTTGACTAGAACACCAGTTCTTACCAGTCCACAATTTGATAGAGACTTCATAATATTTTCATTTGCATCAGAACATACTGTAGCAGTTGTTTTATTACAAAAGGATGATTAAGGATGTGAAAAACCTATAGCATTTTTTAGTAAAGCACTGAGAGATGCATCATTAAAATACAACATCATGGAAAAAAAAGCTTTTGCACTTGTAAAATCTATTAAAGATTTTAGAATCTATATATTTTATTCCCATGTGATAGCCTATGTACCAAATGCTGTTGTCAAAGAAATCTTAACTCAAGATGGAATTGAGGGCAAAAGAGGTAAATGGATTGCTACCATATTAGAATATGATATTGAGATAAAGCCTACAAAGCTTATAAAGGGATAGGGATTGGCTCAACTCATGACATAAACAAATTTCGAAGCCCTGGATATTAATGAACTGGATGACGAACGGGAGATGGCGACTCCACAAATCAACCAGGCCTTCTTAGATTCACCTTGGTATGCTGATATAATTTATGTATTGTTAAACCTGCAAGCTCCTCCAGGGTTATCCAAAACAAAGAAAAGGTTTTTAAAGATGACATCTTTAAATTTTTGTATTTTAGATAATGTTCTCTTTTGGAAAAATCATGATGGTATTCTATTAAATTGTTTGTTAAAAGATGAAGCTGACAAGGCTCTCAATGAATTCCATGCAGGAGACTGTGGTGGACATCTTTATTGGAAATCAACTGTAAACAAGATCCTAAGATCTGGATTTTATTGGCCAACCTTGTTCTCTGATGTAAATAAATTTGTCACTGCTTGCCATAAATGTCAAATTTTTGAAGGCAAGAGAAAACTATTACCTTTACCCCTGAAACCAATTTCCACTGAAAAACCTTTCCAACAATGGGGCCTGGATTTCATTGGAGAAATCCATCCTCCTTCTTCTGGCCAACACAAATGGATCCTCACTACCACATATTATTTCACCAAATGGATAGAAGCAATTCCTTCTAGACAAGCCAATGACATTGCGATCATAGGATTCCTAGAAACCAATATATTATCAAGATTTGGTTGTCCTGAGAAAATTATAAGTGATAATGCTGCTGCCTTCAAATCTAAGAAGATGATAAGTTTCTGTAATAAATATCATATCACTTTAAGCCATTCCACAACTTATTACCCACAGAGTAATGGATTGGCTAAATCTTCCAACAAGAGTCTCATTAATATTATTAAGAAATTATTGGAGGAAAACAAGAAAAATTGCCACAAGAAACTTATAAATTCACTATGGCCAGACAGACTCACCACCAAAAACTATATTGGGACCAGTCCTTATGAGTTAGTTTATGGTATTGAGGCTATATTTCCTTCATCTTTAGGAGTTCATGTAATGAAATTACTTCAAGAAGCTCAGGTTGAACCTAATGACATTCAAAGGAGAATAAATTAGACTATCAATTTGCAGCAGACCAGAGAGGAAGTTCATCAAAGATCCCAAGTATTACAGGAGAAAATAAAGAATATATTTGATAAAAGGACCAAGGTAGAAGATTTCCAACTGGGAAACAAAGTTTTAAAATGGGATTCCAGAAGAGAGGATAAGGGAAAACATGGGAAGTTTGACTTCCTGTGGAAGGGACCTTATATTATTCATGCTTTACAAGGAAATAATACATATTTTCTGAAAAATTTGGATGGTACAGAAACTGAAGAAGGACCAGTTAATGGTCGAATGTTGAAACATTACTTTGATCTTATTTATTAGGATATCCCGATTTTTAACCTGTACATAATATATCCTTTGTAATGTATCAGTTTTGAGTGGATAGTAATTTATTGAAGTTGAAGCCCGAGGAGAAGGCCATAAGCTTCAGAAGTATTACTGTCATATATATAATAAAGAAACAAGTAGAAGAAGATTCCATGGTTCAGTCAACATCATTCTAAGGGCAACTGACTTGCTGTTCTTGAATTTTCACCAGGAAAAGCCATCCCCAAGTGGAGCCAGTGTTAGAATCCTATACCAATAGGTGTCATATATCATGATTGACTTGATAAGCTATGTAATATGTTCATACCTTTTCTTGTTGCAAAGGTTTTCCATATTGTCAAAAAATCAAAAAATTAAAAAAATGTAAAGAGGGTATACCCTAAAAGAAAAATCAAAGGGTGAAAAGAATAAAATGGCCAAAAAAGTGAAAGAAAATGAACCCCACCAAAAGAAAGGCCAAGGAAAGTGTGTAAGTCTAAATGCCACTACCTTTTTTCTTACTCTTATGTAATAAATAAAATTGTGTGCAACTTATATTCTATGGCACAATTTATGAACAGTGAAATATTTTAAGCTTGGCGAGTTCATCTTTCAATTTTATGTTTTAGAGATAGAGAATAAAATCTGACCAAACTGTTTAATATTGGAAAATAAGTAGATAGGTAGAGTAAATAAAAGGAGCTCAATAGTTTAATCTGAACCCTTGGATGTAATAACGTTAGAATTGGATAGATTTTAAGATGTAAAAGAAAAAGTGTGATGAGGGTTTGCCAGTCTAAGTGCACCCTAATAAAGAAGAAAAATGGTAGGGTAAAGTAGGTAGGGTAGGTAGATGTTGTTGCAGAATTACATGTGATGGATAATGACTCTAGATGTGTTAAATTTTTACTTTCATCACAAGTGCAAAGGCAGACACTACATTGGAAGAATTTCAAGCAAAGCAAAATCAAATTATTAACTTCCCTGCTCATTTTTCCCTAAAAATTTCACTAATTTCCCCTAAGTACTAAGGCATTTGAAAATTGGAGGGGCTCAAGGCATTTCCTTGACTTTTGGAGGGACTGGACCCTCGGCCCAATAATTGGAAAAGCCTAAATACTTAAAATCATTCATCATGACATTCATTCACTTCTAAAAAATCTTTTCCTAAGTAAAATCCCATTTTACTTATGAAAATCCTGCAATATTATAAAAACCCTATTTCATAAAATCATAAGTTAAAGACATTAATCTGATGTTTTACACTTAGCGCTTCTGTTCATTTTCCATATTAATTTCTAATTTATTATTTAAATCCTTGCAAATTTCCCTTTTTCCTGTATTATTTTAAAATTCCCAATTAATATAATATCCCGCCCCGTTGGTTAAAAAATAACCATATAAATTTAATTAATTGGTTGAATTTCCAATTAATAAAAAAAATCGATACTCCACCGTATAAAGGGATTAAATAACCCTCGTGGTTAATTAATAACCTAATCCACCAATCAAAATTCCCCCGATGCGATTATTTCATAATAAATTACATTGGGCCCGCCATATTAATTCCCCGTCATCTTCCTTTCCCGAGGACCGTCCAATCGACTAATCTAAGATCTACGGTTATTATGAATATCACTGCGCATCCGCGTCCGAACGATAACGCGCGATGGCGAAGCAGTTTTCTGAACAGTGTCGCGCCACACGTCGTTCATCGTATGGAATCGCTCGCCCTCCACTGAAAACTACCTTTCCCCAAAATCTTTGCGATGGAAATCGCTTACCACTCTCCTCCAGTGACGAAGCCGCCGTACTTGCTGACGTCATCCATTAAAACAAATAAAAAAACCCGCCAACCTTTGACTTTGTGAATTAAAAAAACATACCCGCGTCATTTTCACTATCTCATGCAGTGACTAGTGTCCCATGTAACGAATTTCAAAATCAACTGTCAAATTTTGCCAACCGCTACCTTGCTGAAGAAAATTGCAGTCGAGTAATCCAGAGTTCATCCGCCATAGCCAGCACCTGTTTAGTCACTGTTTATTTCCCAAAAAATAGGTATTTACCCAAATTCCCGTTGAACTCTGTAAAAACCTAGTTTTTGTTTTGAATTTCACAAGAAAAACTGAAACAGGGTTCAGAATTGGTCTTTAGTTCATTCCTCAATTCCTAAAACTGCAATTGCATTCCCAAAACTTGTGATTGTGCTCATTTTTTTTAATCAAAACCCTCAATTCATTTCTGAATCCACAAGAACCAGAAATGGAAATTCCTGTGGCTATGAGATAAGGCATTTGTTCCCAATTCAACCTACTTTCTTTGGATATACAGAGACTGATGAAACTCTTAGAAAGCTGCAAAGAACCAGAATACCGGAATATAAATGGTGGGAAGAAATGTTAGAACTTTTGTAGAATTATCCTTACATGAATTTTTGATCATGTACTATAGTAAGTCATGATAAAGAAGGATAAAAGGATAAATCGAGGTTAAAGAGCATCAGTGCAAATAAAGAGTATCAATAAAACGGAGCAGCCAGCACAAAATTACTAAAGAGGACAGCAACGAGCCAAATCTTAGGGCCTGCATACAGCACATTCTCAAAAGAAGGAAACAGCACAACATCAGTTATCATTTTTCTTATCTACGAGACCATCTGTCTCTAGTTTGTTTTAACATACTTATGAGATTATATCTCAATTTTTTATGAGATATTTTTTATAATTTTTTGTATAAATACTCCCTCAATCGGAGTATTGAGAGGGTGGATTCTTAGACTTTGTTGTAACATTGACTATTTTGGAATAAAGTGTTGTTGGAGAAATTTTGTGTGGCTAGCTGGATAAGGATTTGATGCAAAAGACTTTTTATAGGATTCTTGCGTCAGACTAAGGATCAATAAGTCATCTATCTCTTATGTTTTGAAGTTTTATACTTGTTTATTATATCATCTGTGTTTCATATCTGAATAATTAATGAAAAGGAATAAATCAGAAAGTGCTTAAGTGCAATCTGCTTTTAATCATTGTTATTCTAAATGTTTTCTTCTGAACTGGTTTAAACAGTGAATTCTTAATTGCTCCTGTTTTACTAGTTTATGAATTTTGATTATTTAATAAAGAATTCTTAATTTCTCTTTGTTAATAATCATTCAATTTCCGGCTTTTTTTAATATGTTGAAGGATTCTTAATTTCCCTTCACCTATTTCAAATTCATTCCATTCACTTTAGATCTATAATTGTTCCTTGTTTGATTACCTTTCCTTGTGAAACCATCTTTTGTTGAGAAACTTGATCCAATTAAGCTATCCTTTTTTACTCCATTAGCCCAATGGCCTAAACTACTCAATATTACCACAAGCTATTGAATTTCATCACCCAAACTCAATCAAAACCCTTGTACTTTATAACTAGCCTAATATCTCTCAAAACAAAGCTAAATTTGAGAGAGAGAGCCCTCTCTGGGTACAGATTGGATAGATGCTGTACCTAAAAGTTGGTTTGTGGTTACGTCGGACCCCTTTCCTCTTCCCAAAAACTTCAAGGAAAATCTGAGTGATAACAGTTTGAATGATGAGAATGTTCAGTTGGTACAAGTAGATGACATGCCCGAAATTTCAGAGAATTTTATGGAAGTCCTCAAACAGGAAAAAGATAAAGAAACAAGCACTTTTGAGCCTCCTGCGTGCCAGCAGTAAAAAGACAGTGAAAAACAGAAATATGTAGAAATCAGTCAAGATAAAGTGGATAAAGAAGCAAAATTCTAGCATCTACAAGAAGAAGAAGAAGGCCTTTGGAGCATGGAATTTGATGGAGCTGTTGGTAAGGATGGAGCTGGTATAGGAATATGGATTCGAAGCCCTGTTTTCCAGCCTGAAAAGGTTCCTAGTAATGTTAGAGTATGTGCTTATAAGTTGGATTTTGACTTCTCTAACAATGAAGTGGAGTATGAAGCTTTGATTGTAGGTCTGAAAATTTTGAAAAAGTTAAATGCAAAGAGGATTTCTATTTATGGAGATTCAGAGCTGATAATCAAACAGATTAAAGGAGAGTACCAAGCTAAGCATCTGCAATTGAGGGCATACATAAATGTAGTCCTAGATATCTTGAAGACATTCCCTAAGTACACTTTGACAGTAGTGCCCAGGATGCTGAACATTATTGCTGATTCTCTTGCCACTATAGCAAGCAACTTGAAGATTCCGATGAAATCCAGCAACAAGTTTGAAATTTACGTCAAACATAGGCCTGTTGTTCCTGACAATTTAAGGTATTAGAAAGTGTTTTAGGATGATAATGAGAGAAATGCTTTTTTGCAGAGTGATGGAAAATTCAAAGATACTCCAATAGAAGGTGATTATGAGGTTGATGATCAAGAAATGGAAGCAAATCAGATGGACATATTGCAGCTGAAAGACAATGTAATTCCTATAGGTCTCATACCTTTAGAGGAGCTTTTCGATTAGTGCGATGTTTCTAAGAAACCAAGCTTGGTGCCTACTAAGAAAGGAGTTGAAGATGTGAATCTTGGAACACCTGACAAGACCAATTTTGTGAAGTTGTCAAATACATTGTCCCCTGAGGTAAAGGAAAAGTATGTTAAATTTATTTCTGAATTTTCTGATGTGTTTGCATGGGATTATTCAGATTTGTAGGTGTATGACAAGAACATAATCCAACATACTATTCCCATCAAGCCAGATCAGAAGCCATTTAGACAGAAGCTGAGAAGAATCAATCTGAAGCTGCTGACATCCACTGAAAAAGAGGTAAACAGATTGTATAAAGCTGGTATCATAGTCCCCATTAGATTTTCTGACTGGATTTCAAATTTGGTTCCGGTACGTAAGAAGACAGGAGAGATAAGGTTGTGCATAGATTTTAGGAATTTGAATAAATCATCCTTAAAGGATAATTATCCACTTCCAAAAATGGACCATATTCTACAGAGAGTAGTTAGAGCATCAAGGATGTCACTACTTGATGGTTACTCAGGCTATAATCAAATATTGGTACATGAGAAATACCAAGACAAAATTGCCTTCACAACACTGTGGGGAACCTTCCAGAGTGCCAAAATTCCATTTGGACTGAAGAACGATGGAGCCACTTTCCAACAAGAAATGGACATTTATTTTTCCAATGAAAAAGATGTTTTTCTTGTTGTTTATTTGGATGATCTGACAGTATTTTCTGGTTCTGATGATGAGCATTTGCACCATTTGAGGGTTGTGTTTCAGCGATGCAGAAAGTTTTGGATTTCTCTCAATCCAAAGAAGAGTCTCTTTGCCATGGATGAAGGCAAGTTGCTGGGGCATATCATCTCTAAAGATGGTATCCGCATTGATCCATCTAGAGTGGAGGAAATTCAGCATATAGACCTTCCATGGAACAAAAAGGTGATTCAAGCATTCAATGGTAAGATGAATTTCTTGCGCATATTTATACCCAATTTGGCTGAACATTTAAGAGAAATGACTAACATGTTGAAGAATGATAGCACTGTCAAATGGAGTGAGGAAGCTATCAATTCATTTAATTTGGTAAAGTTTGATTTTTCCAATGCCCCAGTCTTGATTAGTCCTGATTACACTCAAGACTTCATTATATTTTTATTTGCATCAGAGCATACTATGGCTGTTGTTTTGATGCAAAAGAGAGATCATATTGAAAAGCCAATTTCCTTTTTCAGTAGGACTATTAGAGATGCCGCCTTACAGTATAATATTACTGAGAAACAAGCATTGGCCCTTATAAAGGCATTGAAATATTTTAGGGTCTATATTCTACATTCACATACTATAGCATATGTTCCTAATGCGGCAGTAAAGGACATCTTGATGCAAACTGATCCTGAAGGTCGAAGAGGTAAGTGGATAGCAGCTCTGCTAGAGTGTGATTTGGAGATCAAACCCACAAATTTTATCAAAGGAAAAGGCTTGGCAAAATTAATGGCCCAATCAAATCTGTGTGCTCTGGATATAAACCTCATAACAACAATGTCATAAAATGAGGATGAAGGTTTGCGTGTTCCAATTTCAAACATTTTTCTACAATCCCCATGGTATTCAGATATTGTTTATGTTCTTCAGCATCTTTCACCACCTCTAGGAATTTTAAAAGTAAAGGTAGATCACTAAAACTTAAGTTTTCTAAATATCGTATTTTAAAAAGTGCTCTTTATTGGAAAGATCCAGGAGGCATTCTGCTTAATTGTTTGGTTGAAGATGAGGCTCAGAAGGTAATGCATGACTTTCATAAAGCTGATTGTGGTGGTAATTTGTTTTGGAAGACTACAACTAACAAATTGTTGAGAGCAGGATATTATTGGCCCACGTTATTTTCAGATTTGTATAAAATAGTGATGAGTTGTCATGAATGTCAAATTTTCCAAGGGAAGAAGAAATTTCTTCCTCTTCCTTTGAAACCAGTTTCAGTAAACGCTCCCTTTCAGTAGTGGGCACTCGATTTCATAGGAGAAATCCCTCCTGCATCATTAGCACAACATTGATGGATCTTGACAGGTACAGATTACTTCACCAAATGGATCAAGGCTGTCCCAACAAGGGAAGCTACAGATACGGTAATTATTCAATTCCTAGAATCGAATATTCTATCTCGTTTTGGCTGCCCTCACAAAATTATAACATATAATGTAGCAGCGTTAAAATCTAATAAGATGATGGAGTTCTGCAACAAATACAACATTGTGTTGGTCCATTCAACAATGTACTACCCACAAGGCAACGGCTTGGCATAATCATCAAATAAATATTTGATAAATATAATCAAGAGAATGCTCCAGGCAAACAAAAGAAACTGGCATCAAAAACTCATCAATGCATTGTGGGCAGACAGAGTTAGAAGTAAGAAATACATAGGTATGTCACCTTTTGAATTGGTTTATGGTATTGATGATGTCTTTCCTACATCACTCGCAGTTCCAGTCATGACGTTATTGCAAGAAGTTGGTAGTGAAGGCGATGACAATCAATGAAGAATCAATCAAATGATCCACCTTCAGCAAACAAGAGAGGAAGTGTCACAAAAAGTTATTCAGTTGCAGGAGAAGATAAAGAAGATCTATGATCGTAAGACTAAAGCAGAGAAGTTTCAGTTGGATGATGTTGTGTTGAGATGAGATGCAACAAATGAAGACAAAGGGAAGCATGGTAAGTTCGATAACCTGTGGAAAGGACCATACAAGATTTCAGCATACAGGGGACATAATGCTTTCTTGCTTTCAGAGATGGATGGAAAAGATTGCCCCTAAGGAGCAGTGAACGATAGGCTTTTGAAGCACTTCCATTGTTGAAGATAATGGATCAGAAACTATGTCACCATCATTGTATATACCATGTTATTTTTGGTTAGATTTCAAGTACACAGCCATTGAATTTTGGGGCCCGAGGTGAAGGCTACAAAACTTGAATGATATGTGTATATTTTGGTTTTATTTTAGTTTTAATTCTTAGTCTTGAGTCAGATTCAGTCCGCATTGTGTCAGGTTTTAGTATTTTTGACTCCATGCCCAATGGATAAGGCTATTTGGTCTACAGTGTTCTTGGCACCTCCAAGGAGCTACCATCCCCATTGGAGCCAATGTTAGTGTCAGTCTAGTTATGCTTCCATCAGTGATCAAAATTTCTCTTTGCATTTGCATATTAGGAGTCCCATACCATAAATTTTCACCACTCCGCTAGGTCATGGATTCATTGATGGTAGTGATTTTTCATCAGTTTTCCCTCATGTGAAAC
Organism: Pinus albicaulis; assembly: GCA_034641835.2. Lineage (NCBI taxonomy): Eukaryota > Viridiplantae > Streptophyta > Pinopsida > Pinales > Pinaceae > Pinus > Pinus albicaulis. The sequence goes on from CM076577.1 coordinate 354,498,183, forward strand.
TTGTTGATTCTCCTCTCTATGGTCTTTAGTCGTGAGTTACTTTCACTTTGTGAGTCATGTTAGTAGGTCATAGGATGGGTCTCATTAGGTTCTAGGACCTCACCATGGTCAAATTAATGAGTCAAGTGTCAATAAATATCAGCAAGGTCATGAGGAAGTCAATAAAACTTAAATTCATAGCACCTGGGAAGATCAAAGAAATGTTTTATTCAGTTTGGTGTAACTTTCACCTCGAAACCATGTATTGAGGTGAAAACATGATACTTTTCTTTTATTATCATCTTTTATGTAGTTTTATATCATCATATGTAATAAGTCACACTTCAGAAACTGTGATCTCCACCAAGTCACCACCCTACTTTTCAGAGATGTTTTCCACCGAATTTTTAGTCCACAATCATGTTCTAAGTATGTCCATCAGAAGGAGACCGGAAAGATCTTTCCAATGGTATATCATACTCTCAAAACTGACTCCTGGATCGAAAATTAGGGCTAAGTGAACAAAATCCTCTATACCCTAACCCTTCCCCTTTTTCCCACCTTTCCCTTAAAATTTATGTTATTAAAGTTTAAAATTTTCCTTTATAAAACCCTTATTTCTCTCATCCGATGGAAAAATCGCATTATTAAAATCCTTTTAAATACATATGCGATTTAATAAACCACTTCCCCTCCATACCCCTTTATAATAAAGTTTAAAGGTTATTATATTATAAATCCCCTCTGGTCGCAATCGCAATATTTAAACCACTTCCGCCTCATGACCCCTTCAAATTTATAACAAAGTTTAAAGTTTTACATTGTAAAATCCCCTGCCGATCCAAACCTTTTCGTTCCCGATTGCATCGCAACATTTAATATGTGCGCTCTGATTTGCCCTCGTGTTCACAAAAACTCTGATGCGATTGAGAGCTCCCGATTGAATAACCCCGATTCAACCCCGCCCAATGTTATCTTGACCATTGATCCGACGGCCTGTATGCAATCTGTGCTTTCAAATTATCCCCTCCTATTGACTCCTCCCGATTGACACCCTCTGATTACACCTCCTCCGTCGATCTGTTCATCCAATCGAACGGCCCATACACTGTCGCTCCATCGCAATTGGCGATTTCATATAAGTCTTTACCTCCGCTCTCCTCCGATCTCCCAATTCCGATTGACCTTTGGGCCCACCACATAAACTTCTGCCCATTCATAATAAGAGCGCCCTTCCGTTTGTAAACCTCAAACTTTATTTTATTTCATTTTACAAGGGATTTTCCCATGCACCATGATATTATTCTATCGCATCGGCAAAATCCTCTGGCACATCACATTTTTCCCCGCTCCCCTCCCGATTCTGATTGCGATTTATACCTCGGTCCCATCTTAAAAGCCCTCTGCCCTTTCAATGAAAAATCATTCTTCCCTTTATATAAAGCAAAAAATCATTTTCGTTTGTTTTCAAATGGATTTCCCTGCTCTATTATTGTATTACCCCATCGAACCTTTCCAATCGCATCAGAACTTTTTGTGCCTTGTTCCAAATATATCCAACCCTCTGATCCTGATTGCGATGACACCATCACAACGTGTATTTTAAAATTTTCTATTATATGTTGCATCCCCTTCCTCCCCCACGATTCTGATTGCGATTGTGATTTGGACCCCACCTCCTTTCCCTTCGCTCCTTCCATTCAAAAAATGGGTTTTTCCCTTCACTAAAAGGCATAATTTCATTTCCATGGTTTCGAAGGCATTTTATTAAAAGTCATTTTTCTTCAAATAAATAATAGAAATAAACAGTCAAAGGACCGAGAGCTAAAATGAGACAGAGACTTCTACAGCAGCATCAAAGTAGGAATCTGTTTTTTGGATTGCCTATTTTTCTTTCATCCAGTGTAACAACGAATTTTCAGATGGCTCAAAATGTATTGCTATTCCTTATTTTCAGGGGTAGATTGTTGGTTCTCTTTTCTATGATTGGACTTCAGTTCTTGAGCTGGAAAACAACTCCTCTTTTTTTGGATCTACTTCCCTCACACTTCTAGTCTAGTTAATGTAATTTTGAATCATTTGTAAAAGAGTTTGTAAATCAGTAAGTAGGGGAATAATGTGAAAATCAAGGAGGACGCTCTGCGCTCCACTGTAACAGTTTTGGACAGGGAATTAATAAAGAGATGCAGCTTTGATTTGTGGGATCCATATGGTATGAAATTTAGCATTTGTTCTCTCCTTTGTGTTCATATGTAAATTTTGTATGTTTCACCTTTCATTCATAAACATTTTTGGTTGAATGATTTCAAGATAGAAAGGTAGAATCCATTTTAATGCTCTGCCTTGGGAAATCATTCAATATTCTGTGTTTTTCTTTTGTTTGAAAAGGATCCATCTCCCATGCCCTTTTCATCTCCTCACCAGTCTTTCCATTCCATCATCATTTAAACTTAATTGCTAAAATGCCTACCTTGACCCATGAAATACCCTGTATCCCTGAGTTAATTCCCTGATTCAAACTGTCCTATTTGTTCCATACATCCCTGAAAAATTAATTCATTTAAACATTTTCCCATTATTATACCTAGCCTAAAATCAGTTTATAATTGTGCTTTGTTGAAAATCTATTCACGGAGAGAGCCCTCTCCTGACCTTGTAGGACTAGCTACAAGGCTGAGCGTGGTTTAGATGTTACCCTGATTTCCCTTTTTCAGCCTGAGGTCCAAATCAGGCGATAACATGTTTGACCAATTGAAGGGAGCAACAATGTTCTCAGAGATTGATTTGAGGTCAGGATATCATCAGCTACACATCAAAGAAGAGGACATTTATAAGAATGATTTCTAGACCAGGTATATGAATTATGAGTTTGTTGTGGTTCCTTTTGGTTCGACTAATGCTCCAACTACATTCATATGTTTGATGAATAGTGTTTTACATCCTTATCTGGAAAATTTTGTGATAGTATTCATTGATGATATATTGATATATTATAAAAATGAGCAATAACATGTAAAACACCTAGAAGTAGTGTTAATAATGTTGAGAGAGCATCAATTGTATTCCAAACATAGTAAGTGCAGTTTCTTTCACATAAAAGTTCAATGCTATTTCCAAGGAAGGTATAGCAGTGGACCCAAAAAATATCATAGCTATCATGGAATGGAAAAATCCTAGGAATGTGGATGAGGTCATATCACTCATGGGATTAGCAAGTTATTATAGGTGGTTCATCGGGAACTTATCAAGGATTTACTATCCTATTACATCCTTTTAGAGGCAAGGCAATAAGTTTGAATGGACAGAGGAATGTACAACCAATTTTGAGTAGCTAAGGTATATTCTTACAAACACTCCAGTTCTAAAGATCACAGATCCAGATAAATATTTCATGGTATGTATCGATGCTTTCAAGAGAAGACTTGGTGGAGTCCTAGCACAAGAGGGACATGTGGTATGTTAGGAGTCAAGGAAATTGAATGAGCATGAGAAAAACTACGCGACGCGTGATCTTCAGTTGGAAGCGATAATTCACGCATTGAATATTTTGATGCATTATCTTCTTGGCAGAAGGTTTGTGTTGATGATTCATCATAGTGGGATGAGATACTTGATCTGAATGTTAAGCAATATAGGTGGTTAGCTACACTAAATGAGTTTTACTTTGAGATCATGTACAATAATGGTAAGGAGAAGATGGTTGTAGATGCTCTTAGAAGGAGAGTGCAGGTGAATCACATAGAAACTATGAGTTCATATGGGATAGATTTCCAGGATATGATCTTGTAGACAAGAAAAAAGGATGTCTGGTACCAAAACCTTAAGAAAAATTTACAAAATTAGAGTACATGTCATCAGAATGTGGACTATCATCTCACGTTATATCGCTTGGTGATATTTAGGGACAAGATCTATGTCCCAGAAAACAGTGAGCTCAAGAAGCTTATCTTGAGGGAATTTCAAGTCAAGGCATATTCAGGTCACCCGGGATACGAGAAGACTCTAACAACTGTGATTTTTTATTTATTTACAATTGGCTAAATATGAGGAAAGATATGGTTGAGTTTCTAGCTATATGTTTGTATTTTCAATAGGTAAAAGTAGAGTGTTCCATGTGGTTTATTTTATCCTATTTGATTCCATAATGGAAATTGGAGGTCATTTCCATGGAATTCATTACAATTTTTCCGAGGAAATTGAAGCAACATGATTCCATAATGGTTGTGGTTGATAGGTTAAGTAAGGTAGTGCACTTCATTCCAGTGAAGTCTAATAATTCATCTAGTGAGGTAATGAAATTATTCATCAAGGAGATAGTAATATTGCATGGTATTCCTAAGAAGATAGTATCCAAAAAATATGTCAAGTTCACTTCTAGGTTATGGAAGGAGTTGTTTGCAGGTTTCGGGATATAGTTGGATCTCAGTGTAACTTATCATCCATAGACAGATGGACATAAATATAGGGTTAACAAGATTTTGGAGGATATGCTAAGGATATATGTTATGTATTAATAGAGGAAGTGGTAAAAGTATTTTACACTGTTAGAGTTTTCATAAAATAATTAGTATCAAGAGCCCTTGAGGATGAGTCCATTTGAGTCACTTTACGTGCAGAGTTGTAATACTCCCATCAGTTAGAGTAATCCAACAAAAATGGTACTAATTGGACTAGATATGTTGTTGGAAAAATACTGAGAGGGGGGGTGAATCAGTATTTAGGATTTACTCAGATATTTTTACTTTTTCATTCTTTAATAACTCATACGCTACTTTACTGAACCAGACTCACGTATATACGCGGATACCCTTTACTGAACTCGCGTATGCACAGAGATATTAATAAACAATCAATTCTTCACTTAGATCCTTGCATGTATTCATTCATCATATGTTTATATAGTAGTATACATGTGCAATAATAACAGAATGAAACATCACACAAAAGCATCACACATGAACACCATGATTTTTAGGTGGAAACCCAAGTCGGGAGAAAACCACCGCTGCCGTTGTCTCAGCCTTCAATATTTTATTATAGAGAAAAACTTCTTACAATCATGTACTGGTGCAGACTTATACCAGCACACAAGCACCCACCTGCAGAAGGTTACAACCTTCTCTCGTTTACCAGCCTCACTTGGAAGGGAGCTTCAACCCCCTGCTCTCGTTTACCAGTCTTACCTAGAAGGGAGCTACTACCCCCTGATATTAGCACCAGCCTATGCTGACAGAAAGCTTCTATTATCAGACTGAAGGCTTCAACCCTTAGATTCACTGCAGACCACGTTTCATCAATTTTCAAACTGGATCAAACAGCTTCAACACAACCCTTCACTTATCAACAAACATACTTTGCCCAATGCTTCCAAACCGAACAGTGAAACCACTGTAATCAGCATATCAGAGATAACCCAAAACTTCAGAATAAGTATGCAGAAACACATTCAACCATGAGCAACCATCAGTTCAGATATCATACGCTCTTTTCTTTATATGGACCCGCGTATATACGCGCTTTTACTGAAGACAACCCACGTATACATTCGTGCAACTTTTCAGAAAAACCCTAACAGGTCATACGCGCCTTTGTTGAAATAGATCCGCGTATATACGCGCCTTCAGTGAAGCAAACCTGCCTATTGATTTATAAAGGATAAACTTTGCAGAACAGACCAGATCTATGAACTTACCCAGATTTCTTCATCTTCTTCAACAGATTTGCGCCAGGTCTTCATCACTTCTTTTCAGATCATCTAAGAGTTTCACCATTTCAATATCTAGATATCTTGGACCTTCATTATGTTCATAGATACATTATAGAATCAGATCTATCAATTAAGAGCAGAGTTCCACCATACAGATATACTTCAGAGTGAAATATTCATTAAAGCCCAGACTAATGCCCCCTTTGCACAATGAATTTCTTCTCCTTATATAGGTTTACCCTTTATCAATACCATGAGTCAAAACCACATTAATTTTGATGGTATTCCTGGGCGGGGTCACAAGACGAATCATTACTCAATACAATGGGTCAATACCATGGTGGTTACCCCCGGTTTTGCACTTTATGAGCGCTTTTTCCCACACGTGACTTGGCACGTTATTTCCCACGTGCATACGCGACTTAGCCTAGACAAATCCGCATATGCCTTGAGACATATTCTTTTCATCATAGATCTAGCACATACTGAATTCCGTTCTTCATTACCTTCTGTACTCACTGTAGATACATCATACGACAAGTTCATCAAGACATTTTCTATCAAGCACAACTTCATCAAGTACGTTTCCATCATCTTCATCAAGTGGGTTGCCATCAAGGACAACACTCAGAATCATATTGCCAACAATCTCCCCCTTTGGACTTGATGGCAACCACGATGGTGTTTGATCACCACAACAGATAGGTGTTTGATCACCACAACAGATAGATACATTAAGAATACAATGACACCATGTCACTACATTAAGAATTCAAACACCATGTCACTCTCCCCCTTTGACATCAAGGGAAAAGGGCAGATCAAAACCAACACAAGGTTGTTCTCCTCATGTAGAAGGAAGCGTTCTGTAGATCTGATGTGCACTGAAGTGACCAAGCTCCCCCTGAGTTCATGCTGAATCTTCAATCATATTTTTCAATGAAGTATATGACTCTATGACTTTCCTAGCATCAAGGACTCATACTTACATCAAAGATCCAACCAAGTGGATTTATATATGAGACTCAAGTACCCAACCAAGTGGGTTTACACACTTTGACTCAGCTACCCAACCAAGTGGGTTTACAAAATGAACAAGTCCTTACATGACTGAATATTACAATTTTACATCATGGGTCTCATCAAGCCCCTTTTATCAAATTACAAATATGACTTTTCATGACTACGACCAAAAATACCTCAAGAAAGAGATTACATTTCAGAATCATCATAATGCCAACAATGCATTACACCCAGCAAGGCTACTGCTCCCCTTGAAACTTTGCATCCAATGCATCCTTTCTAAATGACCAAAGCTCCTCTTTAGCTTGTGCAATAATTATCAGTAGTCAGACTGATGCTCCCCCTGAACTGGTACTCTTGATCTTCAGCTGCTGTAAAAATTTCCTCAGCATCAATGCATACGCGATTGTGTCTGCAGGAAATCGCGTGTATACGCGACTTTTATTCAGATAACCCGCGTATATAAAGTGAAACATGGAAAACTTCACATTCCTTCATCTCCCCCTAAATTTTTTCCTTCTTGTGCCTGTCTTCTTTTCATCAAATGCTCTGTCAGAAGAAATCATAACCAGAAAATCAAAAAGTACTGCAAAATGTTGACCCCAACCAAAAATAGTCAGCAGCTAGCCATACGCGACTTTCTGTTCATATACTCGCGTATATACGCTACTATGTTTCATGAAACACGCGTATCCAATTTAATCTTCTGAATTTATGCAGATTTGTTCTTTTGACTGGCAGAGAATACTCCCAGCTTCTGTCTTAGATACTCGAACGCTTCCCTGGGCAGAGGTTTGGTAAAGATATCAGCTACTTGTTCTTTGGAGGGAACATACTCCAACTTTACCTTTTGTTCAAGCACTTGTTCACGTAAGAAGTGATACTTGATGGGAATGTGCTTGGTATTCGAATGCATAATAGGATTCTTTGAGATACTGATGGCACTTGTATTATCACACATAATGGAGATAGGAGAAGTACATTTGATTTGAAAATCTCCCAAGGTTTGCATCATCCAAAGGAGTTGAGTGCAACAAGATGCGGCAGCCACATATTCTGCTTCAGCTGTAGATAATGCAATAGAACTTTGCTTCTTGCTGAACCAAGATACCAACCGGGGCCCCATATAGAATGCACCACCACTTGTGATTTTTCGATCATCAACATTTCCATCCCAATCTGCATCAGAGTAAGCATGAAGAGTAAGATCGGCATTCTTTGGATACCATAGTCCAAAGTCTTGAGTTCCTTGCAGATATTTGAATATTCTTTTGACAGCCTGAAGATGAGACTGTTTTGGATTAGCTTGGAATCGTCCAAAAATCCCAACAGCATGCATAATGTCCGGTCTAGTCCCGATGAGATAAAGTAGACTTCCTATCATTGATCTGTATTCTGGTTGATTCACCATGGGAGAATCATCATGAGAACTGAGATTGCATCTGGTTATCATTGGTGTACTTACAGGCTTGCATTCTTCCATGCCATACTTCTTCAAAATTTGCTTAAGATATTTTGCTTGTGATAGGAATATACCATCTGTATTTTGATGCACTTGCAAGCCAAGAAAGAATGTTAGTTCCCCAAGTAAAGACATCTCAAATTCTTGCTGCATAACAGAAGCAAATTTTTGACTTAAGGATTCTTCATTACTCCCAAAAATGATATCATCAACATATACAATCACAATCAAAAGTTTGTCATGTTCAATTTTTGTGTATAAGTTGCTATCAGCAAACCCCTTTGAAAATCCTTGTTGATGGAGATATTTGTCAAGACGATAGTACCATGCCCTTGGAGCTTGTTTGAGACCATATAGAGCCTTTTTAAGTTTACAAACAAGATTCTTATCATTTCCAAAAATGAATCCCTCTGGTTGTTCTATATAAACTTCTTCTTCAAGATCACCATTGAGGAAAGCAGATTTGACATCCATTTGATAGACTTTGATTTGTTGAGAACTTGAAAAAGCAAGAAACATTCTTATAGCTTCAAGTCTAGCTACAGGAGCAAAAGTTTCTTCAAAGTCTATACCTTCTTGTTGAGTGTACCCTTTGCAAACCAATCTGGCTTTGTTTCTTATAACATCCCCATTTTCATTTAACTTGTTATTGAATATCTATTTGGTTCCAATGACATTTTTATCATGTGGTCTTGGTACCAATTCCCAAGTGTGATTCTTTTCAATTTGATCAAGCTCTTCATTCATGGCTTGAATCCAACATTCATTTTTGCTAGCTTGATTGACATTTTGGGGTTCAATTGTGGATAGGAATGCCAAATAGCTAGAAGATCCCACAAGAGTCCTCCTTGTTTGTACACCTGATTCCTTATTTCCCAAAATTTGAGATTCAGGATGATTCTTTTGAACATATCTGGATGGAGCTTTCTCTGATAAATCATCTTCAGGTTCTTCATTAGATCCACTGTCTATATCATTTCCATTTGATGTAGAAGGATAAAAATCACCATCATCTTCTTCTGTTGCTTGTTTTTCTTCTTTAGGAGCTGTAGGAGACTCATCAATGACAACATCAATACATTCAACAATCTTTCGAAGCTTTTTATTGTAACATTTGTATCCTCTGCTTGTAGATGAGTAACCAAGAAGTATCCCTTCATCTGATCTAGGTTCAAACCTGCCAAGCTTTTCATCATTATTTTTGATAAAGCATTTACTTCCAAAAATTCTAAAATGCTTTACAGAGGGAGAATTACCATACCAGAGTTCATATGGAGTTTTGTCACTATTTACCCGAACATGTGCCTTGTTGAGAATATTTGCTGCTATATGTGATGCTTCTCCCTAGGACATGTCAGGAGTTCCAGAATCATCAAGCATAGCTCTAGCCATTTGTTGAATTGTTCTATTCATTCTTTCTGCTACGCCATTTTGTTGTGGAGTGCCTGCTACAAAGAACTGTCTCTTTATGCCATGCTGTTCACAAAATTCAAAGAATTCGTTTGATGTATATTCTCATCCTCGATCAGATCTAAGACATTTGATTTTTAGATCCAATTCATTTTCCACCAGTGCTTTGAAGATTTGAAATTTCTCAAATGCTTCATCTTTGTGTTTAAGCAACCCAATCCAACACATTCTAGAGAAATCATCAATAAATAAGATATAGTATTCTTCTCCACGTGGTGAATTTTTCCTCATAGGTCCACAAATGTCAGTATGAACAAGTTCAAGAGGCCTACTTGATGATCCTTCTTTGGAATTAAATTGTACTCTGGTCTGCTTACCAAATTGGCAGGATTTGCATATGATATTTTCTGGTAGAGTAATATTGGGAAGACCACGAACAGCTTGAAGTCTTCTTGCTTTGTTGATTTGAGAGAAGCTTAGATGCCCCAGCCTTCTATGCCATAGCCACTTTTCTGAAGATTTGCTCAAGTAACATTGATCTTTGCAGTTCTTCAATACATATAGGTTGCTTGGAGTTCTTTTCCCTTTTATAATAGTTCTACCTGTATCCAAATCACGAACCACACATTCTTTTGAACTGAAGACAACTTCTGTACCTTGATCACACATTTGACTTACACTTAACAGGTTATGCCTTAATCCATCCACATACATGACATCATTAGCCTTCACCTTTTCTTTTAGAAACACAGACCCTTTTCCTTTAATTACAGCAGGATTATCATTTCCAAATGTAACTTTCTTTTCCTTTTCTAGAGAATTATATGAAAGAAGTTTGCTTTTGTCACCTGTCATGTGTCTAGAGCACCCACTATCAATGTACCATTGATTTTCTTCACCTTCTGCAAATAACGCTATCCCACAATTTTCAACCTGTAATTCCTTCTTTTTCCATACTTTGGAACTTGAAGGAAAAAGTTGTTTTGGCTGGACTTTGCTCCTGCATTCAGATTCTTCATGGCCAAAGTTATTACAATAAGCACATTCAACTTCATTTTGAAGAGGAGAAAAGTTGTTATAGGTGTTCTTTTTTGGTTCAATATCCATCCTTTTCTTTCTTGCTTCTCTTGTCATGATGGTTTTATATGCAACACATTGAACAACTTTATGACCAAAATTGTGACATGAGAAACATTGTCCATTGAAGTAGAAATTTCTGCGATCATGAAATCTTCTAGTTGAATTTACCTTTTGATTGTTGCTTCTTTGAGAGATATCCCTGTTAGTGTTCCTTGTATTGTGATGATCATGCTTTACCTGTAAAGATTATTTATTACCTTGTTGAGTGGCTGAATGTAGTAAACCACTTGTAGCTGCTTTAAGATAATTTGGTGCTGATGCCTAAGAGGATACTCCGGTATATCCAAGACCTGTCTTAATCAGAGGAGATCGTTGAACCTTGATAAACTCATCTAAGGTTTCATATCCTTTAGCAAATCTAAGATTCAGAGTCTTTACTTTCTCAAGTTCTTTTCTTAGACTTACTACTTCACATTCTAATTTTTCATTATGTTTCTTTGCTTCTTCATTCTGCCTTTTCAGAGTCTCTATCATTATTTTACTTTCTTCCAAGCATATTTTGAGTTGATTGTTTTGATCAAGAAAATCATTGTCATCTAGAGCATCCATAAAAGCATCCTTATCGTCTCTAGAATTATTTTCAAATGCCATGAGAAGTCTAAGATCTTGTTCACATTCTTCCTCACTGTCAGATAACCCATCATTGTCTTCATTTGTATAGTAGCTTTTCTTAGTGCTAGACCGGTTCTTATTTCTTCTTGCTACCTCTTTCTCTTTAGCAAATGTTTCTTTATAAGGACATTTTGCAGCATAATGACCAAATCTTCCACAATTAAAACATTTGAAAGGAAGCTTACCTTTGAATCTTTCGGTTCCTAGTTGGAGTCTTCTCACGAAGTTTGCCTCATCTTCTTCTGAGATATATCCTAACCCTTTCGGTTTTTGAACTTCTTTCCCTTTTGTAGAAGCTTTAAAAATAGCTTCTTTGACTTCAGATGGTCCTCCTCTCCTCATTTCATATGCAGTCAATATGCCATGAAGTTGCACCATAGTAAGATTTTGAAGGTCCTGTTTTTCTTCAAGAGCAGAAACTTTTGATTCAAACTTGGCCGTTAGTGATCTCAAAATTTTCTCAACCAAAGTGGATTCGGTTATTGTTTCTCCCAGATTTCTCATACAGTTTACAACATCATCTACACGTAAAAAGAAACCAACAATATTCTCATCACTATGAATTTTTAAATTTTCATACTCAATTCTGAGAGATTGAAGTTTTGCACTTTTTACCTTTGCATCACCTTCATAGCTTAGGATGATTTTGTCCCATATCTCCTTTGTTGTATTTATCTACATGAATTTGACAAATTCTGCTTCAGTTAGACTTCCAATTATAGCATTGACCGCTTTTGCATTTGATTCATAATTCTTTCTTTCAGTTGGATCTGTTGGTGTAGCAGCTGGATATTGATATCCTTGTTCAAAAATGGCCCATATATCTGCTCCCATAGACTGAAGATAGGATCTCATCCTTATTTTCCAGAAGATTAAATTTCTTCCGTTGAAGAGCGGAGGTTTGATAGATGTTGTTCCCTCGTGATTGCTCATCCTGCTTGATCTTCCTTCTAGCGGTTAAGCCTTTTCAGAAGGACCTGCTCTGATACCAATTGTTGGGAAAAATACTGAGAGGGGGGGGGGGGGTGAATCAGTATTTAGGATTTACTCAGCATCTTTTTAGTTTTTCAATCTTTAGTAATCCATACGCTACTTTACTAAAACAGAGTCGCGTATATACGCGGATACCCTTTACTGAACTCGCGTATGCACAGAGATATTAATAAACAAACAATTCTTCACTTAGATCCTTGCATGTATTCATTTATCAGATGTTTATATAGCAGTAGACATGTGCAGTAATAACAGAATGAAACATCACACAAAAGCATCACACATGAACACCATGATTTTTAGGTGGAAACCCAAGTCGGGAGAAAACCACCGTTGCTGTTGTCTCAGCCTTCAATATTTTATTATAGAGAAAAACTTCTTACAATCATGTACTAGTGCAGACTTATACCAGCACGCAGGCACCCACCTGTAGAAGGCTACCACCTTCTCTCGTTTACCAGCCTCACCTGGAAGGGAGCTTCAACCCCCTGCTCTCGTTTACCAGTCTTACCTGGAAGGGAGCTACTACCCCCTGATATTAGCACCAGCCTCTGCTGACAGAAAGCTTCTATTATCAGACTGAAGGCTTCAACCCTTAGATTCACTGCAGACCACGTTTCATCAATTTTCAAACTGGATCAAACAGCTTCAACACAACCCTTCACTTATCAACAAACATACTTTGCCCAATGCTTCCAACCCGAACAGTGAAACCACTGTAAACAGTATATCAGAGATAACCCAAAACTTCAGAATAAGTATGCAGAAACACATTCAACCATGAGCAACCATCAATTCAGATATCATACGCTCTTTTCTTTATATGGACCCACGTATATAGGCGCTTTTACTGAAGACAACCCGCGTATACATTCGTGCAACTTTTCAGAAAAACCCTAACAGGTCATACGCACCTTTGTTGAAATAGATCCGCGTATATACGCACCTTCAGTGAAGCGAACCTGCGTATTGATTTATAAAGGATAAACTTTGCAGAACAGACCAGATCTATGAACTTACCCAGATTTCTTCATCTTCTTCAACAGATTTGTGCCAGGTCTTCATCACTTCTTTTCAGATCATCTAAGAGTTTAACCATTTCAAGATCTAGAGATCTTGGACCTTCATTATGTTCCTAGATACATTATAGAATCAGATCTATCAATTAAGAGCAGAGTTCCACCATACAGATATACTTCAGAGTGAAATATTCATTAAAGCCCAGACTAATGCCCCCTTTGCACAATGAATTTCTTCTCCTTATATAGGTTTACCCTTTATCAATACCATGGGTCAAAACCACATTACTTTTGACTGTATTCTCGCGGGTCACAAGACGAATCATTACTCAATACAATGGGTCAATACCATGGTGGTTACCCCCTGGTTTTGCACTTTATGAGCGCTTTTGCCCATACGCGACTTGGCACGTTATTTCCCGCATGCATACGCGACTTAGCCTAGACAAATCCGCGTATGCCTTGAGACATATTCTTTTCATCATAGATCTAGCACATACCGAATTATGTTCTTCATTACCTTCTCGTACTCACTCGTAGATACATCATACGACAAGTTCATCAAGACATTTTCTATCAAGCACAACTTCATCAAGTAGGTTGCCATCATCTTCATCAAGTGGGTTGCCATCAAGGACAACACTCAAGATCATATTGCCAACATATGTTGGTAGAGATGGAACATGAAATGTAGGTTATCAATAAGAATCTAAACGCAAACCCAGACATGCATGAGTTATGCGAGATCATCATAGGGAATTTAATGAGTTTCATGTTGGGGAGCATGTGTAATTTTCCATCAAGCCAAAGAATATCTCCTTGAGGATCGGGTCATGTGCCAAGTTGGCACCTTAGTATTTCTGACCTTTCGAGATCCCTCGAGAGGATTGGACCAAAGGGCCTCATAAATTTTCACTATTGTCGACAAAGTGGAAGTACATGAGTTTTTTTCTCCATGTTTCATTACTTGAAAAATATGTGAAGGATGTTGATCATGTGAATTAATGGTATGTATTGTAGGTGGAACCTAAGGAGAATTCTATTTGAAACCTCAAGGCATATTGCAATAGAAATAAATCGATGCTACGAAACCGAGAAATCGAGCAAGTTAAAGTGCAAAGTGGAAGCACTTTGGGTCTAATGAAGTCGCATGGGAGATGGCTAATGAGAGGAAAGATATGTATCCTTCATTGTTTGTCGGCTGAGGCAATGGAGTTTTTGGTATATGTACATATATATGTGTGGTTATTGTAAATATCACAATGATCTATGTTATAAAGCTCCAATAAGCGGTATGGTTATCATGTTGGTTTTCCTTTTCAGCAAGTTGTTCATTGTAAATGCTACATCGAGCTAAGTTATAAATATCCATAGGCAATAATAGCGGTTTTGTTGGTTATAGGTGTCGTAGAACACCGAGGAAGGTGTTCCCAAGTGGGAGGGGTTTGTAACAACCTCGGGATTAAAAATTTCATGTAATAAAGTTAATAAAGGAAAAATAGGACTAAGGTCATGGGACACATAATCGAAGTTTAATGTTGGGAAAAACATCCTAGTGGGTGTCACTTTCAGCTTTATTATGGCTAAGGAAATCGAAAAGGAATTAGCAAAGGAAAAGAATAATTATTTGTCATTTTATTTATGAAAATAAAGGAAGATAGGAGAAAATGGAGATGAAAGGTCACAAGTTTCCATGAGAGGGGAATTGAAGGAAAAATAGAGGAAAATAAAGAAAATAGAGGCCTCAATGATAAAAGGGATTATGAGGACCAATTCACAACTTTTGTAAGTTTTCCTTTTGGAGTTAGTATCGTAGAGAGAATAACAAACAAGAGGAGAAATAAATAAAGTAAAGGAAGTACAATGAAAGCAAAGGAAGGTAAGGGAAAAACAAGGAAGGTTGGATCAAGCAACTTCAACAGTGGACTTTGCAGGTAACAGTGTTGTATGTGTGATTTCCAGATGGATTGTGTATGCATGGTATATGAATTTTTTGTATTTGGTTATTTTTTATATCATTGGAATAGATTTTGTAGGGAGTTAAATTAGTTTCAACTCTTTCCCTTTCCATTTCTCGGGATAACCACGTGGTGATGGGATTCTAATTTTCACATTTGAGCTTTGGATTGCTATAAGGTTTTGGAACTCGGGGTGAGGTTGTCTCGTAAAAATTCCCAAGAGTTGTGGGTGGAGGTGGTTTAATCTGACGTGAATCGCTCGACGTGTGGGTGGAGACATGAAAATTCCTCAAGGTATTGGCAAAGAAACTTAGAGGCATCCAAGCTTGTTTTGGGCTTTGTGATCTCTTGACTCGGTTTTGGCAAGATTGCGGTAGCTCTAAGGGTGGCGGTGGTTTAATCTATGAGAAGCCCCGGTTGTTTATGTATTGAGATCCCACATTCATGGTTGGAATTTGGCACATGGGTGATTGGATGAAAGAAAAATTTGGTTCAGTCCCAATCTATGGTCGAGTGGTACATGGAAGTCCCCGACTTGGTTGCCTCTTTCATAAGTTAATACAAACTATTTTTCGTATTTTAATCTATGAGCACTTATACGTTTTATTATGGTGATATTATGGTTTTTATTTCATGGTTAATAATGTGGTATATGTTGGTTATAAGCATGGATTTGAAATGTACTCTAGCTATGTCTTGTTCAAAATTTCACAAGTATTTGAATGTTAATGAATGTATGGACTAAAAAGTGTTATTACAGACTATTATGAGAGGAAATTATAACTTCTTGGTGGTTCTTAGGTAAGTTTCCGATTCCTATGTTCATATATTCCATCATGACCCATGGTTTACATGTTCACCATATGTTTGAAAAAATGAGAGTCATGGTTTGGACTAGTTAGATCAAGTTTTTGGTTCAAGTTTGTATGTTTCACATTGTAATTAAGTTACTTATCATTTTTGGAAAGTATCAAGAGTTTCTAGGTAGTGGTTTGGAGGATGGAATGGAATTTTGGGTCAGATCTCGGACCGCACTCTCTCAAATTGAGGATTTTGGGTCACAACTTCACTCAAGAAAATTTTTGCATGCAGCTTGGGGGGTCACAACCGCACTTATGCAAAGCCAGTGCATGTGGTTGGGATTCAAGGTCACCGAAAAACATATCTAGCCCGGGGTTTGGTCACCTAGGGTGGTTCTTTGGCCCCCGAGTGTCATGTAAGCCATGTAGGATGTCACGTTTGTGGTAATTAAGTCTTAGTTGTCAACCCCACTTCCATAACTAAAGCTTGCAGTCCGGTCATGTCATAGTAAGTCTTCATCTCATGTTTACCCTCGGCAAACTCACAAAATTGGGTAAATGTGGGGGTGGGGGTGTTACATTCATATTTATTTTTCCACCATCTCCCGTATATCAAGAATAAGAAAGAGCCAACATGCATGGTAGAATTTTGAGGTAAACCCATTAGAGTGAATGAACTGATTATTTAGCATGTCTAGGATAACTTTCTCGACTTTCTTCATGGTTATAGACCCGATCAACAATTATTTTTTTATTTGGTCCACCGTAGATGGGATATTCTTGTTTATGGAATTTATTTCATTCTCACGATTTCACTTTAGGGTTCAAGAAGGATCTCACCGTAGTATTATACTAATTCTTATTATATCTCATGGTGATCTAAGAATTTCATTCCATTCAAATATTTGAGGGACGAGATTTGGTTTTTACTTCGACTATTTATCATGGAATATTTATGAAATAATTTAGAATTTTTCTCCCTTTCTTTAAGATATTTTACTTGGGATTTTTTAGCATTATAGAATTTCTTTGTGGCCGCATTGTTCCTCCGGTTGATGAATGAGAGGTGCTTGTTCTACTGCTAGATTCTCATGCCTTCCGTCAATGATAATTTTCTACCGAAATCTATCCATTGTTTCTTCCGGTTGTATTTCAGCTTGAAATATATTCCCAAATTCATCTTGGATCCACTTCTTGATACAATTTTTTAGATATTTAATGTTTCTTAAAATTGAAGGTATTGGTCTAGGAATATCTTATATGTCTAGCTTAAATAGATCGAACAATAATCCAATCCTCTACAAGGAAGTATAGAGGCTTCTAAGAAGAGATATTTTTCCAAGAGTGCTTCAAAACTAGGAAGCGATCCAACCATGAGGCTACTTGGTGGAATCCCCTTTCTTATTCTAGGTGAAACTTCCATTCACTATGTGAAATTTTGTAAAATCCAATCATTTCATTATTTCTTTGAAGAACTCATCAATATCTAATCGATGAATGTGACCTCACTTTTCATGCAAGGAGTAATGAGGTTAAAATACCCTCCAATAATCTAGGGGATACATTTCGTCAAATGATGGATGTTATCAATATATTAGATGAATATTTGATTATCTCTTGAAAGGTGTAGACTCTAAACATTAGAGAGGAAGCCTTTCTTCTCGCTAAGCCCATGGGCTTGAAATGAGCGAATAATATTTGGGGAGTACCGAGAATTTGGTTAGGAGGACTTATTCAAGTTTCTAAATTATGGCTATCCCCCAATATTTTCCATGCACATCGATTTCCATGTTATGGCCACCTACCTAGAATCAAGATGTGAGGGAGCCCACTCATTAACTAGTTTATTTGGTCTCTTAAATCATATTATCGATGGATGTTCCTAGTGGATTAAATTTATCAAGGGCCTTTTATTTCCTTTGCAATTGAATCATCTAATTCTCTAGGAGATATTATTCATTGATTAGTAGGAGAGGAGGAGGAAAAATTCCTCCATCATAAGTGTGATTCTACCGTATTTTGCACTTACATGCTTCCCCAAGTTCTTGTAGTAGCTATTTATTACTTTGGTGACCTCATTTTTTTTCTTATTTATCTTGTTTAGATGGGTCTATGGACTAATTCAAGTTAACACCGAAGAAGAAGAGGAATATGTGTTAACCGCATGACATTCCGATGGACAAATTTTGGATTTGAGTACATTTTTCTTGAAGAAGTGGATCTACTCGCTCCAAAATAGTTTTTGGATCCTTGTCTTTCCATTATGTATATATTTCTTGGAGATAATGAGAATAAATATCTATATATTCTTCCCTTTATAGTGGATCTTTGGGGGGGAATGTACATCATTACCACCTCACTCCTCAACATATTTATTTGCATGTTGGGATATAAGTTTTTGAAGCTTATTAATTGCTTGAAAAGTGGTACTTTTTTTTGTTTGTTTCTAGCTATAGAGGTATTGTTGGTTTCACTATTGAATCGATCATATTTTCTTTTCGTTTTTTCATATATGTTAGTGGCTAAAAGTTATCCTAAGTAGGAATCACAAGATCAATATATTTGGATGATTGAGAGTAAGGGTGCTTACATCGAGTTTGACTAAATGAAACCATCCTAATTAATCAATGGATTTTGTTATTGAGGAGGATATTGATGTGCTAGTAGATAATATCCGAATATATGACCATATTCATGACATCTCTGTATAGGAGGGGGATTTGATCATAGTATAGAGGTTATTTCCAAAGCTCATCTTGGTATCATATATTGATGGAAGCATGGATGGTTGTGATATATCCATATAGACATAGATCCAGGAATAAGAAGTATAATGGTCCCTTCATGTAACCTTGGATACTTTAACAAAATGACCTAATGAATTTCCAATGCCTTTTGGGAGTTCTTCCTCCCTAGAATTCCTTTGATAGGAAAAGAGCCTAATCCAAACAAGGGCGGTTTTAAAGCCCTCCTTGTATGGATTGAAGCATTATGTGCAATATGTGATGTAAAGGCTCACTAAATTGAAGAAATAAGGGCTTCCCTCAAATATCCATGCTCGATCCTCCAAATTGGAAAATATGGTTGTGAAGAACCATTTTTTCTCTAAGATCCAAACTAGTTTTCCCTTTCGCTTCCATTTATTCTAGATCCAAGTGATTATGACTTTCTCATTGAGTGAAAAATCCCAAAAAAAATCTAACAATAATGTGATCTTGCTCGCGTTATATGTATTATCCAATATTACTTGGGGTCCACAATAGCCTTAGGAAGAAATTGACTTAACTTTCTTGCTTGCTAGGCTACTCCAATCGACGGCTTTGTAGAGGAACTAGGGCACTTTAGGTTGCCACCGTGGTGGGTTCCTTGTTGATCGTGGGTTGTGCACTACTTTAGAATGACCCACTATCGCCGTATCTCCTATTGTGGCATTTCAATTGGAGGGGGAATAGGTCTATTCCCCGTGCATTCCTCATTGGTACAATCAAAATGGTGAATTGAGCTCTAGTAACCTTGATGGAAGAGCACTCTCTTCCACTAATACACCTTATCCATATAAACACACTAATAAAAAAAATCTGCTATAACCCTTGGTTTCCCAAATTTTTTTAATTATAACGAAAAATATTTAAAAGTTGTGCCAAAACCTCTTATACAATAGTCTAATTTTTAATAGAGTCAAATAATTTTTTTCAACCTTGTGACCTTAAAAATATTTGTTAATACCTCTTTTATATTGTGTTTTCCTTGTAATGCAATGGTTGTAGGCTATACAAATTTTACCATATAATCCAAAATGTAAAATATAATTACTTTCACATATTCTAAAGTAACAAAAATTTTAAAAATAAGTTTATTTTAATAAATTTACTCAATTTTATAGTATTAAAAAAGGTTTCCATATATTTTTATCATACAATATTTTCTCAATAACATATTATATATATATATATATATATATATATATATATATATATATAGTAATTATTATGATGTTAGAGAAATATATATATATATATATATATTTCTCTAACATCATATTAATAACTATATATATTTTAAATTTCTCTAACATAGTAATAATAATAATAATTTAACTTTAAATATTCTAAAAAAAACACCACAAGCAAAAAACAATTTTCCTACCTTCATAAACACAATATTCTATGAATAGTATTTCTTATTGACGCTCCTTCATGTATTTGAAGAGGCTATTTTGTGAATATTCACAACGATGGGAAATCTCAATAAAATATCCATACACCACATTAGATGTCATATTCAAGAGAAGAATGGCAGGCAATGATAAAGATACACGCTACATCATTCAACGCAAATCTTGTAAAGACGAGATGCAATTGCTGTATTATAAAGCGTAATAAGTGGCCTTTAGTTTCTTGATGAACACTTGTCTGGTGATGACTCTTCCTACACTTCAGGTGAGTTTCTTGCAAAATAAAATTGATGGGACCCCATAAGGAGCATTATAGTATATTTACACTTTAATGCAAATTGGAAAATCCACTTTGGTGTACTTTGAATATCGTTTTCACATATCAATCCACTTTGATGTCCTTTGAATATCATTTCCACCTTGATATGTGAAGTGGCAGAATATTCAAAGATTGAGATGTTGGAAGATGCCAAGTGATAGTGGGCATCATATTTAGAGCAGGCCAAGTGATAGTGGGCATCATTTTAGTTTGGTAAGTGTACCATGAAAGAATATTCAAAGATTGAGATGTTAGAAAAATTGATGGTGGGCATCATAGTTGGGTGAGGAGACCCAATGATAAAAGACATCATTTTTAATTTGGCATGTGTAGCATGGACAGATATTCAAAGATTAAGATGTTTGGAAGATGCTAAGTGATAGTGGGCATCATTGTTAGAGAAGGCCAAGTGATAGTGGACATACTTTTTTATTTAGGTTTATTATTATAATTTTTTATATGGAAATATGTTAATAAATTATTATTTTAAAATACATATATAATTAAAAGTATAAAATAGCAATTATTATTATAAAAGTAAAAGCAAACTACTTTTCAGTTAAATATAACTTTTGCTCTTCTTTGCAACTAAACAGTCGAAAGGATGCAAAAGGCATAATACATTTATTAAAAAAAAGTATAGGGGCTTAACATTGGGGCCTTACAACTTTTGCAACGATACAAATTTAAAAAAAGTACGCATATATTATTAAGAATTCTGACTCAATACTTGTGTTAATTTTAATTTTTTGCGGATTTAACATATTGATGTTGTTTCTTTAAATATATCTGATCTTTTTGAGTAAAATAAATTATAATAAAAATTTAATAAATAAATATATTTAATTAATTTAAATTAAAAATTAATTTGGTTTTTTTAGAATATTAAATTATTTATATATTATATTTACAGGTTTAAAATAAAAAAAAAGTAGAGTATGTATAATTTTCATGGATTTAGTAATTAAAATGTTAAATAAAAGTAAATCTCTTATCTCATAAACAATAAAGTCTTATACACCAATTTCATATCAGATTTAATCATAACCTTAAAATTAAATAATAATAAAAAATAATAATATATATTTCACATTATTTTTTTAAAAATATTTAAAAAAAAATTATTCAAAATTTTAATATTATATTAAAAAAACTCTGGAACAAATCCAAAAGAAACCCCTATATATATAACTTTTATATAATTTAATAACAACTTATATTAACAACATATATCTTATACTATATAAGCATTATAAAATTATTACATCAGCAGTTATATTAGGGCTAATCATGTGCACGAGCACATTTTTTATCAACCTTGTTCGATATCAAAGTGTTCCGTACTAACATGTAATAGACAATTCAGTATCTATTGACAATGATATCATATTATTTATTTATTATTGTTGAAAGATTATGTTATATAATGATTTTCATATTAATTATTATATATTAATGATTTATATTTATTAGTAACTTTTTTAGAAAATTGTATATATTAATGATTTATATTTATGAGTAACTTTTAGAAAATTGGAGTTGCTTATAACATATTTATTGATTTGTATTATTGTAAGTAGTTTTTGTACGTTTATATATTATTTAATAATTATGTTTATATATGTTTATTTTGGAATAAGTTTTTTAGAATTTTAATTTAATTATTAATAATTTATAAATAGATAGTAATGATTTAATGTTTATAAAATATTATAAATTTTTTTAGTAATAGTTAGGATAAAAGGTTGAAATTTATCTTAAAAAATAGTTATGCTTTTTTATTTTTCAATTTAATTATATATATATATATATATATATATATATATATATATATATATATAATGAATTATGTTTTTTTAGGTATATAACATTGAGTCATGGTATTGGTCCATGGTATTGTAAGAAAAGCTATTTACAAATTATTTACAAATTAAGAGTCTTCATGATAAAGTGGCTAAATCTCCATGGTTATTAGGAATCTTGCTATATATATATATATATATATAATCTCATTTTTTTAATTATTTTAATAATAATAATAATAATAACCCCATGGTGGGTTCCCAAAAGTGGGACCCGAGCGTCCTCTTTGATATGACAGAAAAAACATCAAATGATGGGGTTGTATTCCACCAAGGTGGAGAAATTGATGTAAATATCGATGCATCCGGATCGTTGATTGTGAGGTGAAGGTGTGTGTGTCCCTTTATTTCATGGTTGATGGTAGTAGGAAGGAAACTTTAGAAGGAAAAACTAGACAAGAATGACATTCAATCTCGCTCTTTAAATAATTTCTTTGGATTTGATGGCAAAGAAAATGAATTATGGTAGAGAATGTTGGATGGAATTAAGGATGCGGAAGGATAATTTAAATTGGTATTTAGTCATGTGGAAGTTGTGGCGTAGAGATTGTCTATGAGTGACTTAGTTTTCTTTGATATGCTTAAATATTATGCTTTCTACTTTTTTTGGCGTTGTAGTTGGAACTCCCAAATGTTATTTTCTAGGTGGTCTTCATGCTTTGGGTGCCTAGTTTGAAGGGTGACCTTTGGAACTAATACCCCTAGTTCTTGGGTTTAATTTGGGTTTGCCGATTAAAAGTGGAGATTTTTTGTTTCGATTTTTTCTAGCTTCTAGGCTTCAACTTTGGGAGACAAAACACTTTGCGTTTAAGGTAATTCTAGTCATTGTTAGAGTTTCATCAATCTTTTCAATATTGGCATCAATTATTAAAATTTTCCTTATAAAGTTTCTAGTTCCTCGTCGGCCTCTTATTCGGTTTTTTGGGTCTTTGGTTTTATCATCCCATATTTTTCCAACCCCCCCGATGAGTCCCTCTTATGGAAACAATATTTCCATTAAAACCTTCAGTTTTGGCTTAAGAACCTTATCATTCCTTACTCCTCACTTGTCTTATCTATTACAAGAAAATGTATTTTTTGTATTTGTTTTTCAAACCTTATCTTTTCTATTTATAAATGAATAGCTAAGGGTGTTGATTAGTAACCTATGTGTGTATGGCTCGCTTAAGATAACAATGTCTATACACACACACACACACACACACACACACACACACACACACACACACACACACACACATATGAGTGTGATTTAAATAAAAAGGCTTAGGCTACTAACTCGTAGTTAAAAGTGTCTTGACTATAAGACTGATGTTAATTTTCATGGTATATTCTATGCTTGCAACAATTATTTTAAAGTCTTACTAGCCCAATAATATCTTCGCTTCATTTTTTCAATAACAATCACAATAAAAATTTAGTAGCAATCAATCATAATTCAATTTAGATAATAATTGGATGTAATTGTAGATAGAACATTATCAACAATGCATAAGAAGACAAGTAAATAAAATGAACACAAATATTTAGGCTAGTTCCATGGAAAAACCCAACCATTCCTTCTTATTTATTAATATCAAATGTTCAACAGAGAGAAAAGATCCAATTTAGTAAAATGATGATAAACAAAAAGACAAAAATAATCTTGTTTAAGTTTGCAATTTTAAAATTTTCAATAGTAGCCAATGTGCCTTAACCAAGAAAGTCAATAGTGGTCAAATACCATTCAAACAATATCCATAATTTTCATTCAAGGAAACAAAGAACTCGTCCTCTAGAACAGGTCAAAGCCAACCCAAATTAGTGAGGAAAAAAGCAGTCAAAATTGGTCAAAATTTTGAGGTCAATGTCTATTGTCCAACTTGTGGTGAATGCTCGTTAACTTGCCCATAAATCCTCGCTATGTGTTCCTATATATGCAACCTTCCCAAATATAATATTTCCAAGTTAAAACATAGTCAAACTATCCTTGAAATTCATCATAGAATGTTGGCCAAAGATAGTTGAAACAAAGAGTCAACGCAAATATGAAGATGCACGTAGAAAACCCTCACACATGTGGAGAGAAGAAGGTTTCCTTAGGTGTATGAACTAATCAAATGATGTGAGAGAAGGTGATGTGAAAAAGTGCCAAACTGAGGTGACCATATGTTAGATTTATAGTTGTTAAAAGGTGATGTGAAAAAGTACAAAATGAGGTGACCATACGTTATATTTATAGTGGTTAACGTGGGGTCAAGAGTTATGTCTATTCACCAACGGGGCCAAATTAAAGAATGGCCATTTTCAGCTTGGAGGATAAGGGAAATACTATAGAGGGTGATCCAAAGTTTAAATGAGTCATCAAAGGAGGGGCTTCTAAGAGGTGGAATTGGCCCCCTAGTTGCACTCTTTAACACACCCTCTCAACTAGGGAGGAAATCCACTCGTCAATATCCATCCAATGCTATGTAATTATGTCCATCATGTACCATCTTTGCAACTTGTATCGCCTTTGCTAAATATTGAAATCATAGAAAAAATGAGAAAATATGGAAAGAGTGTGGGTCGCAAGACCTTTTGACCCTCATCAAAATGAAAGAGGCAAGTCCTTGTGTCCAAGAGGTAAAACCCCCGCTAGGATTGATCCTTAGTGATCAAGTTGTTGAAAATTATGTATCCCGGTCATAGGGAATATGATAGTACTTTACACATCCACTAGTAGTGCTAATTAAACCTAAGTACTTTTCCCCAGCTCATTGGAAAA
The DNA here is from genome assembly GCA_034641835.2 of Pinus albicaulis. Lineage (NCBI taxonomy): Eukaryota > Viridiplantae > Streptophyta > Pinopsida > Pinales > Pinaceae > Pinus > Pinus albicaulis. The sequence continues at coordinate 354,523,387 of CM076577.1, forward strand.
GTTAGAGGTACTTCCTTAGAGTCCCGGACTATAAGGGTAAGAAGTATACTTGGGTATCCATAGGGAAGGTGAACCACTCACCCCGTTTTCATGTATCGTACTCGATAGGGGAAGGTGAACCACTCACCCTATGATCACATGTTGGGTTATGTACTCCGCAAGGGAAGGTGAACCACTCACACTATGATAATATAGCTCAAAGAAGTACCCTAGGCCCCTAGGAGCTCCCGCAGCTCAATTTCCACGATGTCAGACCCTCATGGCGGTGGTCTTTCCACGCACTCCAAGTTTCTCTCTAAATTCTAAAAACTTGGCCTTTCCTAAAGGCTTTGTGTGGATGTCAAAAATTGGTTCATCCATCCTTATGTGTTGGAGCCTTATTGCTCCTCGTTGTACCATATCTCGTATAAAGTGGTACCTCATATCAATATGTTTGGATTGGTTGTGGAACACAAGATTATCTCGAAAGGAAAATCCCAATTTGATTATCACGATAAATGACTACGTGGTTTCAAACACATTCTAAAATAGATCATTGAAGAGTTTCCTCAACCAAATGAATTCATAACAAGGCATACTAGCTACAAAGATATTCAACCTCAATGGTACTTATCTCAATAGACTTTTGTTTCCATCTTAGATTCCATGAAATTTAAGGAGACTTCAATGAGAAACAACACCCAAATGTGATTTTTCTATCCACAACACTTCCAACCGAGTCGGCATCAAAGATATCCATGTAGTCTTAGACCCTATTGATGGTGTTGGATGTCATCAATATGTAAGGGGATCTCCTTGACGGAAGTCCCAATTAGACATCACACCATTTTGTGTAGGAGTCCCATATGGCTATATGGTCTCGACCACAATTAGAAACATTTCAAATATATTCCTTGGCTATGATTACACACAAGAGAAAAAACACCTCTTTGGGGAAGCAAGTATGTGAGCTTTGTGACACACCCAATGTAAGGTGTAGGATGGGGGACTTCCATCACCGGTAAGGAAAATGAGCCTCCGATTAGAAAAAATAATAGTACTATCCTAAAGGGTGACCCAGAACTAATAGAAAGGCTTGTTGGCTAAATACGATTAGTCCACATACTCGAACAATAATCATGAAATCACAACATCACTTATTCAATAATAACCATAGGTAAGTAAAAAATTAGTTCATTAACTTAGTATGTAATTAAATAAACATATACCATAAACATAACAATAATAGTCCTACTATATCTACGATACATGTTATGAAGAAGTGTCAACTCATAGAGATTGTGATTAAGAATGAAATATCCCAAGTAAACTATTACATAGATGAAACATTGTATCCAATAGTTGAACATGAAGCCACAACTTGCTTCTCCAAAGAATGATCTATCTCCTATTTACTACAAAAGAATCCAAGGAAAGAATCCCAATATCCAAAGCCTTAGCTTGAGTTATGAGGAGCTATTTATAAAAAATAACAATGACTTTGGAGCTTCCTCATGACTCTTTAACTCCTATGATTGTTCATATTATATACATGACTTATGTAATTCCATATGTGGCCTTTCATATTCATTCCATATGTGTCTCTTGGAATTCATTACATACCATTTATTACATAAGAAAAATTACATATCAGACGGTGGCTATATGAGATAAAAATTATAGTGGGACAAAGTCTCATCAAATTGATATATCATTTTCTTCCTCATGGAGATCATTTGTAATATATGTGTGCCATGCTCTAAACTCCATTGAGATGCCTTTGACCCGATGATCCACGAGGATATTACATCAGTTCAAATCGATAGTGAAGTCCAATTCATGTTCAGTTTCTCCAGTTTGTCTGATGTTGGAAGTTGCAAGTTACTTCATCATGGTTAAATGGTTATGATGTGGTTTGAATTTGGTGCATGGTACAAATTTTAATGTCATGGTGTAAATATGGAGCTAAATTCATGAAAGGACCTAAGTAAAAACCTTATTCTATGGTCCTAAACCTATCATAAAGTCATAATCCTAAAAGTCTAAGACCTAAGTTCCACCTATGGTCTAATCCTATGTCTGAAGACCTAGCGCATGCATTAACAACATATGTAAATAAACCCATACGTATATTTCAGACTATGTCAATTCTATGGGTTCGAAACTATACAATAAAACTATGTTTAAACCATATATAAAACTATATATTAAAGCATAACAGTTAAATACAACAGAGACCATCGGGTGGAATGAGTGACATGTGAACAAAGTGAATGTAACCGCAATCAGTTAAACCGTCGGGAAATTGTAGAGAAAAACATACAGATATAAATTTGTCACATGTAACAGCGAAGACTGGAACTGCCAGGCCAGACCATCGAGGTGGCATCTAATGGTTAGATCATAGCCCGGTCACATGCCAAACCATCCACCGTGCCATCTTCTTACTGTCAGGGTTTATTTTGAGACCAAAGTTTAATTTTGGGTTTTTGTATTATATGCGCTATGTGTTTTTAAACCACCATGTAACTAATCCCTAAGGTGCTTCAATAATATTGCACCAAGAGGTCTATCACATTAATTTTCATTCAAGCACATGCCAATTTTGGCCAATTTTGAACTGAACTTGTATTATAAATTTAGTCCATTGCTCATGATGAAGGAAGAGGAGTGTTTTGAAGACTTGTTCAAATTCTGTAAGAGAGAGGCAGTTTTGTTTTCAATGTTTCTTGGTCGTCTAGAGGCAGAATTGGGAACTGAGACAACGTTGGAAAGCTAGGAGAGAGAGATTTCTGTTGACATAGACTAGAAGTGCCTGCGAGCACAGTTATTTTGGTGAAATTGCTATGTAAAGTCTTCCTCAGATCAATCCTTAATAAAATAGATGCCCATATTGAAAGAAGACCCGAAGACGTAATCCACCAAGGATGAACTTCGTAATCAATGTTTTCTATCTTATATCTTTGTTCTTTGCTACAAATTCATGTTTAATTATGCTTCTTAAGTTTTGGTTTAATTCATAAAATCAATTTCTTTCCTTCAATCTTCCAGAATAAGCAATTGAGTTAACAATCAATTCAATGTTTGAAAATTTTCAGTTCTACTTCAGTATTAGATTAGATCTATTTAAGATCATATATTTTGGTATCAGAGTAGGTTGTGTTGTAGGATTTTTGCCAGTGAATGTTAAATAGGTCTAGGCTATGACGTGGATAAGAAATTCTCGAGGAGAGAGACTCAGAAGTTGGAAAACGAAAAGTCGCTCAAGGACCGACAATGGGAGGACCCAATGCAGGTGAAACTCCTGAAGTGAAGGTCATGGGTGAAGAATAGATTCAACAAATGTTTTTGAACATGCAATGGATTTTGGGAGAACTATATGAAGATAAGAAGGTGAGAGATGCAACTTCTTCCTCAAAGACATCGAAGAAGGACAAGGGAAAAGGAAAAGCTGATAAACCTCCTTCTCCTCCATCATCTTCATCATCATCATCATCGTATTCTTCTTCTAGTTCATATTTTGAAACAGAAAGGAAACCTCAGAAATAATCTCTTTTTAAACTTGATGTAAAATTTGAACTACCTATTTATGATGGCGAAATGAATCCCGAAATCTAGATAATTGGATTAAACAGTTCGAAGTGTATTGTAGAATTTAGAACATTTATGATGAAACAACAAAAATTCATTTAGCTACACTTAGAATGGGAGGAAAAACTTTAATCTAGTGGGAAAGTAAAACTCAAGTATATTTAAAGCAGAAAGATAAAGTGATCTCTTCATGGTCAAAGCTTTTAAAATCTCTCATAAAACAATTATATCCTTTGGGATACATGTAGCAAGTTGTTATTGATTGGAAACATTTTAGGCAAGGTAAAGGGAAGAATGTTCAGGAGTTTGCTCAGGAGTTGAGGAAGAAAGCTTTGGCGCTTGGTATTCCATTGGATACACGTGAAACTTTATTAAAGTACATTAGAAGTTTATATTCATATTTACAGCATACGTTATTGATGTTTAATCCTAATGACTGATGAAGTGTCTCTTCAAGCCATACATATTGAATCAGGTGGAAGACCATTCAAATTTTCACCAAAAAATATCCAAATAGTTGTAAGTCAAGGATTCCAAAGACAACAAGAGGAAGATTGGTTCGGAAGGAAAGAAAATAATGATAGCTCAGGAGGAAGGTGAAATACATACATGTTATCATTGCCAGAGGATCAGACATGATGAAGCCAAATGTTGGAAACTTCACCGAAAAATCAGAACAAATAAGTTCCAAAAAGGTGAAAAGAGGGCTAATGCAACAATCCAACAATATTTGGGCTCCAATTCAGGTGATGAAAGGAAAATAACCGCAATGGTTTCGATAGGTAAAAGTTCTGACACTAGTTCAAGTTCTAGTACTTCTTCATCTTCTTCAAACATAAATCATCTGGATGAAGATAAAAGAGTTGAATTATTTCACATAAGGGTAAATTATAAGAACACAAAAATAAATACTCTATTTGACAGTGGATCACAGGAAAATTTAATATTGGAAGGTTTAGTTAAGAAATTATGTCTGGAGACACATAATAATCCAAGACCATACCCATTAGGTTGGCTAAAACAAAAGACTCATATTAATGTCACAAAGTAGTGTCATTTAAAATTTTCCATCATAGCTAATTACATTTATGAAGTGGATTTAGATGTGATTCCATTAGACATATGTGGAGTAGTGCTAGGAAGTCCTTATCTCTATTATCATGATGTTGTGTTTCACAGGAAAGAGGATAAATATCATCTTAAGAAAGATGGGATTGAATACATTGTCAGGGCACATAAAATCAAAACAAACTTGGATTTATTTACTGATAATAATATGAAGAGACTAATAAGTTCAAATAAGAGATATGTACTCATGGTTGTAAAAGAATAACATAAGAATCAACATGATGCTTTTTTAGGTTGTGAATCTCAGTTTAAAGATAGTTTGGTTAAAGTGGTAGATTATTTTCAAAGTCTATTTAAAGAACCAAAAAATCTACGTCCTAAACGAGAAATATAACATGAGATACAATTGATGTCTAATGCCCCTATTCCTAATGTTGGAATGTATTGCATGTCAGTCATAGAGAGCGAAAAAATAAAGAAACAAATCCAAGAGCTAGTTGAAAAAGGCTTCACTCGACCCAGTTCAACTCCATGTGATTCACCCATAATTTCGGTTCCTAAGAAAGGCAGGACATGGGGAATGTATGTTGACTTTAAATATTTTGATTCACTTAAGCAGAAAATTGTCACAACACCAATCTTAGCTTTACCAGATCTTCAAAATCCATTCGAAATTGAAAAAAATTCTTGTAGTTATGCAATGGGTGGAGTTTTACTTCAAAAAGGGAAACCTATTTGTTTTCATTCAGAAAATTTTTGTAAGACAGCTATAAATTTTCTGACATATGATAAAGAAATTTTTACTTTGGTTGAAAGTGTTAAGAAATGGAAACACTAATTAGTGGGTAAGGAAAGAGTGATTCACATAAATCATGAGCCACTTTAGTACCTTGAGTCACAGAATAAGTTGCAACAATGTTGTCATTATAGATGGATGTGATTTCTTCAGAAATTTCACTTAGTAATTAAGTACAACAAAGGTGTAACAAAAAAAGTAGCTGATATGTTGTCTAGACCATCTTTGAATGCTTCAGTAGTGCTGCAGAATATTTCTTTAAAACTTGAAAGTTATTTTGAACAATATAATACAAATGTTGATTTCAAAGATATTTATGAATCACTAAATCATGGTACTCAGGAGGAAGAAGTCAATTTTCATGTTCATGACAAGTTGTTATATCATCTGGGTAATTTGTTCATACCACAGACTAAAAGGTCTCATGTTCTTCGGAAAGCACATTCTTCTCGCATTTTAGGACATTTTGGTGTAAAAAAGACTATGGCACAAATTCAAAGGTATTGTTACTGGCCTCCCATGTATGAAACAGTTGTAAAGTAAATTAAATGATGTCTTATGTGTTCCACAAGCAAGACAAGAAATCGAAATATTTGTTTGTATATGCCACTTCTAGTTCCTTTGCAAAAATGGGACAACATTTCCATGGACTTTGTTGGAGGAATTCCTACATCTAGGATAAGGCATGATTACATGTATGTCGTGGTTGATCATTTTAGAAATATCTGCATTCATTTTCCATGCAAAAAGAAAGTGACTGATGAAAAGATTACATAGATGTACTTTCAACATGTATGGGTTCATTTTGGGTTACCTACTTCCATTATTTCTGATCGAGACACTCTCTTTGTAAGAGAGTTTTGGTCCACTTTGTGGGGACTCATGGACAAAAAGCTGAAGAAGAGCAAAAATTTTCATCCATAAACCGACAGACAAACAAAAGTGGTGAAGAAGATAGTGATACATATTCTTTGAGGTTACTGCAAAAAACATCCTAAGTTGTGGGTTGAATATTTACCTTATGTGCAAAATTCTTACAATCGAGCCTTACATTCTTTGACTAATCGATCGCCATTTGAAACATGTTTTGGGTATCTACCAAAGTCACCAATGGAATTTATGTTCGGTGAAGAAGACAAAGCAGGTGGACACTATGATTCAAATAAAGAAGTTAAGTTCATTCAACGAATACAATAGATACATGAAATGGTGCAGGATCAGTTAGAGAAGAGTCGGGGCAAGTACAAAATGCCCCATGACAAGCATCGAGTGGATCATCATTTTCAGGTCGGTGATCAGGTATGGCTATATATCAGTAAAGAAAGGTTGAAAGGTGAAGGTAAGAAACTGAAACCCATAAGGTATCGTCCTTTCAAGATTGTGGAAAATATTGGAAATAATGCATTCCGGTTAGATTTACCTCCTTGTGTGCGTATTTATTCAATTGCAAATGTGGAAAATATGAAGTTGTATGAACCTTCGATGGTCATTGATTCAGAGGAAGATACACATATTCCTACTATTGATGATTTGGCACCTGATTATATGAATGAGTTGCAGGAAGATACCATCTTGAACCGGAAGGTACGCACTTCAAGGCAAGGAGATGTTGAATATATTCGAGTGGGACTCAAGGGCATGAATCTGAGCAAGGCAAGGTGGATGGAGATCAAAAAAGTGAGGGAGTTGTACCCTCACCTGATGTCTACTTAAATCGAACTTTTTTTGGTCCAAAATATTTCAAGTGGAGAGGATTGATCTAGGAGGATCTTACATCAGTTCAAATCGACAGTGAAGTCTAGTTCATCTTCAGTTTCTCCAATTTTTCGGATGTTGGAAGTGGCAAGTTACTTCGTCATGGTTAAATGGTTATGATGTGGTTTGAATTTGGTGCATGGTAGAAATTATAATGTCATGGTGTAAAGATGGAGCTAAATTCATGAAAGGACCTAATTGAAAACCTTATGCTATGGTCCAAAACCTATGATAAATTCCTAATCCTAAAATTCTAAGACCTAAGTCCTACCTATGGTCTAATACTAAGTCTTAATACCTAGCACATATGTTAAAAAGATATGTAAATAAAGCCATATGTATGTTTCAGAATATTTCAAATCTATGGGTTTGGAACTATACAATAAAACTATGTTTAAAACATATATAGAACTATATATTAAAACATAACAGTTAACCATAGTAGATACTGTTAAGAAGGAGTGACATGTGAAAACAGTGAATGTAACCAAAATTAGTTAAACCATAAGGAAAATATAGAGTAGAACAGGCGTATAGAAATCTATCAAATTTAATAGTGAAGACTGGAACCGTCCGACCATACCAGTGAGGTGGCAACTAATGGTTAGACCGCAACCCGATCACATGCCAAACCTTCCACCGCTTCACCGTCTGCTGACTGTCGGGGTTTATTTTTATACCAAAGTTTAATTTTGGGTTTTTGTATTATATGTGCTATGTATTTTTAAACCACCATGTAACTAATCCTTAAGGTGCTTCAATACTATTGCACCAAGAGGTCTATCAAATTAATTTTCATTCAACCACATGCCAATTTTGACCAAGTTCGAATTGGACCTGTATTATAAATTTAGTCCATTGCTCAGGGTGAAGGAAGAAGAGTGTTTTGAATACTTGTTCAGATTCCATAAGAGAGAGGCAATTTTTTTTTCACTATTTCTTGGTCGTCCGGAGGCAGAATTGGGAACCGAACTAGGTGTTGGAAAACTAGGAGAGAGATATTTATATTGACAAAGACCAGAAGTGACTGCAAGCATATTCAGTCTAGTGAAATTTATGCGTAAGTAAAATTTTTGTGTAAATAATTCCTCATATTAGTCCTTAATAAAATAGACGACCATCTTGAAAGTAGACCTAGAGACATAGTCCACTAGGGGCGAACTTCATAATCAATTTTTTATATCTTCTATCTCTGTTCTTTGCTGAAAATTCATGTTTAATTGTGATTCTTATGTTCTAGTTTAAGTCATAAAATCAATTTCTTTCCTTAAATTTTACACAATAAGAGATCGATTTAATAATCAATCATTGTTGGCCAATATTAAGTTCTACTTCAATATTAGATCAGATCTATTTTAGATCACCTGAACTAGAAAGTCCTCGATATAACACATCTTCACATCTAGTGCCTCCGTCAATATGGTATTATAGTTTTATTGTAAATTATTCCATGGCCATGCAAGTTTCATATGAGCTTTAACTAGTGGGATGATGTACTATAGAATAATGTATTTGGTGACATCCAAGCCTTCTTGTTTTGTTTCTTTCTTGAGTTGTTTAATGCATTTTCTAATCTTCTGGAAGATGATTTATCTACCCATGATTGATTCAAGTGTCCCTATTGAGGGAATCCGATGTTTTGTGCTAGAGGATAAAAATCATTATGCAGTGGATTATAATAAACAATAATATTAATATATTTTTCTCCAAGATGCAAGTATTTCTACTAGTGGAGTCTCAACTGAACTCTATCTATCTCAGTGACAATCGCGTCTTTCCTTTCCAAATGTTGTGGAGAATTTGAATACTTGGAAACCCACTCTTGAATATGGTAGAATAATTTGTTTGCTACTTTAAGGAGTTTTAACACTTCCTTTGCTTTCTTCTGAATGTCAACGAGAGGAGCCAACACTCGTTTTAGAAGTATCATCTCATCATATAACCATGCCATGGTGTCCTCCATTGGCCCAAGTTCCTCCTACATGGTTGACTACCATTCTACAATGTTGAAGCTTTGTGATGATAATTGTTGATTCTCCACCACAAGATGTTTCGGTTTTTGCTTCACCGCAAAAATTTCTCTCCTTAATCTAACATTCTCATTCAACAATTATTCAAAAATTTCCTGTGTTGTTGTAGAAAAAGAAAAAATTACCGCTGTCATTGATCTAGGATTCCTTCTGGTGTTAGAATTTTTTAGGGTCCCGTGATTTGGTTGATTGGCAAGCCAAATGACAGTGTAACATCAAACCAATCTTTGGAGCCCAAGGACCTAGCCTTCCTGGACTCAGAGAGGGCTCTCTCTATTTGTGTAAGGGATATCTGTGTGTTTACTTATTGTATTCTTGATTTTAGGCTAGTTATGATGTAGGTTTTTGGTTTTGATTTTTAGGTTGTGAGGGATGAACTGATCAAAGACTAAGATAAGTAAAAAATATGTCAGATCAACTGGGCTATGGGGTCGAAAAGGTCAAGAAAGCTTTCAGGTGGTGATACAAGGTTGTTGAAGGGCCAATTTGATTCAAGTTATAATGGATCTTTGGATAAAATGGAGTGAGATGGACATTAAATTTGTGAAGAAAAAAGGATTTCAAACATAACTATTTTAATAGCTGACATAAATATGGTAGAGCTAACCATTAATCATGTGAAATGTAACTGTAAACTGATGAATGCATAGAAATAAACATTCAAGCCATGCATAGAGATATATGACTCCCTAACTTTGGGAAATGGCTATCAGACTTTGGGGAAATACATTTAAGACAAACAAACAACTCAAATCACTATGAAGGAATGCCTAAACATAGTATTCCAAGCTATTGGGTACTTTGAAGCAAAATTGCATAGTTTTAGGCAAAGGGCAAGATCAGTACAGGACCTCCTTGGTTCAACAAATGAAAATCTAATCAATCGAAGAGAGGTTTCAGAGGTGGAGCTATAACTATCCATGAGTAAGTAGGGCATACTGTGATTCATACTTAGCATGCATAAAACCATAAATGACTAGGAATGAATAAAACATGGAAGCTATAAAGAAACAAGAAATTTGAGGTGCCTCCAAGGGCATGTCTCAAATATGTTCTCTCTTGTCTTATAGCAAGAAAGAATATGGAATTATGAATGAAAAATAAGAAAAAAAAATAGAGAGAGAGACACTATACCATTCTACGAAGTCATGGAATCCAACAACAATCCTCTTTCATCATCCAAAAACATCGAAGAAACTATCGAAAAGCATGAGACAAGTGTTTCTTCCAAGCTTGTATGACCATATATTGCTTCTATTCATCAAGTTCAACCTTGTTTAATATGAAAGCCTTTGGAATATATAAGCCAACATGAAGGAAAACCCCCTAGTTCAACTTGCAATCTCATTGGCCTATTCAAAATATCTGATTTTTTCCTTGAGGCTTTGCAAAGCCCAAGGCACAAAATATCTAATAAAATATCTCAAAAAAGCTAAAAAAGGAAAATAAATTGACTTTTCCTAACTAACCATGCACAAAAATAGCTAAAAGCACATGAGGAAAAGTCACTTTTGAAAAGTTCATTTTTTACAAAAATACTTAAGAAATACATCAGCAGAAAGTCCCCTGACTTGCCAGCAACTTTTGGAGGCCTTTCTGATGTCAAAAAGAGGCCCATGATGGCTCGTTGGAAATCTATGAATGTATATTTTATGAAAATGTTTAGTTTTCTCCAAACTGACCACTTTAAGTCCTCCAAAAACAGACCTATATGTAAAAAACCAAAAAATAGGCCTTGCTGATAAACGGGGAAGAGTGTAGAAAAAACGAGTGTTTTTCGCCATTTTGGGGGAGAAAATGATCTTCAATTGAGCTGAAAATTGCTGAGTATATACGCTTGAAATTATGGCATCCAATGATACCATTTTCATCCTTTTAAGATGCGCCAAACTGAAATGGTGATGCCCATGAGTTTTAGCCAAAAACCCAAAAATGACAAAAAACCAAAATTTGTCGAATTTCGCCCAATTTTGGTGAGCATGATCCTCAAGGGTTTTCAAAAACATGTTGTGAAGCTAAGGCCAAAATTTGGAGCTTTGAGTTGTATTCCCTCAATTTTGGTGTTGGGCGCTTCCTTTTAGCTTGCTTGAGTTTTTCCTGAGTGGCCTTCAATTTCCACTGGGAAAACTGATTGAGTTTCTTATAATGCCCGATCATCCTCCGTTGAAGGTCCAAGTCTCTATTTGCCTTCTCCAAATTCTTCTCCAAGTGATCATTAACCCTCTCAAGCCATGCTTCTCGATTGTCTCTATCTCTTGTGCGAACAATTTAGTGGTAGGGGTAGATTGGAGAAGGGCAGCTTCTTGTTCATTTTGCTTCTCAAGAGCTCTTTTGAGCCCCATGGTTCTTGGCCTCTTTCTCCTGGGCCGATCTTCATCTTCATTTTCATCGAACTCATCCATGATTTCTTCCAATCTCACTTGTGCTTTAGAGGCCTCTTTTTGGTATTTGATGGCCCATGTCTCATATACCACCATATGGACACTCATTTATTTGTTTTGAATTTGAAAAAAAGTGATTGAAGTTTCCAGCCCTCTCAAGATCAGTCTTCAAAGTATCAGTTTGGTTTTCTCTATTGATCAAGAGATTTTCTAGGATCCAGGCTTCATTGTCGCTATCATCACTTTGGATTTGAATGATGTCGAATTCCCTTTCCTTTTCATGACTGCTTTCTTCTTTCTCCTTTCCTTTGCTTTGTGTGGCTCTTTTAGTCTTCCTCTTCTTGGGAAATTCGACAATGGGCTTCTCGGGCAATTTTTCCTTGCTTTGGAGGGCCCTAGTAACATTTGGTGTTACAACTCTAGGCACCCTTTTCCTTGATGTCTGGGGCTTGGCCACTTTTAGAGAAGAGAGCATGGACCCTTGCCTAGGAGAGGCAGCTAACACATGCTCCATTGGCTCTTTACCCTTGCTACTTTGCTCATCATTCTTGCCACTGTCTTGGATTTATTCATGGATGCCTTGACTGTCCTTTTGAATTTATTTTTGAGGGCTTTCCTCCTCACTGTGTTGCACCTTTTCATCATGCTTCTTTTCTTTTTCATGAGGCTATTATTCATCATCATGTGGTTGCCTCTGTTAATCATGCTGCACCTGTTCATCATCATCTTCCTCTTCATCATGCCCTTCTTCCCCTTGCTGCCATGTTTCACTATGATGCTGCTCATTATCATCTTCCTCATCATCCCCTTGCTTCCCTGTTTCATCATGATGTTGCTCATCATCATCTTCCTCCTCTTTCTCATGCTCTACTTCCTCATCATGCTCTTTTTCTTGTTCAATGGAAAATTTGAGCTTCTTGGGAATAGGCTTGCTTGAAGAAGGTGAAGGATGGTGAGTGGAAGGTGAAGGATATGTATGAAATGAAGGGACAGTGGTGAAATATGGATGTGTAATGAAAGTATCCCAAGAGACTTCCTTCTTCTCAAGCTGATGAATAATGATAACCTTGATGAGGGAGTGATGGAAGAGGCGGGCTGTCTGCTGAGAAGGAGGCTTTTTCTGAACAGTGGAGGCCATTTTCTCAATACTTCGTAGGAAGAAAGGGAGATTTAACAATTTGGCTCTCATGAAATGCATGAGAAATTGGGTATTATAGGCATAGACTCAAGAGAATATTCCCTTGCAAGTGAAGTATTTCATGATTATCTTCATGAGGGGGGCGTAACTAGTCAATAGATATGAGAAGGGACAAATGGATAAACATGAATCTCTATGCTCAGGCTTCAGAAAAGGCTTGTATTGTTTTGAGTCCATGTGGCTTTGTTTAAACCACTTCTCCCTGACATAAGAGATTTTGGTGGCCTTGGAAATGGACCTTGGAGAGAACTTGAAATCCAAGCCTGCCAGATGAAAGTGCTTCTCTTGAAACCTCAAAGCACAAAGATGTGTCAAAGGAGAATAGCTCTTCACCTCTTGCACTCTTTGAAAAAACTCTAGACACCCAACCTCATGAAAGTTAAAAAATACTGATGGATGAGCATTTACCTCTTCAGTGGAAATAGGCTCAAATCTCTTGTGAAGGCCACTCCTACTTTCTTGCCTAGGAGGCATTTTGTTTTGAATGTTCTTTGCAACACCAAGCTATCTCAAATGGCTTTTGGAATGTTTCTCAAGCACACACCCTGTCCTCCTTGTCAGTCACTGTTTGACCAAGACAAGCTGCTTCAAATGTTTTTTGAAATAGTCTTCCAACACCATTTTTCTTCTCCTTAAAAATCATTGTTTTGTCCTCTTTTATGCCAATCAACAAGCTTTTGTCAAATGAAAATCAAACAGTCAATTTGATTACTGTGCTTGGGCAAGGTATTTGAAAAGAGGTATCTGTGGATTTTTTGTTAGAACAGAGATCTCCTTGTGTTTTGACAAAAGCAAGACACCCTTCCCCAAACAAAACTCTTCTTGTTATTCACTGTTTCCTTACAAAGATAAGACAAAACAACTCTCAACTGTCTTTGAAAAACCTCTCACACACTCTGCTCTTGGGGCTTATAGAGGTTGCATAGATTTGGCTGTCTCATCACAGAGAGGAACCTTTTCAAAATGACAAAGAATTTAACTTATGATTTATGTTTTCAATTTACAGACACTGTTTTCACCTTACAAACACTGATTTCACCTGAGATTTTGTAGACAGAGGTAAATTTTGTTTTATCTGTGGGCTATGACTATTATTAAAGGTAGTAAGGGTCCGTTAAGTTTGTTTTAAAGAATCCACCTATCACTATAAAGGTGTCTGACAGTCATAGCAACAAAAGAAACTCTGAATTTGTTAAAAAACACTGCCCTCTAACCACTATCTCCCTCTTATGCTCTTTATATGACAAACTGCCTTTTCAAAACCATTTTTTAAAACACTGTTTAAACTAAGTTGAGACCCCCTAAGCACAAGAAAGGTTTCTCCAGCTTTGACAGGAACTTTGTCTCCTTAACACTGACTTATCTCATAGTTTTTATATGATGAAATGGTTTTAGGCACTACTTCCTTCTCACGGAAAAACACAACAAACACCCCTTCACTTTTTTGAAATTTTCCAAGAGGAGAAGTGGAATACCTCGAAGAAATGCTTAGAAACCTTGTTTGATTGATTGGTCAGCTTAAAAGGTGTTTTTGGAGGTGTTAGGAGGCGGGACACATTTTCTGGAAGGAACGTCATGCAAGAAAAGGTAGTCGGGTCGGCCTTCGGGCATTGGTGACCAGCGCTACAGGTGCGCCGTGCACCGCTACAGGCGCGCCGCGCAGTCGTTGAATGCCTATGTATTTCTTTGTCTGAATGCACCGCGCACTTTTCTAGGTGCACCATGCAGGCTTTAAGCCTTCAAAAACTCTGCAAATTTGCTTGAAATCCGTCTTTTCTTCAATGGGCAGCTAGGAGTGCGATTGTGAATACTTGCTTATGTTTTTTTGAAACTTGAAATGAGACTTGGCAACAGTCTCTCCACTCTTTTAAAACCAAATACCTTTGAACTTAACTTGTGAGGGTTTTAAAGCTTTTTGAAAGAACTTTTGGTTGTAAACGAAAAATGAAGCACAACTATTGTCATTTATAATCTTTAAAACATCACCAAGCCACTATTTGACCAGGACTCTAAAAGGTGTTGTGGATGATATTTTTGAAGATATTTATACATATGACACTTTTCAAAGTGAAAAAGCCATCTTGAAAGCCGAAATATCTCTCAGTGTTTTTCTCATTAAGGCAATACCCTTTTCACTGTTTTCCTATTTCTTTCCCTTTAAAGGAAAAACTCTGCTCAAAGGCATATCAATGATTTGTGAGGCATTCTTTGCCATTCTTACAAGGAGATAAATCACCACTTTAAAACTTATTTTGATAGTTTCTACTCCTGGTGTTTTGATGATGATCATGCCCATTGTGAAGTTGATTGAACTGTTAGGTGTTCTTTGAGCCTTTCTTTTGACTGTGGGTGAAGAACCTCATTTGTACTCCCCAGATTTTACCCATACCTTTTTATCAAGGAAAAAGGCCTTTAAAGATCCTTGGGACTCATATGCAACAGCAAGGTCATTTTCACATGTCCATAAAGAGGCTTTTGACTGTGAAAGTGGCATGTTTTATTTGCTTTGAGTGTGGTCTGTCAATTTAAAACACTTGCCATATCCTTTTTCACACCTAGTGTCTCTGTGTTGTTTATTTACAAAGTCCCCTTAAGAAAACAAGGCTTAGGTCACCTTCTTGTCAATTTTTATGAGTTTTTGAAAAAGATATTCATGAACAGGAAGAGAAAACCTTTTTTGAATATCAACATCACTCTTTGGCCTATGTTTAAGCCAGCTCTCGACTTATAAACCTTGAATGGATTTCTACTAATTTCAAATCTGTCTTTTAAAGGACAACACTGACTAGATTTCATTCTTGTTGATCAAGGAGAAAATATTTGGAAAATTTTAATGAAATTTCATACCTCAACAGGGTTTGTTCATATGTCCACAAGAGGCTTTTATCTGTGACAACTTCATGTTTCATTTCTTTGAATGTTGTTCTGAGTTTGAAACATGGTGTCATATTCCTTTCTTCACATTGATGAAACTGTCTAGGCTTGGCTTGCTTTAGCTTAAAATTACCTTTGAAGGAGATCTCTGATATAAGGAAAATCAAACCTCATGGATTATCATGGTACCACTGCTTTCCATCTGTTTTTAACACCATATTTTTATCCATAAGCCTTCAGTTGATTTCCCACTGCACTTAAAAACCTGCCTCTATTCCTAGCCCTCTACTTATTAGATGAAGAAGGTTTTCAACCAATGACCTGACCATCTGCTCATGTATGGAGGAGATTTTCTTAGTGTTTCAACCCTCTGCTCATGTATGGAGGAGGGTTTCTCAGTATTTCAACCCTCTGCTCATGTATGGAGGAGGCTTTCTCAGTCTTTTAACCCTCTGCTCATGTATGGAGGAGGTTTTCTCAGTGATGGCATTTCATCAGCTTTTAAACAGTGTTATCTTTCCTTTCACTGCCTATTCATGCTTAAGCAAATAAAAGTGACAAATAGACAATATGCCATGAAGGGAATTTCTCTGAGACATATAATCCTGCTGTTATAATACCTTTATGCATCTATAGACAATCACAGGAATCCTGGCCAATATCTGCAGAGCATTTATTGTTATTTATAATTGACTAACCTTTGACTGTGTTTGCAGGAGCTTAATGAAATAACTCTCTATCCAGTACTTGCATCCCAGGCTCAAAACCACATGAGAAGTAGCTGTCTTATCATGTTGAGTTTAATAATTCCTTCTAGAACACTAGTACATTCCTACTCTTGAAAAAGACATTGAAACATTGTATATCCACCTAATATCATCTTGACCTGTGGCATATGTATTGCTGAGACCTCAAGGCTTGTTAATGGCGCGACCTAAGGGTGTAATCAAGCCTTTTTTTGCAGAATAGGAAGGTTATCTAGGATTGGTTGATATTAGATAGAGGTTCTTTTGGCTTTAAGATATTTTTCCAAGGGAAAATCGCCTAAAGCGCCACTACCTAACTTAGGGGAGACTTTTTGGGTAGATTTGGAGTATTCTCTTTGGAGCTGATAGACAAGTTTGTATGACTAAGGCTAGATAGGGCTTGACAATTAGGTTTTATCTCATCATGGGCTGATTGAAAAGGTAGGAGGGAAAAAAATTTAAGGGGTGTTTTCTAGCTGACAAATTTGACATATTGGAGATCAGCTACTAGAAAACTTGGCTTTAAAAACTAGTCATCATTGATAGGTGAAAAATACTGATGACTAACAGTGGCTCCATTTGGGGAGGGTAGCTCCTTTTTAGGAGGTGTCCAGAATTTGAGATTTTGGTTCTTTGAAGACCAGTGCCTTTATCCATTGGCACAAATATCTTTCTTCCTTGATGTTATTTCTGAAAATTGACAGCATGATTAGCATCAACGATATTTCTACCTATCCCACTATATTTCCTAACATTTTTTCTTCTTTTGGGTGCATTTGGATTGGCAACCCTTTGAAATAGTATTTTTGAAAAATTACACTATCTAGTTCTACACTTATATCCGCTGGGAGTTCGGATTAAGTTGATGAACTCCTTCATTTCTCTACCTATGCTAGATCGACTATCAAGGTTAAGCAGTTTGACAGGATTTTATTCTCTAATCTAAAACATGAAATTGAAAAAATGATCAAATCAAGATTAGATAGTCTGATTTATCATGTACTTGTGGCATGAAAGACAAGTTTCACACAAATATTATTTTGCATGAAATGAAATCTAGAAAAACAATGCTAGGATACACAATTTGTTTTTCATCCCTGCTTTCCTCTTTGGTTCTGTTTTGAGCATGTGGAACGAGTATCTTTTCCTAATATACTCTCTTTGATAAGTCAAGCTTACCCAATGTTGACTATCTTTTCCTCTCACTAACTTATCAGCAAATAAATTTGAAACATGTTCAGTTATGATTAGGCTAGATATGAACAAGACATTTGAGCACTAGTAGTGGCATTTAGACTTGCGCGCTTTTAGAATAACTATTTTTTGGAACATGGGGATTTCTTTCTATTTTTCAAATCGCCCTCTTTTTCTATTTTTCTATTGTTTTTGAATTTTTTTCTTTTGATTTATTTTCAAACAATGGTATATACAATGATTGAAAATTTTTATCTCAGAAATCTTGGAAATGGTGAAACTTAAGCATCTTATCTTCATAAGGATCTCTTGCCACTCTTGGTCCACTCAGCTTTTGAAAAGAAAAATTTGGAAAATTTTCTCTTTCAAGCATGACATAAGGATTTATGCATGAATCTTTGAACAACCCTGTATTTTCCCGATGTACCTCTTTATACCTTTGATTTCCACTCCTTCTTTTGTTGTACATATTTTTCAAATAGTGCAGATATTCTTTGTCATTTTTGAAGTATATGATGTCATCACCTAGGTATGTTAGAATACAAAAATTCAGAACTAGAAACATGGCTTTTAGGAGCATATCTTTGATATCTGGTGGTTTTTAAATTCTGGGTTTGAAAATGGGACTACTTCCAGCATACTTGAAAAATTCTTTGAGTTGTTTTCTTTCTAAAGGATTCATTTGTCTATAACCTGAAACATCATCTTGCAAAGACATATGATTAAAAGCACTTATCATTGGTATATCATGGTCTTGGACAGGAAGGATTGTTTTTTTTTTTACAAGGGTGTGTATTGGTGCTTCTAAAATGAAAACAGATCCTATGACCCGCTATTTTATCTTTGACTATTACTGTTTGGCCCAAATTTTTGTATTTTCTTCTGTCGAAGTTGTTTCTTGGAGTGATGGCAGTGGCATAGTGTTTCTCACTGTTTTCTCTATATGAAGTAGTATTTTGAACAAGATTGCAAATTCTAGCAGTTCTCAGTCTTTGGTGGAGTGACAGAATGTTAGCCAGTTCAAGCAACTCAGGTACATTTGGGTTGCAGTCATCATACCCTTTCATAAGAAGTTTATCAAACATTGTTTCTGTATCTCTAGTTGCTATGGTTACAGTCAAAGTCTCATTCGAAGGAGTAGAGTTATGAGATGGTAAATCTTTAAGGTATGGTAAGAACATTAAGCTTCCCTGCCCCTGAGTTCCAAAGAGGTTTGTGATATGTAAGTCTTCTAATGCCTCTACTCTGAAAAAGTTTCCTGATGTTAGTGTTGATGTTTGCCTAAGGTTTGGGCAATTTGCTTGATAGTACATAATGGCTTGTGCTTCTTGCTCTATCCCTATTTCAAAAGGAACAAACTCTCTTTTCTCAAGACATAGCTGCTCACGATCATGATAATTTTGAGTGTCTAGTTCATCATAGAGAACTTGGGGCAGCTGATGTGGTGGGTCTAATTTTGTTTCAAATCCTTCGGACTATTCTTCAATGTCCTCATCAGTGTGTAAAATGAAAGAGTTCAGATCAGAATGCAAGGAGTACATTGGGATGTTATCTGGCCTTTCTTGGCCGCTGATCATATATTTCATGTGTGATTCTCGATAGAGTATTCTAGTTTGGTCAAACACAGGAATAATGGCATAGGACATATCAAGTTGAATATTTCCTTGAAGCTTGGCTCCCCAAGATCTGGATAAAAGCATTCCATACTTGGGAGGGATGTCTGTTACCACTATGTTCATGATCATATGTTTTGCAGGTACTTGGGCCAAACTAAAACAAATATCTTTGATTAAGCCCAGACACTTGACTCTACTTGAGTCAAACGAATATAAGTCTTTATATGGTCTTGTGATTTATAGGCCTAATCTTTCCATCACAACCTTCGGCATGAGGTTATGCGAGGCCCCAGAGTCTAGCATGGCATTGTGTAAGATTTGGTCATGGATATTCAAACTGATGTAAAATGGAAGTGTGGTTCCTTCTTGGAATTTCCCTTCTATTTTTGGACTAAACAACACTTCAGGAGTGTCATCAGCTAGATTAAGGGTGTTTGCATCATTTCCTATATTCAAGACCTTTAACACTTGGGATTTATAAGAGTTTTAGGCGATAAGTTTAGTGAGGAGCATGGTAATACTTATTTTGGCGATTTCTCCCTCAAAAATGAAAGGTGCTTGTAGTTTAGACAGGTTTGCTTCAGCTTTTTCAGCCATGACTTTCTCTATGTTCGGAGTTTGCTAACTTTGTTTCGGGATTTTGTTTAACACAGCCATTTCAGGAATCTTTGTGGAGGTACTAGGAGCATCTGAGCCAAGACTTGTTTGAATAGCTTTATCTTTGTTTTGGTCAGTTCTCTTGACCACGATATTGTTGCTATCCACTGCCTTTTTAAGGATGGTATCGGGGGTTTTAGCAATGTCTGAGCTACCTTTCTTGGATTTTTCTTGGTTTTTTCTGCTTTTAAGGTCATACTACGTGTGAGCTTCTACTATGTCATTCTAAAAATCTATGGCAGGATCTTCGGGATCTTCATAGTTGGTTTCATTCTGATTCGGAGAGAAGAACACTTGTTCCTCTTCTGTGAGGTAAACCTCACTCTCGTTATCAGAACCTATGAGGTTAAAATTATTTTCATCAATGGGTTTTGTATCCCTATCATCTTATTCCACATAATTTTCATTAAAGGGTGGCCTAATTTGTTGGTCATTCTCCCTTGGTTTGTTTTGAGGTTGTTCCCTCCTAAAATTTTGGTTTCGGTTTCTGTTTGGAGGGTTTGGCTGGTTGTCCCTAAGAGGGGTCTTTTCACTAATATTTGCCCACATTTTGGCCATGGACCTAACCAATTCATCTATTCTAGGATCTAAGGAAGGGGCTGAAGTGGAGACCTCATCCTGGTATGTGAATTTCCTTTCTGATCTAGTCCTAGCTCTTTTTTCTGCTAAGTTGGCTTCTGCACTTATGGCCACTTTTTGCATTTCCTCTAAGGTAGGGGTGTCCTTGTCTCTTAGTTGATAAGTCATGCCTGGGTCAAAGCCTTCGGGGAACTTTGACAAGACTGAGCCAAGTGGAGGTTTGACGTGAGGTGGGAGGGTGTTATACACACTGGTTAACCTAGTGCAGTATCCCTGGACACTTTCCCCATTTTCCCATTTTATATTGTTATATTCTGACAGGATTTGAATGGGGTTCTTTCTGATTTACCACTTATTTATGAAGGTTTGGTAGATTTCTGGGAGATCATGGATGATGTTTGGAGTTAAGCTCTTAAACCATTTTTTGGGTTCTCTGCCCAGGCTTTGGGTGAACATCCTCATTCTGATGGTCTCGTCTTCTATTTCCATGTATTCAAAGGCATCGCTAATCCTATCTACATTTTGTTGAGCTGTGGTAGTCTCAACTCCAGTAAAGTGTGGGATTTTGGATTGATAGTCATTTTGTAAGGGACCCAAAGGGTGTGAAAACACCAAGGGTGCATACCAGGCTGCCATGGCGGGAGCTAATGGATGATGTACAAAATGAGGGCTTGTAGGATGAGCTGAGGTGGTTTGAACAGTAGTGGTTTAGATGGGTGTGGCGGATGTACTTGGGCTAGTGATCTGATTTTGAGTAGATCTGGGGTGGTAGGAGCCAAAGTGATGGAGAAGCTGAAAGTCTGGAGGTGTAGTAGGTGTGGCTTCTCTACTAGGACTCTGTCGTAGATCTAGGGGCTCAATATTGTCAAAGTTTACCTTACTTTGTGACTTGCTTCTAAAAAGGGTTTTTGTTGATTTTAAGTCAAAGGGGGAATCCTATAATGTTGTGAGGTGTTCAGGTACCGATCTTGCTTTACAGATGGACCTATCGGTAGCTAAATTACCAGTTTCAGAAACTTGCCACATAATATTCTCTGGGTCATCTACTATGATAGGGGGATTTGGGTCTGGATGAGATCTGGTGTTGATTCTTCGTGAAGCCAGATTTCGAATCTAGAGTTTAGAGAGGATGGTATTTTTGATTGTTTTGGATGGATGGCCTCTCTAGGGGTTTACTAATGTGAGGGATGGTCAAAAAAAAAATGAGGACTAGTGGAGTCGCTAGGTGGATTTTTGTGAGAACTATGGTCCACCACCAACACTATCAAAGATGCTTTCGGGGAAAAAGTTTTCTAGCAAACTTTGAGATGAAGACTTGAAAGGAAGAGTAATACACTTGGTTTCAATAGTCTGCTAGGCTGTTTGGACAAGCTAATGGTTCAATTTGCAAGATGATTTATATTTATCTCTTATGTTTAGGTGAAGTCTTCTGAATCTCTAATTTATACTTAGTTAGTCACTGATTACAGAGTTTGCACCATAAGTTTTTAAGTTTTCGGAAAGGATGAGTCAACAGAAAGGTATGGTTTATGAAATTTTTGTTTTTTATGGAGTTTTTTTAGGCCTACTGGAGGCTAGTGGAGTCGCCAGGTGGATTTTTAGTTGTTTTGAGAATATATGTATATGGTCCACCACCAATATTGATAAACACCAATCTAGAGATATTTTAGGGTTTTCTGAGTTCCTATATGTAGCCCTGAGGTTTGGAAGAGTTTCCTATAGCTGAATCATCATTTTGATAAGATGGTGAAGGAGCTAGTTTCTACTCTTCAGACAATACCTAAGTTTTCTAATTTTTACTGAGATTTTGAGAGATCCTAAGGGATACCAAGGATGTTTTGACTCAAGGTCCCACCGTGATCGCCATTATGTTAGGGTCTAGTGATTTGGCTGATTGGCAGCCAAATGACCCAAATGTCGGTGTAACATCAAACCAATATTTGGAGGCCAAGGACCTAGCCTTTCCTGGGCTGCCTTCCTGGGCTTCGAGAGGGCTCTCTATTTGTGTAAGGGATATCTGTGTGTTTTATTATTGTGTTCTTGATTTTAGGCTAGTTATGAAGTAGGTTTTTGGTTTTGGTTTTTAGGTTGTGAGGGATGAAGCGATCAAAGACTAAGATAGGTAAAAAAGATGTGAGATCAAGTTGGGCTATGGGGTTGAAAAAGATCGAGAAAGCTTTCAAATAGTATCTGTTGTTTAAGTGATTTGATTCGAGGTAAAATGGATCTTTGGGAAAAATGGAGTGAGATGGACATTAAATTTGTGAAGAACAAAGGATTTCAAACATAACTAGTTTAATAGCTAACATAAACATGGTAGGGAAAACCATTAATCATGAGAAATGTACCTGTAAACTGATCAATGCATAGAAATAAACATTCAAGCCATGCATAGAGATATATGACTCTCTAACTTTAGGAAATGACTATCAGACTTTGGGGAAATACACTTAAGACAAACAAACAACTCAAATCACTATGAAGGAACACCTAAACATAGTATTTCAAGCTATTGGGCACTTTGAAGACAATATTGCATAGTTTTAGGCAAAGGGCAAGATCAGTACAAGACCTCCTTGGTTCAACAAATGACAATCTAATCAATCAAAGAGAGGTTTCAGAGGTGGAGCTATGACTAGCCATGAGTAAGCAGGGCATACCATGAATCATACTTAGCATGCATAAAACCATAAATGAAACAAGCAAACAATATTCTTCAGTTATCAAAGAGAAATCAAGGATTCTTTGATATGACTAAGAAGGAAGAAAACATAGAAGCTATAAAGAAACAGGAAATTTGAGGTGCCTCCAAGGGAATTTCTCAAATCTATTCTCTACTGTCTTATAGCAAGCAAGAACATGGAATTATGAATGAAAACTAAGAAACAAAACAGAGAGAGAGACACTGTACCATTCTACCAAGTCATGGAATCCAACAACAATCCTCTTTCATCATCCAAAAGCACTCAAGAAACTCTCCAAATACATGAGACAAGTGTTTCTTCCAAAGCTTGTATAACCATATATTGCTTCTATTCATCAAGTTCAGCCTTGTTTACAATGAAAGCCTTTGGAATATATAGGCCAAAGTGAGGAAAACCTCCTAGTTCAACTAGCAATCTCATTGGCCTATCCAAAATATCTGATTTTGTCCTTGAGGCTTTGCAAAGCCCAAGGCACAAAATATCTAATAAAATATCTCAAAAATGATAAAAAAGGAAAATATATTGACTTTTCATAACTAATCATGCACAAAAATAGCTAAACGCACATGAGGAAAAGTCACTTTAGAAAGGTTCATTTTTTACAAAAATACTTAAGAAATACATCAGCAGAAAGTCCCCTGACTTGCCGGCAACTTTTGGATGTCTTCCTGATGTCGAAACAAGGCCAGTGATGGCTCATTGGAAAGCTCTAGATGTCTAATTTCTGGAACAACTTGAATTTCCCCAATATGATGCCTGGAAGTCGTCCAAAAACATACCTGTGTGTAAAAACCCAAAAAAATAGGCCTTGCTGATAACGGGGCAGAGTGTAGAAAAAGCGAGTGTTTTTCGCCATTTTGGGGGAGAAAATGATCTTCAATTGATTTGAAAATTGTTGAGTATATGCCCCTAAAATTATGGCATCCAATGATACCATTTTCATCCTTTGAGGATGCCCCAAACTGAAATGGCGATGCCCATGAGTTTTAGCCAAAAACCCGAAAATGACAAAAAACCAAAATTTGTCGAATTTCACCCAATTTTGACGAGCATGACCCTCAAGGGTTTTCAGAAACATGCTGTGAAGATGAGGCCAAAATTTTGAGCTTTGAGATGTCTTTCCTCAATTTTGGTGCAGGACGCTTCCTTTTAGCCTCCTTGAGTGGCCTTCAATTTCCTCCAGGAAAACTGATTGAGTTTCTTATAATGCCCGATCATCCTCCGTTGAAGGTCCAAGTCTCTATTTGCCTTCTCCAACTTCTTCTCCAAGTGATCATTAACCCTCTAAAGCCATGCTTCTCGATTGTTCTCTATCTCTTGTGCAAACAATGTAGGGAGGGGTAGATTGGAGAAGGGCAACTTCTTCTTCCTTTTGTTTCTCAAGGGCTCTTTTGAGCCCCATGGTTCTTGGTCTCTTTCTCCTGAGCTGATCTTCATCTTCATTTTTATCGAACTCACCCATG
Organism: Pinus albicaulis; assembly: GCA_034641835.2. Classification (NCBI taxonomy): domain Eukaryota; kingdom Viridiplantae; phylum Streptophyta; class Pinopsida; order Pinales; family Pinaceae; genus Pinus; species Pinus albicaulis. The sequence goes on from CM076577.1 coordinate 354,548,019, forward strand.
AGTTCTTCCAATCTCACTTGTGCTTTAGAGGCCTCTTTTTTGTATTTGATGGCCCGTGTCTCATATACCGCCATATGGACACTCATCTATTTGTTTTGAATTTGCAAAAAGTGATTGAAGTTTCTAGCCCTCTCAAGATCAGTCCTCAAAGCATCAATTTGGTTTTCTCTATTGATCAAGAGAGTTTCAAGGATTTGGGCTTCATTGTCGCTATCATCACTTTGAATTTGAATTATGTCGAAGTCCCTCTCCTTTTCATGGCTGCTTTCTTCTTTCTCCTTTCCTTTGCTTTGGGTAGCTCTTTTAGTCTTCCTCCTCTTGGGAAATTCGACAATGGGCTTCTTGGGCAATTTTCCCTTGCTTCGGAGGGCCCTAGTAACATTTGGAGTTACAACTCTAGGCACCCTTTTCCTTGATGTTCGGGGCTTGGCCACTTTCAGAGAAGAGAGCATGGCCCTTTTCCTAGGAGAGGCAGCTAGCACATGCTCCATTGGCTCTTTACCCTTGCTACTTTGCTCATCATTCTTGCCACTGTCTTGGATTTCTTCATGGATGCCTTGACTGTCCTTTTGCATTTATTTTTAAGGGTTTTCCTCCTCACTGTGTTGCACCTTTTCATCATGCTACTGTTCTTTTTCACGAGGCTGTTGTTCATCATCATGTGGCTGCCTCTGTTCATCATGCTGCACTTGTTCATCATCACACTGCTCATCATCATCTTCCTCTTCATCATGCCCTTCTTCCCCTTGCTGCCCTATTTCACTATGATGCTGCTCATCATAATCTTCCTCATCATCCCCTTGCTACCTTGTTTCATCATGATGCTGGTCATAATCATCTTCCTCCTCTTGCTTATGCTCTTCTTCCTCATCATGCTCTTTTTCTTGTTCAATGGGAAATTTGAGCTTCTTGGGAATAGGCTTGCTTGAAGAAGGTGAAGGATGGTGAGTGGAAGGTGAAGGAGATGTATGAAATGAAGGGAAAATGGCAAAATCCAGATGTGTAATGAAATTATCCCAAGAGACTTCCTTCTTATCAAGCTGATGAAGAATGATAACCTTGATGAGGGAGTGATGGAAGAGGCAGGCTGTCTACTGAGAAGGAGGCTTTTTCTGAATAGTGGAGGCCATTTTCTCAATACTTCTATGTAGGAAGAAAGGGAGATTTAACAATTTGGCTCTCGTGAAATGCATGAGCAATCGGATATGATAGGCATAGACTCGGGATAATATTCCCTCGCAAGTGAAGTATTTCATGATTATCTTCATGAGGGGGGCGTAACTAGTCAATAGATATGAGAAGGGAAAAATGGATGGACATGAATCTCTATGCTCAGGCTTTAGAAAAGGCTTGTATTGTTCTAAGTTCAGGTGGCTTTGTTTAAATCACTTCTCCTCGACATAAGGGATTTTGGTGGCCTTGGAAATGGACCTTGGAGAGAATTTGAAACCTAGGCCTGCCAGCTGAAAGTGCTTCTCTTGAAATCTCAAAGCACAAAGATGTGTCAAAGGGGAATAGCTCTTCACCACCTGCACCCTTTGAAAAAAATCTAGACACCCAACCTCATGAAAGTTAAACAAGACTGATGGATGAGCATTTACCTCTTCAGTGGAAATAGGCTCAAACCTCCTGTGAAGGCCACTCCTACTGTTTTTCCTGGGAGGCATTTTGTTTTGAATTTTCTTTGCAACACCAAGCTGTCTCAAATGGCTTTTCGAATGTTTCTCAAGCACACACCCTGTCCTCCTTGTCAGTCACTGTTTGACCAAGACAAACTGCTTCAAATTTTTTGAGAAATATTCCTCCAACACCAACTTTCTGCTCCTTATAAATCACTGTTTTGTCCTCTTTTATGCCAATCAACAAGTTTTTTTTCAAATGAAAAGCAAACAGTCAATTTGATTACTGTGCTTGGGCAAGGTAGTTGAAAAGAGGTATTTGTGGATTTTTTGTTAGAACAGAGATCTCCTTGTGTTTTGACAAGACACCCTTCCCCAAACAAAACTCTTCTTGTTATTCACTGTTTCCTTACAAAGATAAGACAAAACAACTCTCAACTGACTTTGAAAAATCTCTCACACACTCTGCTTTTGGGGCTTATAGAGGCTGCACAAATTTGGCTATCTCATCACAGAGAGGACCTTTTTCAAAATGATGGGGAGTTCAACTTATGATTACTGTTTTCAATTTACAAACACTGTTTTCACCTTGCAAACACTGCTTTCACCTGAGATTTTGCAGACAGAGGTAAATTTTATTTTATCTGTGGGCTATGACTATTATTAAAGGCAGTAAGGGTCTTTTAAGTTTGTTTTAAAGCATCCACCTATCACTATAAAGGCGTGTGACAGTCATAGCAACAAAAGTAACTCTGAGTTTGTTCAAAAACACTGCCTTCTAACCACTGTCTCCCTCTTATGCTCTTTGTATGAAAAACTGCCTTTTCAAAACCATTGTTTAAAACACTGTTTAAACTGAGTTGAGACCCCCTAAGCACAAGAAAGGTTTCTCCAGATTTGATAGGGAATTTGTCTCCTTAACATTGAATTATCTCACAGTTTTTATATGATGAAATGTTTTTTATAACAACTGTCTCTTTTTGGAGAAAAACATAGCACACCACCCTTTCAAAAATCAAAAATTACCACGACGTAACGAAAAATACCTCAAAGATCCTTCACGAGCCTTGGTTTGATCGTTTGGGAGGCTTTCAGGGCTTCTTAGAAGGTGAAAAAGAGGCACAACACGTTTTTTGGAAAGAGACCCGCGCAACCAAGCAGTCGGGTCGGCCTTCAGGCAGTGGTGACCGGCGATACAGGCACGCCGCGCCACAGTATAACCTCTGTGTATTATTTCTTCTAAACGCACCGCGCACTTTTCCAGGCATGCCGTGCAGGCTTAAAATCTTGAAAAACTCGAATTTTGCTTGAAATATTCTGTTTCTTGCAGTGAGCAGCCTAGGGGAATGTTGCTCACGTTTTGAATTGCGCAATGTGATTTGGAAACGGTCAATCCACCCTTTTATAGTTGAAAAAGCCAACGACCTTTTGAAATTTCTTTGTGAGGGTTTTGGAGGCCTTTTGAAAAGGCTTTGGTTTTAAACAAAACATGAAGCACTACTGTTGTCATTTATAATCTTTAAAACATCACAAAGCCACTATTTGACCAGGACTCTAAAAGGTGTCGTGGATGATATTTTTGAAGATCTTCATACATATGACCCTTTTCAAAGTGAAAAAGCCATCTTGAAAGCCAAAATCTCTCCCAGTGTTTTTCTCATTAAGGAGAAACTTGTTTCCTTTGTTCACTATTGTTTTCGGAAAACCCTTGCTCAAAACCATAAAATAAGCTTGTAGATGCACCATTTTAAGGAAAAAGGCTTTTAAAGACCCTTGGGACTCATATGCAATAGAAAGGTCATTTTCACATGTCCATAAAGAGGCTTTTGACTGTGATAGTGGCATGTTTTATTTGCTTGGAGTGTGGTATGTGAATTTAAAACACTTTCCATATCCTTTTTCGCAGCTAGTGTCTCTGTGTTGTTTATTTGCAAAGTCCCCTTGAGAAAACAAGGCTTAGGTCACCTTCTTGTCAATTTTGATGACTTTTTTGAAAAGATCTTCATGAATAGGAAGAGAAAACCTTTTTTGAATATCAACATCACTCTTTGGCCTATGTTTAACCCAACTCTCAACTTATAAACCTTGAATGGATTTCTACTAATTTCAACTCTGTCTTTTAAAGGAAAACACTGGCTAGATTTCATGCCTGTTGATCAAGGAGAAAATCTCTGGAAAATTTTAATGAAATTTCATACCTCAGCAGGGTTTTTTCATATGTCCACAAGAGGCTTTTATCTGTGACAACATCATGTTTCATTTATTTGAATGTTGTTCTGAATGTGAAACATGGTGTCATATTCCTTTCTTCACATTGATGAAACTATCCAGGCTTGGTTCACTTTAGCTTCAAATTTCCTTTGAAGGAGATCTATGATAGAAGGAAAATCAAACCTCTTGGATTATCATGGTACCACTACTTTCCCTCTGTTTTTAACACCATTTTTCTATCCATAAGCCTTCATTTGCTTTCCCACTACACTTTAAACCCTACCTCTATTCCTAGCCCTCTGCTTATTAGATGAAGGAGGCCTTTATCACATTGCCAAACCCTCTGCTTCTAAAATGAAGGAGGTTTCTTAGTATTTCAACCCTCTGCTCATGTATGGAGGAGGTTTTCTTAGTGATGCCATTTCATCAGCTTTTAAACAATTTTATCTTTCCTTTCACTGCCTATTCATGCTTAAGCAAATAAAAGTGATAAATAGATAATATGCCATGAAGGGAATTTCTCTAAGACATATAATCCTGCTGTTAAAATATCTTTATGCATCTTTAGATAATCAAAGGAAGCCTGGCCAGTATCTGCAAAGCATTTCTTGTTATTTATAATTCACTAACCTTTGATTATGTTTGTAGGAGCTTAATGAAATAACTCTTTGTCCAATACTTGCATCCCAGGCTCAAAATCACATGAGAAGTAGTTTTCTTCTCATGTTGAGTTTAATATTGTCTTTTGGAACACTAGTATACTTTTTCTCTTTGAAAAAGACATTGAAACATTGTACATCTACCTAATATCAGCTTGACCTGTGGCATATGTATTGTTGAGACCTCAAGGCTTGTTAGTGGCGCGACCTAAGGGTGTAATCAAGCTTTATTTGTAGAAATAGGAAGGTCATCTAGGGTGTTGGTTGATATTAGACGAGAGGTTCTTCGGCTAGGATAGTTTTCCAAGGGAGAAATGCCTAAAGCGCTACTACTAACTTGGGGGAGACTTTTGGATAGATTTGGATTATTCTCTTTGGAGGTGATGGATAAGCTTGTATAGGTTTGAGGCTAGATAGGGCTTGATAATGAGGGTTTATCTCGTCATGAAGTCGATAAAAGGTTTTGGAGGAAAAAATGTTATGGGTGTTTTCTAGGCGACAAATTGACAGTATTGGAGATCGAAATTTTGCTAGAAAACTCGGTTTAACAATAGTCATCATCAACAGGTGAAAAATGCGATGACTAACACATAGTCTTCAATTGGTTTGAAGTTGTTCTATCTCAAATAAAGGAACAACTAAATAAAGCAAAGGGAGGAAGGAAGAAAAATTTCAGTTATGGTTCCATCCTTATCTCCTTCGCTTTGGAACAGATTCCATTGATGCAACCACAACATGTAACATTGGATATATCTAGTCCTAGAGATCCTCGAATGCAGAGATAGGTAGAACTCATGGGTCGAAATTCAGGCCAATCAACCGTCATGTTCTTGACTGCATTCTTCGCCTGGTTCAGGTGACAAATCGTCGCCATAAATGAGTATGCATATGTAGGTGTCGACTTCCGAGGAGATCCAGATCTAGTTTTACCAGAAGAAGCTCAGTGGGGTGCAATAGGTAAGATTGATTTGACCATGTTTTTAATTTTTATAAGGTTTATACATTTTTTTTTGTGTTTTTATTTCTTTCCAAGAATAAACAAAATGTTTTAATGTAATGTAGATATCGGTTGCGTTCAACCAGTAGAGGAACGAGAGCGCGAAGTGGATGCGCCAGCAGAGAGGGTTGTCGGGAGAGCAGCCCCTCAGGACCTTGATATGGCTGAGACTCTTGCTGAGCTCCAGTAGAACATAGAGGGATTGACCTTTGGAATTCTAGATTGCCAGATCGAATAGCTTCCCATGCGACTGTAGTGACACACAATTGGGGTTCCTAACCGTTGGATGTGGTTGCTCTGTAGGATTGCTAGATCTATAGCGTGCTATCATGAGCACCACTAGTTTACTTATGACTTTTTGCATACATTTTGAGGTCAGATGACCAATGTGTCTTGGGCACAAATTTTTTTAAAAACCTATAACTATCTATCTATATTTTTTCAGAGTTTTTCCTATGTTTAATGCACAATCCTATTCAATGATGTGAATTTTTTCTTTACCTATGTCACAAATGTCTATCTAAAACTTGATTAGCTAATGAATCAGTTAAAGTGTTCAGATTTCTATAAATGTGTTAATATTGAATGAAAATGTCTCTCCAAAAGTCGAACTCTTAGGAACAATCTAAGAAGTGTTGGATTTCTAACAGTATAAACACTAGTAAGTTGTAGTACCACAAGTTATGAGTCTAACCTGATGATTATGTGGTTAATACCAAATGAAATGACGTCAGAGAGAAGTTCGATCAACGCGTTATACTCAACGATATTGTTTGTCAATCTACCAATACAAATCCCTTGAAAACTCACTAAGTTGCCGTTCAGAGCGAAAATGGCCCACGCTGTAGAGGATAGATTCTGCATACTATGACTAGCACCATTAGCATATCCAACAAATGGTTCTGAAGATTCAGACATCTGCCATAAAATGTAAATCGGATTACTAACGTCAAGAAAACTCTAAAAAACAAATTAAGATAGTGAATGAAAATCAACAGCATATAAACAATATAATACAAAAAATTACTATGCTCATGATTAAGCATAATAATGTTTAAGATACAACCCATTTCTAGGCTGCGCCAATGGAATCCCATCGTAATCAACTAACTCGTAGGCACCTTTAGCAATAACTCTTTTGACAATGTAGGGGCCATGCCATAATGGCTGGAATTTCCGTGTACCTAATTTATTAGCTTCCTGGTCGTAAAGAAGGACCAAGTCGCCCTCTGAATAGATGCGAGGCTGGACATTTTTGTCATATTGTGCCCTTATAAATCTCTTATGCACTTCATTGGCCAATTGGGCTTCAAGACGCATTTCATCTAGATGTATGAGATTAAGGAGACGCGCTTCTTCTTCAGAGGTGTCAGGTAACAAGTCTATCGCGAGTTTTAACGATGATATTTCGCATTGGATTGGTAAGATAGCTTCCAGACCATACACCAATTGAAAAGGAGTAAATCTGGTAGCATTTCTCACCGAGGTTCGATATTCCCACAAGGCGGAGTACAGGATCAAGTGCCAGTTCCTTTTATGGACTCCTATCATTCGTTGAAGCATTCGTTTAAGAATTTTGTTAATAGCCTCAACTTGTCCATTCGATTGTGGATAATAAGGAGTAGAATTACCATGCGAAAATCCTAACTTGGCTATCAATTCAGACATCATATGGTTGCAAAAATGCTTCCCATGATCTGTAACTATAGCCTGTGGGACCCCAAACAGTGCAATAATGTGGTTGAAGAAAAACAATGCAGCTGTTTGTCCTATGTTGTTGAATATAGGCATCGCTTCGGCCCATTTGGTAAAATAGTTGACTATGACAATAATATAACCGTGCCCCCCAGACGAAGGAGGGTTACAGGTCATGAAATCGATACCCCATTTCGTAAATGGTCCAGCATGGACAACATGATGCATTGGCGCTGGCGGTTTGCGGATTTTACGGTCATAATCTGACATGCATGAGAACTTCTGACTGCGAGGATACAATCTCAAAAAATAGTAGGCAAAAAGTAACCGGCGCGGAGTATCTTCTGCGCGGTATCATAACCAGATAAATGTCCACCGCAAGCCCCAACATGTAATCATTTAACACTTTTTCGACCTCCTCATCAGTGAGGCACCTCCTTAAAATGGTATCGACACCACAACGATATAGTGTATCGCCGACGATCAGATAATATTTTGCTTGGTATCGAATACGTCACTGATCAGCGCGAGAGGTATTAGGTTGAAAATTTTGGGTTTGGAGATAAATGATGAAATCCCCATACCAAGGATCAGATGATCCGATCAGAAATAGAGACTCATCTGGAATAGATGGTTCCGACGTAGTTTCAGTACCATCACAGGAAGGTCACCGAGAAGCTCAGCCAAAACTAAAGACTTCTTTGACTTGGATTTGATAAATTCCAAATCAAATTCCTGCAAAATGATGATCCATTTTGAATATTTCCCCCCTAGAAATTGACGTGATAAGATGTAAGTCATTGGGTTGCAATCTGAAACTATTGTTGTTTTTTGGATCAGGATATAATGGAGAAATATTTGGACAACTTGAACAGCTGCCAAGGCAAGCTTTTCTACATACGAGTACTTAACTTCCGTATCATTGAGATTACGACTCAAATAATAGATCAGATGTTCAATTCCATCTTCTACTTGGACCAAAACCATAGCGATGGTCATTTCAGCCGCGGCGATATATAGGAAATAATCATTTTGATAATTTGGAGGATACATTAATGACGCTCGGACAAGATGGTCCTTGATAACATCAAAAGAAGCTTGCGCAACTTGATCCCAATGGAAGGGAACCCCCTTTTTCAATAATCGAGTAAATCCTTTAGCCATTTGGCATAGTTTGGAATGACCCTTCTCAAAAAGTTAGCCTTTCCTTGAAGTTTTTGTATCTGAAGTAAGTTTGAGGGCACAGGAAAATCAAGAATGGCATGTACCTTCAGTGGGTCTATTTGAATTCCTTCTTTTGAGACTACGAATCCAAGCAATTGACCAGAACCAACACAAAACACACATTTGTGCGGATTGAGGAGTATATTGTAGTGTCGGCAGCGTAAGAAAATGGCTCTCAAATGCATCAAGTGATCAGTCTGTTTTCGTGAATGCACTGGTAAATCATCTAGATATGGTTGAAAAATGTGCTTGATGTCATTGAAAGCATAATCCATTGCTCTCTGAAAAGTTTCCCCAACGTTCTTTAAACCAAATGGAAGTTTCCAATATGCGAATGTGCCCCAGGGACAGACGAATGTTGTCTTATGTTGGTCATCTAGGTGGATATTGATTTGATTGTAGCCAAAAAATCCATTCATGAAAGAAAATATTTCACATCCAGCACAATCGTCAATAATCTGGTCGATAAAGGGTGTAGGATAGTTGTCTTTTGGACAAGCCTGATTAACATCACGATAATCGATGCACACTCGAATGGTTCCTTGTTTTTTCATAACAGGAATGATATTGGAAACCCACTCAGTTAGCGGAATAGGGTAAATGAAACCAGCATGCAAAAGTTTTTCAACTTCTTCTTTGATGGCAACGGCTTTCTTCTGATGAACAGGACGAAATCGTTGATGCACCGGTTTGACATCAGGATACATATTAATAGTGTGTTCAACTATACTAGTATCTATGCCTGACATTTCCTCGTAAGACCAAGCGAATATGTCACGAAATTCACGAAAAAGAGAGCGATATGAATCAAGTTCTGATGGAGAACAAGATACACTGACATGAATATTTTCTACAACTCTAGGTTTAGTCAAAATATTGATAGAAATCGTTTCTTCAATATTTGATAAATTTCGCTCAGATTCAATTGCATTAATTGGAAAAGAATTCGAAATAAATTTTGAATGGATGGGTGATATAGTTCACTAAGATTATTTTCTTCATAATCTGGAAGATGGGAATGATGATGATAATCTTCCCATGGTTCTCTTTCTGCCATCATAGCTTCCAAAATATTTTCATCTGTCAAAAATTTTGAGGAAAATGGATCAGATGGAGTACCAAAATCTAATGAACGATCAACCCAAACACTTGGTGACGCTGATTTCGGATTTGCCGCCCAAGATGAATAGATTGATTGCTATTGTAGCTCAATGGGGCTGAGCGGTAAAACATCATCCAACGTAGAAATATCAGAAACACCCATACTCTCCCTTAAGCCAGATAGAGTGGAAGAGATCACCTAGCAGGTCTCTATGCTTGCAATTTCTGCCGACGTCGCAGGCGACGGTAATGCAAAGGTTCCCATAAGAGTGGAATCCTTTAAGAGTCCTACACCAATGTTCTGGATTTCTAGTTGGGGTAAGTGAATATACAGAACGCTTCTAGTTACCTACGAATCGGAGGCAAAAAAGGATAATTGATTAATGACCATAATAGTACCTTTATGAGGAAAGGAAACCATTCTAAAATATGTAGAAACAATAGCAGTCATTGCATATACCCATGGTCTTCCAAGTAAAATATTATAGTCAAGGCTTCCGTCAACAACCTCAACATCAATACTTACTATTTTTCCCCCTAATTCAACTTGCAAGTTATTGATAATACCACAAGGTTTATATGTTCTTCCATCAAAAGCCTTCAACATTGTTGATGACTGCGATAATCACGGCGAGCCAAGTGACTTCCAATAGTTTAGAGACATAATGCACATAGATGCTCCCTCATCAATAATAGTGCGATGAACAAGGTGATTGAGAAAATTTACTTGGATGGAGAATTCCAATTCTGCTGGTAGCTACAACACATAGCCCATATGATTAAAGAAGACAATATTAGAATCAGTCGGATCAATTCCACCAATGGCTGACAATAAAGCCTGCTTCTGGGAGGGAAAATTTTGTAATACCTCAAGAGCAGACATAGATAAAGGGGATTGAGCCAAATCTTCAACTATACTATAAGTTTTTGTAGCTCTTGCTCGAGGATTATATGTCGATTTATGATTTACTTCCTTCGGTGGCTTAATCGTCAATTCAGGAATAACAAGAGGTGGTACTAATTCATTAGATGGATTCGTTCTCGAGGTAGTAGGTTGATCAGTAGCTGGACTACCATAGTCTTTATTCTGTGTTGACACCAAAATATCTTGTGAAGGTTTTGTAGTGGATAACATTAATACTTGGGAACTAGGAGCTAGATCTATAGAAACCAAATTTTTTTCTGGATTTGGAAATGGGTTTGTCAACACAACTGATGCATGAGAAGTCTTGATGATTTTTGAGACTTCAGCATGGTGAGGAAAAACCCTAACAAAATTTTCCTCGTTTCAGATTATACATGGATAACGAGGTTTCCATGGTCCTGACAGTTGATCAGATGATCGTTCCTACGGGTTAGAAGTTTGCTTTTTCTTTGATTTCCCCTTTTTCTTACATCCTGGTTGCTTATCACTTTTTCCTTTGTCAAATGAGACGACATTGATTTCGGAAGTAGGAGCAGGATCAGATGTAGTAGTGTTGTGTGTGTTTACAATGCCTATCAATCCGTCTCCAGCATGAGAGTCCTTTATTTGAGGAGGAACATTGAAATTAGATCGCGGCGCATTTGGAATTTTCTCATAGAGCATGCCAGACTAAGTGTAAATCAAGTCTAAATATTGGGCACGAGAGATAACTTTCTCTTCTATGACGACGCCACCTTTAGCCACATCCTCTGTTATAGATGGTAACAGGGATTTGATGAACCATTCAGCAAGGAGCTGATCGGGAACTAATTTCTTAACCATTCGTCGACAGTGACGCCACTCATGAATATGATCTGAAATGTGAGTAGCATTACTCTGTTTGAAGTTGGTCAAGAGTTCCATTCCAGTTTCGTATCTGATTGGTAACTAGTAATGGGTCAAAAAGGCAGTAACTAAGGCAGTGAAATTTTCAAAAGAAGCTCTAGGTAATTCAATATACCATTTAGCTGTCAGACTTGTGAGCATTCGTTGGAAAAGACGTAATTGAACATAATAATCATTTAGGGAATTTGATGAACACCATAAATGTTAAGTCATAACATGAGTTTATGGGTCTTCTCTAGGGTTTCCATTGAATTTAGGAATGTCGGAGGGTAATTTATGTGGTATCATTGGCCACCAAGGAGCATAATTGATAGAATCATTGGTTAACCGGTTTAAATCTAGTAATTCCAAGGTTGCAACAAAAGGCAACTATTTATTAAGGTCAGGTTGAGCATAGCCAGGATAAGATGGAATTTCTTGGGCAACAGGTCTTTGAGCACCAGCATATGGGATTTGTTGTTGGTAACCCAGATAGAGGTTGTTTTGCATGGCAAATGCTTGAGAGTTCTATTGACCAAAACCTGGATATGGTACTTGTTGATATGAAGTTTGAGGAATTTGCACCTATGGCTGCCAAGGGGTTTGTCCACTAATGTTATAACCCAAATTAGTATAAGTTGAATTTGGTTGATATGTATAACCAGATTGTGTTTGTGACATCCCATAAAATGGTACACCAGCTTGTGAGTAAATGATTCCTGATACAGGTTGTTGTAAATTAACCAAAGGATTTTGAGTTTGTGGACCCAACATTTGATGATATTGAGTTGAAGAAGCTCGCACATTAAGGTTTATGTACAAGATTTTGATTCTGTAACTGAGGGTGTATGCTCAACTTAGTGTTCCTAAATTGATGTCATAAATTGTCAACCAGGGCTAGTAAACTGTTGAAGTGAAGTGCACTATATGTGCCTAGGTATCTGCTTCCTACTTCGTTGTGTTTAGTGTTTTTCTAGTGTTTTTGGTTTTGTGTTTTTATGCTAAGAGGAAAAGAACTAAGTGTTTAACAAAGAGAAGTTATTGGTCACACTAAAACAGAGCAAAGGCTATTCTAAACTATGTATGGCACCTAAGAACAGAAAATGCAAAACTTGACAAGAAAAATAACTCATAACATGAACTCAGTCCAATTCATTCATTAGAAGTATATTGGAACAACTTGAGAAAAGGATAAGCTTAATGCAATGAGGTTCTTCTAAGTAAACAACAACTTACAATATTACAAAAAATCTCATCCATGGTTAGAAATTTGTTGGAACACATTTGGAAAATATTATCTGTAGCATAGTAAGGAACCCTACTCTAAATTAATTTATGAAACTGAAATTAATCCATTCTGCAACTCAAAATGTCACTACTAAGCCTCATTCAAGAGTTAGAAATCTTTTGGAATAGTTATGGAAAAAAGCTATTTGTAAAATTATAAGAAATTGCAGAACAGTCAAGACCTCAAACTGATATCACTAATTCATGTCCATATGATGATGTGTTGGAAGAGATTAATAACAAGAGTAGTTTGTAAATAATGAAGGCCTTGAAGTCTAATGGAACAGAACTAGAATACAACTAATTAATAAAACTTAAAATACATTAAACAGAACTGAACTAGAATGCAATCAATCAACCTTGAAATACAGTGAACAGAACTTAACTAGAGTGCAATTAACCTCCGGAGTATTACAGCTGAACTAAAATGCAACTAATCTCTAAAATATTACAGCTATCTCTCATTCAGTGTTAGTGATATTTTGGAACAATTAATAAGAATAAGACTGGCTGTAACATTCGATGCAAGTTAGCATAAAACATGGAGTTCAAAAAGCTGCTTGAATTAGGAATGAAACAGAGCTAAAGTTACTTATCTAAACAATATGCACAGAGCTTCTCGGGCAGTAGGGGCCCTCTACCACCAGATTAGCATACAAATCTCCTCAAGATTGCCTTAGATCATGCAATGAAGTTGAATGTCTTTCATTAAAGGGAAAATACTTCAGAAACAGAGTATTACGGACTTTTGAGATCTAACAACAAAACATCAATCTAGCTAACTGTCTCTCGGTCTCCCAAGTCATTCTTATAAAAGAAATACATAACTACCCTTGAGAGGAAATAGGGATAAGTGTCTTTCCCAATTAAAATCAAATTAGAACTCTTGTGGAAGCCTCGTACTCTTGCTGAAGACATCTGTAGAGTTCTTGTCCCGGTAGAAGTCTACCTCTTAGTTTTGATTTCTTCCACGTGCATAACCACTTGGAGATTTTTACTCAGACTTCATAGGGGACAAGTAATGATGTAGATGAAGTCTGGATTTCAACCATATGTGTTTTTCCTCTAAGTGACACCTGTAACATGTGTAAACATGAAGATAGTTGCGGAATAGGCGACTGGCTACAAAATGGCTGCATTTTGTAGCTGAGTCTAGTCAAAAATTACTACAACAACAAAACCACGAAAATATAGCAATTCAGTAATTATATACATTCCTAAAGTGACTTTAATTAATCCTATTGATCTTTTAAGCCTACAACTGATAGATGACAAAGGAATTGAAGTGAAATTTGGTGAAAGAGAAGGACATCTTTGGGGCTCAACAACAGGGTGGTATAGATGTATTAACAAGTGGTAATGAAGTGGGTGTAACGTTGAATTGGTTGATACAATTGGACAACCGTTTGTGGTTGGATAGGTAGAGCAGACTGCCATTGAAAAAAATTCATGTCAACATCATTTTGACCCAAATGTGACTGATTATTGTCATATTGGGTGACCATAGGTTGCCCCCCAGCATAAGAAGGATAATAAGACGGACAATATTGTTCCCCGAATGTTGGGATTCTTGTTGATATGGTACTTAAAGGAATTGACCCATAAGGACTGTCTTGATATTGCCCTCATGATGGATGTAATGATTTAAGTCGTTCAGTACTGAATATAGGAATACCAGTTAAAACACCAGATGATGACATTGGTAAAGGCCATGGTCTTGAAGACTAACTAGAGAATGTGCGAGACAATGATTTGTAGCCTGTTGGGACCGAAGGGCCACCGTGAAAATATGACTCTGGTGAGGTTGTGAACATCGACGGTGTAGCGAGGGTAGGAGCTGACGTAATTGGAACAGCATACCCAACCAAAGATGTTGGTTTAGGCATGGTTGTATGACCAAATGTATACTCTCCGAAATCAATTTGAGATTGAATGGCAATGGGATCAACAAAAGCAGATGGAAAAGATTGAGGAAAATACTGGTACAGGTAAAGGTCTCCTCCAAAATGAGTTTGAATTAAAGGTGTATCAGGTTGTGGGATTTCTTCAATCGTGATTAAACCAGGAGGGAGAACTTCACCGTCAGGCCCAAAATATATTTCAGACGGTTGACTCCGTGATATAGGAGTTTCAGTGGCTACATATATTTTTGGAGTGACCAAGGTAGGAATAAATTTTGGTTGTTCGGGATTCAGATTTTCTGGAAGAGAAGAGACAGGATCTAGATCAATTTGTGATTGAACAACGTTGGGTCCAGGAGGTATGGTCTCAGCGATTGAATGGATCATGACCATGGGTAGCTGTGAAGACTCCGTTTCGACAATATTAAATGAACCGGGATGTGTAGAAACAATTTGAGCTAATTTTGGTTTAAATGATGATGTTTTGCCAGAGGTACGAATTGTACTTGATTCGACAGATCATGATTTCCTTCGCCTACCAGAAGTAACTTCCAGTGGTAAAGGTGGTTTTAAAGCTAATATACGTGAACGATGGGGGTAGGATTGTGTTATTTCATGATTACTGATTTATTTTATCCAAAAAAAAATAAACAAAAAGAGGGTAATTCTAGGCAAAAGGGTTTACCAAGAAACTGTGAACTGCAGAATACCTCCTGGCGAACCAAGAAGTACGGGCAGGTAGTCCCCCTGAATGTTGTGTTCGGTGTATCACAATTTTAGGGTAGCTGACTCGGTTCACTATGGATGGATAGCACCTTAAAGTTGTCCTCCCAAATATACCCGAAGGTACGTGGAGGCCAAAGTCCGTATTAGCGTTGTCTGATGCGAAACCGCATAGTGAGAGCACCCCTTTATACTTATCGTACTGTAACACCACCCAATATACCTGAGAGTACGTGGATGAGCTATGATATACGTACATACATGGAGTGAGGTATCACACTCAGAATGTATCGCAGATAAGTTAACGACAACTGCTATGTTTTACGACGCTGAAACATGTCTCTAGCCTAGATCTCCTAAATGTTATCGTTAATGTTCCAAAGCGTTGTTAAGTAAATTGAAATTTATTTTATGTTGATCTTGCTTAACAATTTTCCTTTCAGGTTCACCACAATGATGTATATGAAATTCCTAAAATGCAACTAAGAATGATAAACAAACTTTCACTTTCAGCTTTTTCAATGAAGAACCTAGCTACTAAGTTAAGAGAATGCTAGTTTTTTGGAAAGAGAGCAAATAATTTGTGAGAAAAAAAATCAATGAACAAAAACAAAATCAATGAATCACAAACTAAATGCAGATTTCCTAATGTTCCTTTTGAAAAAAAAACACAATCCTACATGCAAATGCAAGTTTTTTTTTTTAGTTTCCTTAATGTTATGAATGCAGAAAAGAAACTAGGTGCACTAGATCAATAATCGAAATGCTTTTTACTTTCGAGAAATGAAGAATACAAACAACAATTTCTCTTTTGAAGGAAAAACAAGGATTTCAACAAAAAATTCTCCTATGAAGGAAATGAAGATTTTACGAAAATTTGCTATTTCAAAAGCAAAAGATTCTTAATGCGACCACAAAAAATACTTTGAAATCAACTTGTCAATGATAAAGAAAAACTTTTCTAAACAAACATTGAACAAATTTTCAGCCAAAGGAGGAAGAAGTATATAGAGTCACTATTCAATTGAGCATTAAACTTTTCAGAACACAGTAGCAAACAAAACTGAAGCAAGTTACATAGTCATATTCAAGGGAATTTGGTCCCTTTCAGGAGCCAACGCAGTCTCCAAAGGGAGACAGTGCTCTGCAACGCAGGTTGGGAAGGGAGACAGTGCTCTACAAAGCATTGTGCCCTGACTAAGAGTGCTTTGGATGCAGTAGGAAAAGAAGAATCTACTATTTGGTTCACTGTCTTTGCAAATTAAAGTTTGAAAAAGTCTAATATTTATGTGTAAAAACTACTAGATGGATAATCAAAGCAAATCAGAGACTAAAACACCTAAAACTAAGAGAAATTCTCCCCAGTGGAGTCGCTAGTTTGTTGGGCTAGAACTGTAATCTACGGATAAATTACGCTTCCCTAGACATGTGTTAGTCTAGAAAAATAGGTGAAATACTATACTACTATTTCTCCTAACTCAGAATAGATACATAGAGAGGATTGGAGGCTTACTTGTTTCAGTCGCATCCAAATGGCTCCTTTCTGTCGCTTCTGCTACAACTTCAAGTTCAAGCGGTTTGTTGGCTAAATTCTTCCTGCAAGAAAGAACACTGAAACAACAGAAGATGGAATAATATAGATATATATTCAAGCTAGTTAGCTAAATCAGTTAAGCATAAACTACATTCATCAACCAAGATCTTACAATATGGAAAATCATGGTAGACATAGATGCATGTAGGGAAAAACAATAAGTACTCTTTATTGATGATAGAAGGAGAGGTTACAACCTAGTGACTGATTTGAAGTGACCTTCCAACATATTTTCCAAGTCTCATCACAGCATAAATCTCTCTAGCAGTAGCTCTACAAACAAAGCTCTCAATTGAAAATTCTCCAGCATTTCTCTACTCAAATTATTCCCTGTCAAACACTTAGATCTGTGTTCAATTTATAGATGAACTGTAGGTTGTTTTGCAATCAATAGCTTTCCAAAAATAGGCAAGAAATTTTTCCATTCATGTAGATGTCAAATGGACACTTGGATCCGAAGCTTGACACATGTGAACTCTTTTAGAAGGCATTGGCCAAGTGGAGATTCTGGAGCAATAATAATTTCGCTCCCAATGTGACCAATGCACCTATGAATGTCGGGAAGTGCTTTGCAGAGCAGCCTTGCATGGGGCTACCTGCATATGCAATGCACTTAGGCCCTTTAGAGCCTACGTTGGTGAGCTCTCATATGCTAAATAATAAGCTTAAAACCATGGAAACCTTTGCTTGATGAAAGTCTTTCTTGATTTGTCTTGTTTTCTATCTTAGAGCATATAGCAACTGAGATGATAGGGAATGATAGACCCTTGATCATTGGTCCTAGAGATGATGCCTAGTTAACCAGGTCATTGGGAATGGTGCCCAAATTTACCTATAACACCAAATCCACTCCATACTTCTATTGAAGGGGATAAAAACATGCATAATACCTTGCCAAGGGCAAGATCCTCATTTCCTGAAGAACCCTCTTCTATAGATGAAGACATGGAGATTCCTCCTTCAAGGGAAGACCAAGATATATGGTCTCTCATTGATGATGAGGCATTCTCACATATTGATGAAGGGGATGAGCAAATAAGAGCTAACAACGTTGTTCCATTAGGAGAAGATCCATCACCACATGGAGGTGGAAAGGGATCCATTTCTTCCATTAGGGGAGCACTTGTGTCTTTGCAAGGAGTTCCAAATGACCTAACATGTGGGAACCAAAGCACAATCCCAGAGCAACATGTATTAGTTATTGTAGATTGTGAGTCTTGGCAGATGGGAGGAGAAGAAAAGAAGGATCTACATCAAGGGATGATGAGAATTCACCCTTATCTATTTTAGGAGGTTTTTTCACACAATAAGGAGACTGTATTGCGCAGTGAAAGAAGGGACAAATCAATCCACTCATATATATATAGTCTTCTTTAGATCTTGATGTCTCACTACATGGGGGCATTCCACCTGGGAGGCCACCAGATCTAGAGATGGTGAGATACATCCTACCATTTGGATCACCACTCTTAGATTCTGGAGGGGTGAATATATTAGAGGGGTTTAGTACAGCGTAGGGAGTTTGGGATAGACTCAAGGAGGAGGGATACACTTGCCCATTTTAAGCATTAGCCACTCTCACTACATATTATGTGCTGACAGAAGTTGCTGCAGTGAGGGAGGATGGCATAACCATGGTGCAAGGAAGTTGATCCATGGATTTGGAGAAACAGAGGGTACTTCCTTTGAGGAAGGAATCCTCCATGTATTGGAGTAGATGGAGGTCACTCATGCTTACATTGGCCAAGATCAGGAGGTTCCTTTTGGATGGTAGCTTCTCATGGGAGGCCAACTTCCAAAGGCCACCACTTCTACTTGAGCATGAGCAGCTGCATGATGGGCATGGCAGAACTTTTGAGGATGAATTTGGAAGGAGGGATGTCAAAGGAAAAGACAACAATAGGTGGGGAGCTTCACATTTCAGATCTACAACATTGTCCCTTAAGAGGATTGATCCATATTGGAGGTCTCAACTTTTGGTATAGTACTCCAAGGATCTTGGTGCTTGCATTATTCTTGATGATCCGGAGGGAGATTATAGATACATGGTGGATGATGAGGTCATATATTCTTATGGCAGAGTCTTCTTGGATAAAGCTTTTGAGGTCAACGAGAACCTATTACATGCAGCACATGTGGACTTTCTTTCCATGCACTTTGATGCATATTATTCCTTGATGGAGGAGTTCACATAAGAGGGCATCCAGTAGGATGTATATCATCATATGGGGAGATTCATATCCTAGATGATGATGGAGAGTTTGTCACAACCACTTCCCTACTCATTGAGAGTGAGGGAGAAATTTCAGTTGAGCCATTTCAGCTCAATGACCATAGTACATGGTAGAGGATGTACATTTATGCATTATGATTTGTACTCCTTTACTTTTTGTGAGCAGCATATTGTACCAAGGAGGATCATTCCTTCTTATGTATTGTATTGTGATGTACTTGAGGGTGATGTACTTGAGGCCATTTGCAGCATTGATGTTGGCCATTCTATTGGTGGTTTGTGGGAAATGCCACATGATTCTTGGTGTGCACCATTGGCACCAAATTTTACTTTCATGATCTTATCTTGTAGGAAGATTGCAGAAACAAAAAAGTAGATGAAAAGACACTTGATATTATTTTTTTGAGGCAGGAAGAGGATGCAGTGCGTTGGTTCCACATGTGGAACTATGATCTACCTCCCGGTTGTCATATGGAAACTTGTTTTTATTTGTTTTTTCTTCCATATATTGATGATGCTCTTATTTTTATGAGAAGCTTTGTTGGGAGGATGGCACAAGAGTTGGAGGTGCCAATTGGGATTATGATTCTCCCTACTTCATATGTTGCATATTTCAGGAGGAACAATGGGCAAACCATGATTGCCACACTACATATCTTGTTTGCATGTGAGAGGAGTCATTTGGAGAACTTGAGTTCTTGGGAGAGGCACTTCATGGATGTTTTGATTGATGGGGTACCTTGGGACATTCTTGGAGATGATAACATTTCATCCCAAGATCAGAAGTAGCCCCATACATATGTAATGTTCCTAATTTAGCTTCAGCTAATGGGAATATTAATTTTTCTCTCAAAACTTTGATTAATGAATAAAATGGGTAAGGAGGCTTATAATTTGCTCAAATATGAATAAAAATCCATCCTAATGTGAAAGGGGATCATGTAATAACTATTTAAAGCATCCACATGTGTGAAAAAGGCCTAAACTATGTGGGCAAGGTCAAGTTTGACCAAGTCAACATGATTTACTCTCAAAGAAGTGGATTCTAAATAAAGCCAGCTCAATGTGAATAAGGATCAAATCCAGCTAGACAAAATGAAGGCACCTCGAGTATGAAAAGGGACAAGGCATGAAGAATCATTCAAGGTTGACCAAGTCAACAAAACTATCTAGATGCATTGAACCATCTTGTTGGACAACATAGTTTTTGTGGAGGAGCCTTTGCATGGAAGCAACCTCATAGTGGGTGGGACCCTTGGTGAGTAAGCTCATCAATTATATAATGAAGGAGATGGAAAGCATATGGAAATATTGGAGATTTTATTTTCATGAGGTCTGCTTAGAATGCCTACATACTTAGCTGTTTAGCTAAGTTGTTGCACTGCTTAGTGCAAGGGTTTTCCCGAGTGGGAATTCCATACTCTTTCTTGGATATCTTGCTTGAGAAATCTAAGAGGAGATTTATGATCTGAATTTTCCACTACTTGGTGTTGGGAAAAGCATCTAACTTCAGCAAAAATGCATTCCCTTCAGAAAACTGTGTTATTTCTTGAGTTGTGCAGTGGAAGGGGTTAAAACCCCAATTTGAGGAACTAGTTTCCTAAGAGGAGGATCAGTCTTTCTTTGGGAAAGCTAGAGGGAGCATATACAGCCATTTATTTGCATGTTCAGCCATATTTTTCAGAGCTTCATCCATACAACATTATTCAGCCACATATTTTGCAGCAGCTTCTTTTGTATATCTTCTCTGTCAAGAAATCCTTGTCGAGTCTTCTTGGATTTGTGTAAAAGAGATTAGATCTCTGATTTTGTACATAATTGAGTATTATAATAAAATTATCAGTCATATTTCTCTATTTACTGAGTTAACCTCTCTTTAGACTGTGCAGTCACTTGTGCAGCTGCTCCGACATTTTGGTAGTCTTGGGGTTTTGGAAATTTTAAGTTGTCTTGAGCATGGGAGGCATGTTTAACTAAGCTAAAGGAATTTGTTTATAAAACTATTTTTCATGCATGACCTATATTTTCCATTCTAAGGGACACAACCGTTATTTTCTACTATTTTAACTCGATATTTAGAAAATAGAATTTTTGAGGCAAAAATAACTGCTTTTCCCCACTTGGTGAACTGTATAAATGCATAGTTTGTTGTTGTAATTGTTTTTATGATGGCTATGTGTTCAAACACATTACATGAGTTGATTAATTTTTGTTCTCCAACTTTGGAATACCTTAAGGTATACTTACTGTTATAGAAAATTCCAATTTTGGAATATTACAACATATCATAAATGGAGAGAGAAATAACATGGGTGGAAAAATCTAATCTCTCCATACAACCCCATTACATTGCATGAATAGGGGGTTGAGGTTTTCTTTGATGAGCTAGCTAGGATGGCTCATTTCATGTGGATGATAGCATGAGAATGGGAGTCTCTTATTGGAATGGAGATCTTCAATTTGCATAATCTCACTTACCTTGAGGAGGCCATTGGACAGGAAGAATATTTCCACTTACACCTTCCACTTTCTCATAATGTGAGCCATTTGGTTTTTCATACTTGGGAGGAACCATTGGGGGGAAGATTTATTGTAGATTATTTTGAGCAGTGGTGGGGACTATTTGATGAGGAGGAAAAAAGAGGAAGGAGAGAGAATTTTGCCATATCCTTGCAGTTGCTTGAGGACAAGCAACATTTTGGAGGGGAGGACTGTAATATTTCAAACATTTTGCCTTCAAATAAATGGAATATTATAGTTTGTTTCATCACTAGGTAGGTGAATAAGTGGGCAGGGAGGCCCATAAATCTCCTTAGAAGGAAAAATAACACTCCTAATGTAAAAGAAGGAAGAATAAGTAGCTATATTAAGCACCTTTGGGTGTGAATTGGAAGGGATACATGTTGAATAGGTCAACTTTGACCAAATCGACAGAGTTTTCATGGAGGAGTGGCATTTATGATGAGACAACACAGTTTTAGTGGAGGACAGCTAGCATGAAATTAGTGGAAAGTATGGATGGGACCCAATGTGAGAAGGCTCACATACTATATATGGATGAGATGGAAATCATTGTTATTCATGTTTTAGATTATAATTTTTATATTGGTCTGTTTAGACTCTGCATTCTTCAGGTGTGTAGTTGAGGTTGTTGTCTTGTTTAGCAACAAGGGTGTTCACGATTGGGAATCCCTGTCATCCTCAGGAAGGGAGGGTTCATTTGGGTACACCATTTCCTCATTCGAAAATTTTGGACAAGCTACCTCCTTCGGCTACAACGCGGTTTCTATTTAGAGTTGGGTTTGTGTTGCGGTGCAACGAGGAGGGATCACCTTGAGGCAATTATGGGCTTGTTTTTCGGTGGAGAGGTAGCCTATCCATTGGAGGTGTTAGCCACCCATATTTTTCAATTATATCAGCTGGTGGCTAAATGTTCTTTGCAGCCTTCAAGAAACAAATTCGAGCCTAAAAATTGTTGGTACTTGAAGTCTGTTGGTAAAATCCCAAACTACTGGTGATTCTACATACTTTTCCTCCTCTCTGTTTCTGATGATCTATGAAAATCCTGATCAAATATTGCTGCATCCTCCTCCTCTTCCCTCTCCCCTTCTTTCACCTTTCCTTCATTTCCTCAACCCTCCTTTCATCCATAAAAAACCCCATCAAACCCTTTTATGTCCCTTATTCCTCCATTGATCTCATTTCCTAAGGTTAAAACCCACTTTTTAACCTATCGGAACCTTTCTCCTTTTGAAAAAATCATTCAAAAACCATAGAAAAACATACATTTTCTATGCGTTGGGCTTTAGCCCCTCAGGCTAAGCCCCCGCTTTCTCTCCATCCATATGTCCCCCCCGCCAGAACCGTGTGCTAAAGTCCGCAGGGCGCTTTAACCTCAGAAATAATTTATCACCCGAAAACAGTGAAAACCTTTGTAAAAAGTAAAGTTGGGTTTATTTTATTATCTCCACCGTGGAAAATCATATTAAAACTCCGCCGTCGATCTGTCCCACGGATCAACGATGCGGAGTGTACCATCATCTGGTGGACCCCCTCCCCCTTTTTTTCGCCGCGCTGTTTTTCATTTCCGCCTGTTTCGTGCCCGCACCGCTTGTCGTCCGGAAGCAGTTTTGTGCCGTCGGCCAGCGATCCCACCCACTGGCCGACACGTGTTCTCCACCTCACCCCCAAAACCGTCGTTCCGTGCCTTCTCCCCGCGCGTTAAACCTCGTCCTATGGCCGTGTAGCGGGATTCACCCCCGCCGTCGGATCTGGGCCCTCCCATCCGACGGTCCCCGATCACCTTTCCCGCTCGCCCTTTAACCAATTCGCTCGTCCGTTAAATTTTCCCCGGCGCGTTTAAAGCCCAATCCCCGCCGTCGATCTCTGTAGATCGACGGTTTACATCCCCCCTCCCGATTCCATTATACGGTCCATTTTACTCCTCGTTGACCGTTCGATTTGCTCCCAACCGTCGATCGCGATACGATCAACGGTCCCGATCTCTCCATCCTCCCGCACACCCTCCGATGCAGTCTGACCATATAAACGCAGGATTTCCTCATTTTTCTTGTTTTTTGCAGGTTTTTAAGGTTTTTCTTCGTATTTTATGAAGATCTAAAGGATGGGAGTGACGACTCCAATCCTTCCGATTTGTCCAGGGAATCGATCATACGGAGGAGAACAAAGATATCAACAAAGTTTCATGAGCTTTGGTTGCTGCACGTCCCTGTAAAAGCTTGAAGAATGCCGTCAATATCAGAGCAGAGAAAGAGTATCGGATTAAAGATAGAATGAACCAGAGCAGTGGATTTGTGAGAATATTGGCGGGGATTACGGCTAAGACGGTTATCAAAAGCCTAATTCCCGGCTCAGAACACGGATTAAAGCAAAACCTAAAAGTGTTCATCAGACAGATCGCCTCCACCGCCATACTTTGAGGCGAATTGATTCCTCAACCACCACGGTGCCACCTATTGCCTCAGAACGATCAGTCAGAGGCCGAATTTATTGAACAAGATCAGATACTATGCCTCGGAACAACCAAGAAGTTATTTCTGCACCAGATTTTATTCCAAAATATTTGCAGAATAGCCCTAATAGTATGCGGAGCCTCAAAGGTCAACAAAAGCTCTCTTCGAGCTTACTTCTTAAGTATAAACACATTAATGCAATATAACACCTATAGAATTTCTTCATCGAACCTCACGGGGTCAGGAAGACATTAATTCTGCATTAATTGTATTTGAGATCTTTTTATCAGATCTCACCTCCTCATCCTTCTATATATACTCCAGAAGAAGATGAGTGAGGGGTTGGTTTCTTGTTAGTTGGTTGCCAATGTAATTGCTGAAGCGCTGTAGCTATTTCTGAGTGGAGACCTCTTGACTGTAAATAGTGGTTTCATGGGCTCTTGGAGCTCTGCTTGTAACAAATAGGTTAGGTTGTGAAGAGAGATGTATTAAAACATTGGACTTGAAGATTGTAACCGGTTTGAAGCAATCAATACAAGCCGATTTATGGGATCCTGGTCTACGCTGATGGTGATGTTATTCTCACTGTAACTTGTCATTTATTTCTGTTTTCAATTTGTTTCATTTTCCACTATAAAGAACAGTTTAAACAGTGTTAGAATTTGCTGTATACCAGTGATCTTCTCTGGCTGAAAAATATTTATCCCAATGTTTTCTTCTTATTGTGTTATTTAGGAATGATTTAATTCGGTCTAAGTACAGAGATGCTGGCGTTCCCTCATCTTTTCGTCATAGCCGAATGTTGTTTTTAAATGTTACTTTCATATATGTTGTGTAAGGAATGAATTGAGGAAATCAAAGGTTAGCCCTGAGTCCCTTTCTTGTTTGCTCAACTATTTGTCTGTTTCCCTTAGGATGTGTCAAAAGCTGACTAGTTTCAAAGTACTTATCAGATCCTGGGCCATTCTGTGTTATCTTGGTGATTGTCTTGGAAGTAACTAAGTAAAGGAGAACTAAGATGAGGAGAAAGGTGAGCCCTGCCCACTAGTTTCTGTTCCAAAAGTTGCCTTCAAGTTTCCCTTTGTTTTAATCTGTTTTCTATTAGAAGTGTATCAAAGGCTGGCTAGTTTCAAAGTACTTACCAGATCCTAGTTTGCTTCTATGTTTTTCTTAAGTGCCTAGTCAAAGGCTGGCTAGTTTCAAAGTACTTACCAGATCCTGGGCTGCTCTTTGTTCTGCATCTGTTATTTCCCTTTCTTGTTGTATCACCCCATTCCATAAATCAAACTTTAAAGAGATCCTTAGGCCTAGATGACTTGCCCCATAGATTACTCTTGAACCTGGATGTTTCAATTAAATTCTCTTATGACTCCATAGCCCAATGGATTGAAAACTTTCCATCATCTTTCTTTAGAATCAAAGCTTATTTTGTTCACTTGCAACTTCTCACCTTTGAACCTATTTGCATATAGATCTTTCCGTCTCAGACAGCAACTATGTTCAACCATCTGAGAAAACCAAACAAAACACTTGGCCTTCATAACTAGCCTAATATCATCACCCTAAACTTCAAGGACAATATCCATCTTTGTACATATTGGAGAGATCCCTCTCCGGATTCAGGAGGGCTAGATCCTAG
Organism: Pinus albicaulis; assembly: GCA_034641835.2. Lineage (NCBI taxonomy): Eukaryota > Viridiplantae > Streptophyta > Pinopsida > Pinales > Pinaceae > Pinus > Pinus albicaulis. The sequence goes on from CM076577.1 coordinate 354,573,664, forward strand.
AATCCCAAAGTTGGTTGAAATGATGTTAACTCTGTGATCGGACTTTGCCAATCTTGCTTGTTACAGAGACCTAACATTTCTGGCGACTCCACTGGGGAAATGACTTGAGTTTTTCATCTTTTTTCCCTTTATTTTCATATAACACCTTGAGAGTGAAAAGCAGCCTTTTCAAGCACTACCAAAGAATGGTAATCATGATAAAACTTGTTTGAATCAGTGACAAACTAGGTCAATCCTAGGGTTCTTTAAAGTTTTTATCTAACCTTGGAAAATCAGCTAGCTTAGCCATAAGGACAGACTGTCTTTGTTTCATAACCGTAGCTAAGTTTTGAGGCAAAGTTAGGACATTCTTTTAAAACCACAATATAAACAATTCAGAAAATACCAAAAACATTTCAGATTGGTAGTAAAACACTAGTTTTTGATATCTTGTATACGTCTTTCATGTGTTTTACCCTATACTCTTAGACAGAGTCTGGAAAGGGCCAGGTAGCCTCTGGATCTCATCCTCTTTTGGGGGTGACATATCTGGTGAATGCCCTCCCAGTCAATCTCTGGTTAGAGTTTGTTGTGTTTCGATATTTCTCTGAAAAGGAATGTTTCACAAACACTGTGGTGGACAGTGCATTCCTTTGAAAACACTCTGAACCTTCCACCTGGCGACTCCACCATCCTGAACAGACCTTAAGACTCCACTGGAAATAACCCTTATCATTATAAAATCATTCAAATTCAGTTAAAGGACTGTAGGATTCGAATTGAGAAAACAGATTAGTTAACCGTCTAAAGATTGTCATATCTGGTTGAACTTTTCTTGTTTAGATTGGGTCTAATCACATAAACATTGTGGCTCCTAAAAAGATTCACACTAGAGCCCATCCTGACCCAGATCCTCCTGAAATAGTTGATAACCCAGAAAGAATTCTTAGGAAGTCTCCTAGGATACAATCCTCAACTATCTTCAGACCACCCCTAAGAGCCAATTCAGTCCCTGAAAACCTGTCAGCTCTTCATGAATCACAAATTGACTTATTAAACCCATTCAGAACTAGGTCATTTGGTGATTTAGATCAGTTAGATTCTGAGCCTACCCTTTCATCTCCCGAAACCAGTGAAACTTTTGAGAATAGAGAATCAACACCTCCGGATTTACATTTCTTACATAATCTAGGTGTCTCTCATCTGAGATCAGCTCAGAGATCTACTGCTGTTCCTTCCACTTCTGTTCATCTTTCATCCACCGTTCAAACCACTCCACTTCAACCCACACCTCCACTTGTAAACCCACCCCCACCACATATCATGGCAGCATGGTATGCTCCCTTAGTCCTTCCTGTACCATTAGTCAATCTTCCACAAGATTATCAGTCCAAAATTCCATTATATGATGCTAATAATACCATAACAGCATCTCAACATGTGGAAAAGATGAATGACTACTTTGACAGAAACGAAATTGATAATGAATCTGTCAAAATCAGATTGTTTGCTCAAAGTTTGGGGGGAGATGTGAGAAAATGGTTTAAAGGTTTAACCCCCCATAGTATTAACGACCTTCAAGCCTTCCATCAAACCTTTTTAAACAAATGGGAAGTAAGGAAAAACCCTCTCCAAGTCCTTGCTGACTATAACAATCTCCATAGGAACCCTGGGGAAAGTGTGCAAGCTTATTGTACCAGATTCAACAGTGTGTATAATGCACTTTCCCCTGAACTGAAACCTCCTCAGGGATCAGCCTTAAACAAATTTCCGGAAGGGTTTGATCCAGACATGACATATTCACTCAGAGAAAGAGTCTTTGCAACCCTTGAAGATATGCAAAGAGGTTCTCTTTCTGTGGAGGTGAACCTTATGGAGAAAAGAGCAAGGATGAAAGCTGAAAAGAGAGTATCTTTTAGAGAGGAATCCACCCCTTCTACTTCGAGCTCAAAGATGGAAAGAATGATGGAAGAAATGATGAAGAAAATGAGCATTCTAGAGAGAGCACAAGAAAGTCTAAATCAAAATGCTCCTCAAAACAGAAACCAAAACCAGAATCAGAATCTTAGAAGAAATCGGCCTCCAAACAGACCCAGGGAAGATGATCAGCAGGTCATTCCTCCCTTTCATCAGAAATTTTTAAGTGAGGTTGAACAAACAGATCAAATAACAGAGGAAGATGATATAAACTTATTTGGGGTAGATGATGATGACTTTGAGGTTCATTATGATGAAAAACAAGGTCTTTATACGCCTTGTGATGACAGAAGAGATGATAATCAGAATTACTATCAAAATATGGAAAACGCTGTCATAGAGCCTTTAAGGGAATATGAACTCAGAAGTAGATCTAATCAACAAACCCCCAACAATAAAACCTCTGACAAACCTTCTCAAAACAGCACTGCAACCAAGTCTAAAACAGTCAAACAAAAGGACAAAGCGGTGGCTGTCGATTCTGGTAATGATAAAGAGAAAGACACTCAAAACGTCGAAAAGCAGAGTGCAAACAATGGTAGTACTAACACTTCAGTTAGTACTCCTGGTAGAAAAACTGTTCCAATTGTAGATAAACCAAATCAGCAAGCTGTTATTGCTGATAAAGTGGCAGCAAACAGGGCTGAAGTCAATACTTTGAAGAATCAAAACCTTTTCAGCCTAGAACAGGAAATCTCAAAGATTAAAATCTCTATCCCTTTGACTGAGTTAGCTGCCCAACATGTATATAGGTCCAAAATTTTGAAGGCTTTAAACTTAGAAGATAATGAAGATACTCTCAATCTTAATGATGACCAACCAGAGCTTATTTTTGGTCCAAATATTGAAGGAAAATTCCAAGAAGGTCCTGTCCCTCCCTTTTATGTAAGCTTAAACATTCATGACAAAATTCTGCATAATGCTATGCATGATTCAGGTGCTTCCCATAATTTAATGCCGAAAGCTGTAATGGAAAGCCTGGGTCTTGAAATTACCAGACCTTACAAAGATCTGTACTCTTTTGACTCAAATAGAGTTAAGTGTCTAGGATTGATTAAAGACCTCTGTGTTAATTTAGCCCAAATTCCAGCCAAATGTTTAGTCATGGATGTTGTTGTGGCTGATGTCCCCCCAAAGTATGGAATGCTTTTATCACGATCTTGGGGGGCTAAGTTACAGGGGACCATGCAAATGGACATGACCTATGCAACTATCCCTGTTTTTAACCAAACTAGGAAGCTTTATAGGGAATCCCACATGCAGTATATTGTGACAAGTCAGGATCGGCCCCAAAACTCCCCTCTCTATGCTATAAACACGAGCCTTGATTCTTTTATCATGTTCAATGATGAAGCACTCACAGAACAAATTGTTTCAATAGAATCGATGGTTGAAATAAAAGAGGGGGAACACAATGTTGAAATGCCAAAACGGTCTATTGTGTCTGAAGATCCTAGCAAACTTAACACAGACCTGGAACTCCAAGTTATCAATCCTTTGAGATCAAAACTTGACAGTCAGAAAGACAATCCTCAACCCGATGAAAAACTTGAGGAATCAAATGATACAACGTCCATTCACCAAACTGAAAATCTGCCTCTCTGGACTATGTATTTTGATGGGTCATGCACCAAAACAAATGCTGGTGTAGGTGTCTAGATCACTAACACTGAAAACAATCATATGGAATGTATCTCATGCAAATTAAACTTTCAGTGTTCCAACAACATAGCAGAATATGAATCCCTTCTCTTAGGCTTGCATCTTTTGAAAAAATTAGGTGCCAAGAGAATCAATGTATATGGGGATTCTGAATTAATCATTAGGCAAGTCAATGGGGAGTACAACGCAAATCACCCCAGACTTAGGGCCTATAGGAATGATGTCATTGATCTTTTAAAAACATTTGAGGAGTACACCTTATCTTTTGTCCCAAGAAAAAGAAACATTGCAGCCCACAATTTAGCCTTTGCTGCTAGAACCTGCCCAATGCTGTATGATGACACCTCTCAAATAAAATTCAGACCAGCTATCCCAGATAACAAGAAATATTGGCAGGTATTTGATGGAGATAAACAAATAGAAGACTTCATGCAATTCAGAAATGAGTTTGAACCCCATAGTTCAGATTCAGACTATGATACAGACTGCAGTGAAGAAAATTTTCTTGGTGAAGAAGAACCATCTCCACGGCTGGTAGATATAAACCTTCAGACTATCACATCCACACACCAAACAGAATTAAGTCCAAAACCTGAAACAGAAGAAATGGAAACTCTGCATTCCAATAATGATAGTCTGCCCAAGGGTTTGGCCCCTCTAGAAGAACTATTTGATTTTGATGATGTGGCCAACAAACCAAAACTGGAACCTGTGGAAACCGAAGTGGAGGCCAATGCAATGTAACGAATCATGTCAACAAAATTTTGAGGGCTGGTTTCTATTGGCCTACTCTGTCTCCTGATGTACATAAACTGACAACCACTTGCCATAAATGCCAATTGTTTGAAGGCAAGAGAAAATTACTACCCCTTCCTCTGCATCCGATTACTGTTGAAGCCCCTTTTCAACAGTGGGGACTTGACTTCATAGGAGAAATCCACCCATCATCCTCTGCCCAACACCGGTGGATCCTCACTGCCACAGACTATTTCACTAAGTGGATAGAAGCCATTCCTTGTAGACAGGCCAATGATTCAGTTATCATAAAATTTATAGAAACCAATATCCTTTCCAGATTTGGCTGTCCTACCAAGATCATCACAGATAATGCAGCAGCATTTGGATCAAAGAAAATGGTTGAATTCTGTCATAAGTATCAAATAACATTGGGGCACTCCACAGCTTATTACCCTCAAGGTAATGGACTTGCAGAGTCTTCCAACAAAAGCTTAGTGAACATAATAAAGAAACTGTTGGAAGGCAACAAGAAGTCTTGGCACACAAAGCTAGTTCATGCACTTTGGGCTGACAGATTGACTTTGAAGAAATCTATTGGTATGTCACCCTTCCAGCTTGTATATGGTACAGATGCAATTTTTCCTAACAGCCTTGGTGTACCAGTTATGAAGTTAATTCAAGAGTTGCAGACTGAAGAGAATGACATAATCAGAAGGATAAATCAGACCATTCATCTTCAGCAGACCAGAGAGGAAGTGTACCACAAAGCATTACAGAAGCAAGACAATATCAAGAAGATATTTGACAAGAGAACAAAGGCCAGTAATTTCAAAGTTGGGGACAAAGTTTTAAAGTGGGACTCCAAAAGGGAAGACAAGGGAAAGCATGGTAAATTTGACAATCTATGGCTTGGCCCTTACTCCATTCATTCAGTTGCTGGGAACAATGCATTTTTCTTACAAGAACTGAATGGAGCAGAATTGTTTGGGGGTCCTGTCAATGGCAGGATGCTTAAGCATTATCTTTCTTAAAATTATTTCATGTTTTGAAGCCTTTTTACCTTTTCCATTGTAAATACTTCATCCACCATTGCATTTAAAGTTATGAAAAATCAAAAAATACAAAAACAAAGAAAAAATGAAAAGAGGGCAGGAATGAAAAACAAGAAAGGCAAGGCCCCATGCCAAAAAAGAGAAATGAATCTGAAAGTGTGCAAGCTTAAATGCCACTCCTTGAAACACACTTCTAATTGGTCAAACTGTTTAATCTTGACTAATTAGCTTTCAATTTTCTGCTGATAGGGTAGCAAATTTGATTTTCCAAACTGTTTAATCTTGGCTTATCAGTAGATAGAATAGGGTAGAAATGAAGGTTCAAACAAACTCAAAATCTGAACCAAAGTTTCCAAATAAATGACTCCAAACTACACCAATTTCTGAGTCAAAGAGAAAATACCTGGTTCTAATTCGCTCAAAACTTGAACCAGAAGAGAAGCAAAGATAGCTCACTAAAAAGAAAAATAGAGCTGTAAATATGAGAGAAGGCCACAATGAGAAAATTTTCAGATCTTAAGCCTTCTGTTTTGATTTAAATTTTTCTGCAAATAATAATCTGTGTGCAGCTTGTCTTTATGCCATAGATCATAGCAAGTCAAACCGCTCAATCTTGACTTGGCTATTTTTAAAATTTCTGTTGTAGAATTTAGAGAATAAAAGTTTGTTGGACTGTTTAAACCCAACAAGCATTAGAATAGGTAGAGGAATATCTGAGCTCAACTGTTTAATCTGAGTTCAGGGAGAAATAAGGAGTAGAAGTAGATTAGATTTCCTGCTTTCAAAAGAATAAAATGTTGTGTTAAGAGTTTGCCAATCCAAGTGCACTCTGATGAAGAAAAAATGTTAGATCAGTAGGATTGGGGTAGGTAGAGATTGTATTGATGAAATTTATCTCTCTTTCATGACTGACATTATTTTGTCCAGAGGGAAGCAAGAGCAAGTGATGGGTCAAACACCAGTCAGCATCCCAGAGAAATAAAGTCTGAATTCTTGATGCCTTCAAGAAGGCACCATTCCCAAGTGGAGCCACTGTTAGCCACCTATATTTTTCAATTATATCATCTGGTGGCTAAATTTTCTTTGCAGCCTTCAAGAAAGAAATTCAAGCCTAAAATTGTTGGTACTTGAAGTCTGTTGGTGAAATCCCAAACTGCTGGTGATTCTACATACTTTTCCTCCTCTCTGTTTCTGATGATCCATGAAAATCCTGATCAAATATTGCTGCATCCCCCTCCTTTTCCCTCTCCCCTTCTTTCACCTTTCCCTCCTTTCTTCAACTCTCCTTTCATCCATAAAAAACCCCATCAAACCCTTTTTTGTCCCTTATTCCTCCATTGACCTCATTTCCTAAGGTTAAAACCCACTTTTTAACCTATCGGAACCTTTCTCCTTTTGCAAAAATCATTCAAAAACCATAGAAAAACATACATTTTCTATGCGTTGGGCTTTAGCCCCTCAGGCTAAGCCCCTTTTCCGTTTCTTCCTTCATATGCCCCAGCGCCGGAACCATCTGCTAAGACCGCCAGGCGCTTAACCCGCAGAAATAATTTATCACCCGAAAAACATCGAAAACCTTTATAAAATGCGACATCGGGTTTATTTTAATTTTTCACCAAAGAAATTCGTATCAAAGCTCGGTCATCGATCTGTCCCTTGGATCGACGGCGCGGAGTGTATCCCGTCATCCGGTGGACCCCCCCCCCCTTTCGCCGCGCTGTTTTTCGTTTCCGCCTGTTTCATGCCCGCACCACCTTTCGTCCGGAAGCAGTTTTAGACCGTCGGCCAGCGATTCCATGCGCTGGCCGACACGTGTTCTCCACCTCACCCCCAAAACCGCCGTTCCATGTCTTTTTCCTGCGCGTTAAGCCTCGTCCTATGGCCCCGCAGCGGGATTCATCCCCGCCGTCGGATCCGGGCCTTCCCATCCGACGGTCCCCGATCACCTTTCCCGCTCGACCTTTAACGAATTCGCTCGACCGTTAAATTTTCCCCCAGCACATTCAAGAGCCGATCCCCACCGTCGATCTCCGCAGATCGACGGCTCTTATTTGTTCTCCCAATTCCGTTGTACAGTCCACCTTCCTCCCCGTTGACTGTTCAATTTGTTCCCAACCGTTGATCACGATGCGATCAACGGTCCCGATCTCTCCATTCTCCCGCACGCCCTCCGATGCAGTCTATCCATATAACGCAGGATTTCCTCATTTTTCTTGTTTTTTGCAGGTTTTTAAGGTTTTTCTTCGTATTTTGTGAAAATCTAAGGGATGAGGGTGACGACTCCAATCCTTTCGATTTATCCAGGGAATCGATCATACGGAGAAGAACAATGATATTTACCAAGTTTCATGAGCTTGGGTTGCCGCACGTCCCTGTAAAGCTCGGAGAGTGCCATCGATATCAGAAGCAGAGAAAGAGTATCCGGTTTTGAAGACAGAATGAACCAGAGCAGCAGTTTTGTGAAGATTGGCGGGGATTACGGCTAAGACGGTTATCAAAAGCCTAATCCCCGGCTCAGAACACGGATTAAAGCAAAACCTAAAAGTGTTCATCAGACAGATCGCCTCCACCGCCATACTTTGAGGCGAATTGATTCCTCAACCACCACAGTGCCACCTATTTCCTCAGAAAGCTCAATCAGAGGATGAATTTATTGAACAAGATCAGATATTATGCCTCGAACAACCAAAGAAGTTATTACTGCACCAGTTATCAACGCCAGAATGTTTGCAGAGTAACCCTAACAGTACGCAGAGCCTCAAAGGTCAACATAAGCTCTCTTCGAGCTTACTTCTTAAGTATAAACACATTAATGCAATGTAACACCTGTAGAATTTCTTCATCGAACCTCACGGGGTCAGGAAGACATTAATTCTGCATTGATTGTGTTTGAGATCTTTTAATCAGATCTCACCTCCTCATCCTTCTATAAATACTTCAATAGAAGATGAGTGAGGGGTTGGATTAGTTGGTTGTCAACGTAATTGCTGAAGCGCTGTAGCTATTTCTGAGTGGAAAACTCTTGACTGTAAATAGTGGTTTCATGGGCTCTTGGAGCTCTGCCTGTAACAGATAGGTTAAATTGTGAAAAGAGATGGATTAAAACATTGGATTTGAAGATTGTAACCGGTTTGAAGCAATCAATACAAGCTGATTTATGGGATCCTGGTCTATGCTGATGGTGATGTTATTCTCACTGTAACTTGTCATTTTATTTCGGTTTTCAATTTGTTTCATTTTCCACTGTAAAGAATAGTTTAAACAGTGTTAGAGTTCGCTATATACCAATGACCTTCTCTGGCTGAAAAATCTTTATCCCAATGTTTTCTTCTTATTGTGTTATTTGGAAATGATTTAATTCAGTCTAAGCACAGAGATGCTGGCGTTCCCTCATCTTTTCGTCACTGCTGAATGCTATTTTTAAATGTTACTTTCATATATGTTGTGTGAGGAATGAACTGAGGAAATCAAAGGTTAGCCCTGAGTCCCTTTCTTGCTTGCTCAACTATTTGTCTGTTTCCCTTAGGATGTGTCAAAAGCTGACTAGTTTCAAAGTACTTATCAGATCTTGGGCCATTCTGTGTTATCTTGGTGATTGACTTGGAAGCAACTAAGTAAAGAAGAACTAAGATGAGGAGAAAGGTGAGCCCTGCCCGCTAGTCTCTGCTCCAAAGGTTGCCTTCAAGTTTCCCTTTGTTTTTAATTTGTTTTCTATTAGAAGTGTATCAAAGGCTGGATAGTTTCAAAGTACTTACCAGATCCTAGTTTGCTTCTATGTTTTTCTTAAGTGCCTGGTCAAAGGCTGGCTAGTTTCAAAGTACTTACCAAATCCTGGGCTGCTCTTTGTTCTGCATCTGTTAATTCCCTTTCTTGTTGTATCACCCCATTCCATAAATCAAACTTTAAAGAGATCCTTAGGCCTAGATGACTTGCCCCATAGATTACTCTTGAACCTGGATGCTTCAATTAAATTCTCTTATGACTCCATAGCCCAATGGATTGAAAACTTGCCATCATCTTTCTTTAGAATCAAAGTTTATTTTGTTCACTTGCAACTTCTCACCTTTGAACCTATTTGCATATAGATCTTTCCGTCTCAGACAACAACTATGTTCCACCATCTGAGAAAACCAAACAAAACACTTGGCCTTCATAACTAGCCTAATACCATCACCCTAAAACTTCAAAGACAATACCCATCTTTGTACATATTGGAGAGATCCCTCTCCGGATTCAGGAGGGCTAGATCCTAGAATCCCAAAGTTGGTTGAAATGATGTTAACTCTGTAATCGGACTTTGCCAATCTTGCTTGTTACAGAGACCTAACATTTCTGGCGACTCCGCTGGGGATGACTTGAGTTTTTCATCTTTTCCCTTTTATTTTCATATAACACCTTGAGAGTAAAAAGCAGCCTTTTCAAGCACTACCAAAGAATGGTAATCATGATAAAACTTGTTTGAATCAGTGACAAGCTAGGTCAATCCTAGGGTTCTTTGAAGTTTTTATCTAACCTTGGGAAATCAGCTAGCTTAGCCATAAGGACAGACTGTCTTTGTTTCATAACCGTAGCTAAGTTTTGAGGCGAAGTTAGGACATTCTTTTAAAACCACAATATAAACAATTCAGAAAATACCAAAAACATTTCAGATTGGTAGTAAAACACTAGTTTTTGATATCTTGTATACGTCTTTCATGTGTTTTACCCTATACTCTTAGACAGAGTCTGGAAAGGGCCAGGTAGCCTCTGGATCTCATCCTCTTTTGGGGGTGACATATCTGGTGAATGCCCTCCCAGTCAATCGCTGGTTAGAGTTTTTTGTGTTTTGAGATATCCTTGAAAAAGAATGTTTCACAAACACTGTGGTGGACAGTGCATTCCTTTGAAAACACTCTGAACCTTCCACCTGGCGACTCCACCATCCTGAACAGACCTTAAGACTCCACTGGGAAGAACCCTTATCATTGTTAAATCCTTCAAACTCAGTTAGAAGACTGCAGGATACGAATTGAAAAAGCAGATTAGTTAACCGTCTGAAGATTGTCATATGTGGTTGAACTTTTCCTGTTTAGTTGGGCCTAATCACATAAACATTGTGGCTCCTAAAAATATTCACACTAGAGCCCATCCTGACCTAGATCCTCCTGAAATAGTTGATAACCCTGAAAAAATTCTTAGGAAGTCTCCTAGGATACAATCCTCAACTATTTTCAGACCACTCCTAAGAGCTAGTTCATTCCCTGAAAACCTTTCAGCCCTTCATGAATCACAAATTGACTTATTAAACCCATTCAGAACTAGGTCATTTGGTGATTTAGATCAGTTAGATTCTGAGCCTACCCTTTCATCTCCCGAAACCAGTGAGACTCTTGGGAATAGAGAATCAACACCTCCTGATTTACATTTCTTATGTAATCTAGGTGTCTCTCACCCGAGATCAGCTCAGAGATCTACTGCTGTTCCATCCACTTCTGTTCGTCCTTCATCCACTGTTCAAACCACTCTACTTCAACCCACACCTCCACTCGTAAACCCACCCCCACCACATATCATGGCAGCATGGTATGCTCCCTTAGTCCTTCCTGTACCATTAGTCAATCTTCCACAGGACTATCAGTCCAAAATTCCATTATATGATGCTAATAATACTATAACAGCATCTCAACATGTGGACAAGATGAATGACTACTTTGACAGAAATGAAATTGATAACGAATCTGTCAAAATCAGATTGTTTGCTCAAAGTTTGGGGGGAGATGTGAGAAAATGGTTTAAAGGTTTAAACCCCCATAGTATTAACGACCTTCAAGCCTTCCATCAAACTTTTTTAAACAAATGGGAAGTAAGGAAAAACCCTCTCCATGTCCTTGCTGACTATAACAATCTCCATAGGAACCCTGGGGAAAGTGTGCAAGCTTATTGTACCAGATTCAACAGTGTGTATAATGCACTTTCCCCTGAACTGAAACCTCCTCAGGGATCAGCCTTAAACAAATTTCCTGAAGGGTTTGATCCTGACATGACATATTCACTCAGAGAAAGAGTCTTTGCAACCCTTGAAGATATGCAAAGAGGTGCTCTTTCTGTGGAGGTGAACCTCATGGAGAAAAGAGCAAGGATGAAAACTGAAAAGAGAGTATCTTTTAGAGAGGAATCCACCCCTTCTACTTCGAGCTCAAAGATGGAAAGAATGATGGAAGAAATGATGAAGAAAATGAACATTCTAGAGAGAGCACAAGCAAGTCTAAATCAAAATGCTCCTCAAAACAGAAACCAAAACCAGAATCAGAATCTTAGAAGAAATCAGCCTCCAAACAGACCCAAGGAAGATGATCAGCAGGTCATTCCTCCCTTTCATCAGAACTTTTTAAGTGAGGTTGAACAAACAGATCAAATAACAGAGGAAGATGATATAAACTTATTTGGGGTAGATGATGATGACTTTGAGGTTCATTATGATAATAAACAAGGTCTTTATACACCTTACGATGACAGAAGAGATGATGCTGAAAACAGCTATCAAAACATGGAGAACGCTGTCATAGAGCCTTTAAGGGAATATGAACTCAGAAGTAGATCTAATCAACAAACCCCCAGCAATAAAACCTCTGACAAACCTTCTCAAAACAGCACTGCAACCAAGTCTAAAACAGTCAAACAAAAGGACAAAGCGGTGGTGGTCGATTCTGGTAATGGTAAAGAGAAAGGCACTCAAAATATCGAAAAACAGAGTGCCAACGATAGTAGTACTAGCACATCGGTTAGTACTCCTGCGAAAACAACTGTTTTAACTGTAGATAAACTAAATCAGCAAGCTGTTATTGCTGATAAAGTGGCAGCAAACAGGGCTGAAGTCAATACTTTGAAGAATCAAAACCTCTTCAGCCTAGAACAGGAAATCTCAAAGATTAAAATCTCTGTTCCTTTGACTGAGTTGGCTGCCCAACATGTATATAGGTCCAAAATTTTGAAGGCTTTAAACTTAGAAGATAGTGAAGATACTCTCAATCTTAATGATAACCAACCAGAGCTTATTTTTGGTCCAAAGATTGAAGGAAAATTCCAGGAAGGTCCTGTCCCTCCCTTTTATGTAAGCTTAAACATTCATGACAAAATTCTGCATAATGCTATGCATGATTCAGGTGCTTCCCATAATTTAATGCCGAAAGCTGTAATGGAAAGCCTGGGTCTTGAAATTACCAGACCTTACAAAGATCTGTACTCTTTTGACTCAAATAGAGTTAAGTGTCTAGGATTGATTAAAGACCTCTGTGTTAATTTAGCCCAAATTCCAGCCAAATGTTTAGTCATGGATGTTGTTGTGGCTGATGTCCCCCCAAAGTATGGAATGCTTTTATCAAGGTCTTGGGGGGCTAAGTTACAGGGGACCATGCAAATGGACATGACCTATGCAACTATCCCTGTTTTCAATCAAACTAGGAAGCTTTATAGGGAATCCCACATGCAGTACACAGTAACAAGTCAGGATCGGCCCCAAAACTCCCCTCTCTATGCTATAAACACGAGCCTTGATTATTTTATCATGTTCAATGATGAAGCTCTCACTGAACAAATTATTTCAATAGAATTAATGGCTGAAACAGAGGAGGAGAACAACGTTGAAGTGCCGAAACGGTCTATTGTGTCTGAAGATCCTAGCAAACTTAACACAGACCTTGAACTGCAAGTCATCAACCCGTTGAACTTAAAACTTGACAGTCAGAAAGACAGTCCTCAACCCAATGAAGCACTTGAGGAATCAAATGATACAAAGTCCATTCATCAAACGGAAAATCTGCCTCTCTGGACTATGTATTTTGATGGGTCATGCACCAAAACAAATGCTGGTGCAGGTGTCTGGATCACTAACACTGAAAACAATCATACAGAATGCATCTCCTGCAAATTAAACTTTCAGTGTTCCAACAACATAGCAGAATATGAATCCCTTCTCTTGGGCTTGCATCTTTTGAAAAAACTAGGTGCCAAGAGAATCGATGTATATGGGGATTCTGAATTAATCATTAGGCAAGTCAATGGGGAGTATAATGCAAATCACCCCAGACTTAGGGCCTACAGGAATGATGTCATTGATCTTTTAAAAACATTTGAGGAGTACACCTTATCTTTTGTCCCAAGAAAAAGAAACATTGCAGCCCACAATTTAGCCTTTGCTGCTAGAACCTGCCCAATGCTGTATGATGACACCTCTCAGATAAAATTCAGACCAGCTATCCCAGATAACAAGAAATATTGGCGGGTATTTGATGGAGATAAACAAATAGAAGACTTCATGCAATTCAGAAATGAGTTTGAACCCCATAGTTCAGATTCAGACTATGATACAGACTGCAGTGAAGAAAATTTTCTTGGTGAAGAAGAACCATCTCCACAGCCGGTAGATATAAACCTTCAGACTATCACATCTACACACCAAAGAGTGCAAACATTTGAGAGCACGAAACGAAGAAATCCCAGTGGGGCATTCTACGATAGTACTTAAGGTTTGGCCCCTCTAGAAGAACTGTTTGATTTTGATGATGTGGCCAAAAAACCAAAATTTAGACACTGTGGAAACGAATGTGGAGGCCATTTATACTGGAAGTCAACAGCCAACCAAATTTTGAGGGCTGGTTTCTATTGGCCTACTCTGTTTCCTGATGTACATAAACTGACAACCACTTGCCATAAATGCCAATTGTTTGAAGGCAAGAGAAAATTACTACCCCTTCCTCTGCATCCAATTACTGTTGAAGCCCCTTTTCAACAGTGGGGACTTGACTTCATAGGAGAAATCCACCCATCATCTTCTGCTCAACACCGGTGGATCCTTACTGCCACAGACTATTTCACTAAGTGGATAGAAGCCATTCCTTGTAGACAGGCCAATGATTCAGTTATCATAAAATTCATAGAAACCAATATCCTTTCCAGATTTGGCTGTCCTACCAAGATCATTACAGATAATGCAGCAGCATTTGGATCAAAGAAAATGGTTGAATTATGTCATAAGTATCAAATAACATTGGGGCACTCCACAGCTTATTACCCTCAAGGTAATGGACTTGCAGAGTCTTCCAACAAAAGCTTAGTGAACATAATAAAGAAACTGTTGGAGGACAACAAGAAGTCTTGGCACATAAAGCTGGTTCATGCACTTTGGGCTGACAGGTTAACATTGAAGAAATCCATTGGTATGTCACCCTTCCAGCTTGTATACGGTACAGATGCAATTTTTCCTAACAGCCTTGGTGTACCAGTTATGAAGTTAATTCAAGAGTTGCAGACTGAAGAGAATGACATAATCAGAAGAATAAATCAGACCATTCATCTTCAGAAAACCAGAGAGGAGGTGTACAACAAAGCGTTACAGAAGCAAGACAATATCAAGAAGATATTTGACAGAAGAACAAAGGCCAGTAATTTCAAAGTTGGGGACAAAGTTTTAAAGTGGGACTCAAAGAGGGAGGACAAGGGAAAGCATGGTAAATTTGACAATCTGTGGCTTGGCCCTTACTCCATTCATTCAGTTGCTGGGAACAATGCATTCTTCTTACAAGAACTGAATGGAACATAATTGTTTGGGGGTCCTGTCAATGGCAGGATGCTTAAGCATTATCTTTCTTAAATTATTTCATGTTTGAAGCCTTTTTACCTTTTCCATTGTAAATACTTCATCCACCATTGCATTTAAAGTTATGAAAAATAAAAAAAATACAAAAACAAAGAAAGAAAGAAAAGAGGGCAGAAATAAAAAACAAGAAAGGCAAGGCCCCATGCCAAAAAAGAGAAACGAATCTGAAAGTGTGCAAGCTTAAATGCCACTCCTTGAAACACACTTCTAATTGGTCAAACTATTTAATCTTGACTAATTAGCTTTCAATTTTCTGCTGATAGGGTAGCAAATTTGATTTGCCAAACTGTTTAATCTTGGCTTATCAGTAGATAGATTAGGGTAGAAATGAAGGTTCAAACAAACTCAAAATCTGAACCAAAGTTTCCAAAGAACTGACTCAAAACTACTCCAATTTCTGAGTCAAAGAGAAAAGACCTGGTTCTAATTCACTCAAAACTTGAACCAGAAGAGAAGCAAAGATAGCTCACTGAAAAGAAAGAACAGAGCTGTGAATATGAGAGAAGGCCATAATGAGAAAATTTTCAGATCTTAAGCCTTCTGTTTTGATTTAAATTTTTCTGCAAATAATAAATCTATGTGCAGCTTGTCTTTATGCCATAGATCATAGCAAGTCAAACAGCTCAATCTTGACTTGGCTATTTTTAAATTTCTGTTGTAGAATTTAGAGAATGAAAGTTTGTTGGACTGTTTAATCCCAACAAACAGTAGAATAGGTAGAGGAATATCTGAACTCAACTGTTTAATCTGAGTTCAGGGAGAAATAAGGAGTAGAAGTAGATTAGATTTACTACTTTCAAAAGAATAAAATGTTGTGTTAAGAGTTTGCCAATCCAAGTGCACTCTGATGAAGAAAAAATGTTAGATCAGTAGGATTGGGGTAGGTAGAAGCTGTATTGATGAAACTCATCTCTCTTTCATGACTGACATTATTTTGTCCAGAAGACAAGAAAGAACAAGTGCTGGGTCAGACACCAGTCAGCATCCCAGAGAAATCAAGTCTGAATTCTTGATGCCTTCAAGAAGGCACCATCCCCAAGTGGAGCCACTGTTAGCCACCTATATTTTTCAATTATATCAGCTGGTGGCTAAATTTTCTTGGCAGCCTTCAAGAAACAAATTCAGGCCTAAAATTGTTGATACTTGAAGACTGTTGGTAAGATCACAAACTACTGATTGGTTCTACATACTCTTCATCCTCTCTGCCTCTGATGTTCCATGAAAATCCTAATCAAATATTGCTGCATCCTCCTCCTTTTTCCTCTCCCCTTCTTCCACCTTTCCTTCGTTTCTTCAACTCTCCTTTCATCCATAAAAACCCCATCAAACCCTTTTATATTCCCTATTCCTCCATTAATCTCATTTCCTAAGGTTAAAACCCCACTTTTTACTTATCGGAACCTTTCTCCTTTTGCAAAAAACAGTTAAAAACCATAGAAAAACATGTGTTTCTATGCGTTAGGTTTTAGCCCCTCAGGCTAAGCCCCTTTTTGTTTCCTCCTCCATATGCCCCAACGCCGGAACCTCGTGCTAGGACCGCCAGGCGCTTAACCCTCAGAAATAATTTATCACCAGAAAACATTGAAAACCTTTGTAAAATGCAAAGTCGGGTTTATTTTATTTTTTCCACCAAAGAATATCATATTAAAACTCAGTCATCGATCTGTCCCACGGATCAATGGTGCGGAGTGTACCCCATACCCTGGTGGACCCCCCCTCCTTTTCCCCCCCACGCTCACTTTCAAAACCGTGGTAAATATCCCGCACCGCTTTCCGCATTAAACGGTTTTCTCCCGTCGGCCAGCGATTCCGCCCGCTGGCCGACACGTGTTCTCCACCTCACCCCAAAACCATCGTGCCATGTCTATTTCCCGCGCGTTAAACCTCATCCTATGGCCCCGCAGCGGGATTCATCCCCACCGTCGGATCTGGGCCCTCCCATCCGACAGTCCCTGATCGCCTTTTTCGCTCACCCTTTAACGAACTCGCCCGCACGTTAAATCTTCCCCGGCGTATTCCAAGAGCCGATCCCCACCGTCGATCTCCGCAGATCGACGGCTCTCATTTATTCTCCCGATTCCGTTGTACAGTCCACCTTTTCCCCGTTGACTGTTCAATTTGCTCCCAACCATTGATCGCGATACAATCAACGGTCCCTATCTTTCCATTTTCCCGCATGACTTCCGATGCAGTCTATCCATATAACGCAGGATTTCCTCATTTTTCTTGTATTTTGCAGGTTTTTAAGGTTTTTTCTTCGTATTCTATGAAAATCTAAAGGATGAGGGTGACGACTCCAATCCTTCCGATTTATCCAGGGAATCGGTCATACGGAGAAGAACAATGATATCAATGAAGTTTCATGAGCTTTGGTTGCCGTATATCCCTGTAAAGTTCGAAGAATGCCATCGATATCAGAGCAGAGAAAGAGTATCAGGTTTTGAAGACAGAATGAACCAGGGCAGCAGTTTTATGAATAAATTGGCGGGGATTACGGCTAAGACGGTTATCAAAAGCCTAATCCCCGGCTCAGAACACGGATTAAAGAAAAACCTAAAAGTGTTCATCAGACAGATCGCCTCCACCGCCATACTTTGAGGCGAATTGATTCCTCAACCACCACAGTGCCACCTATTGCCTCAGAATGCTCAATCAGAGGATGAATTTATTGAACAAGATCAGATAATATGCCTCGAACAACCAAAGAAGTTATTACTGCACCAGATTCCAACGACATAATGTTTGCAGAGTAACCCTAGCAATACGCAGAGCCTCAAAGGTCAACAAAAGCTCCCTCCGAGCTTACTTTATCAGTGTAAATGCATTAATGCAATGTAACACCTGTAGAATTTCTTCATCGAACCTCATGGGGTCAGGAAGACATTAATTCTGCATTGATTGTATTTGAGATCTTTTCATCAGATCTCACCTCCTCATCCTTCTATAAATACTTCAATAAAAGATGAGTGAGGGGTTGGTTTTTTGTTAGTTGGTTGTCAATGTAATTTTTGAAGCGTCGTAGCTATCTCTGAGCGGAAAACTCTTGACTGTAAATAGTGGTTTCATGGGCTCTTGGAGCTTTGCTTGTAACAAATAGGTTAGGTTGTGAAGAGAGATGTATTAAAACATTGGACTTGAAGATTGTAACCGGTTTGAAGCAATCAATACAAGCTGATTTATGGGATCCTGGTCTATGCTGATGGTGATGTTATTCTCACTGTAACTTGTCATTTTATTTCAGTTTTCAATTTGTTTCATTTTCCACTATAAAGAACAGTTTAAACAGTGTTAGAATTTGCTGTATACCAGTGATCTTCTCTGGCTGAAAAATATTTATCCCAATGTTTTCTTCTTATTGTGTTATTTAGGAATGATTTAATTCGGTCTAAGTACAGAGATGCTGGCGTTCCCTCATCTTTTCGTCACTGCCGAATGTTTTTTTTTAAATGTTACTTTCATATATGTTGTGTAAGGAATGAATTGAGGAAATCAAAGGTTAGCCCTGAGTCCCTTTCTTGTTTGCTCAACTATCTGTCTGTTTCCCTTTGGATGTGTCAAAAGCTGACTAGTTTCAAAGTACTTATCAGATCTTGGGCCATTCTGTGTTATCTTGGTGATTGTCTTGGAAGTAACTGAGTAAAGGAGAACTAAGATGAGGAGAAAGGTGAGCCCTGCCCACTAGTCTCTGCTCCAAAGGTTGCCTTCAAGTTTCCCTTTGTTTTAATATGTTTTCTATCAGAAGTGTATCAAAGGCTGGCTAGTTTCGAAGTACTTACCAGATCCTAGTTTGCTTCTACGTTTTCCTTAAGTGCCTGATCAAAGGCTGGCTAGTTTCAAAGTACTTACCAGATCCTGGGCTGCTCTTTGTTCTGCATCTGTTAAATTTCCCTTTCTTGTTGTATCACCCCATTCCATAAATCAAACTTCAAAGAGATCCTTAGGCCTAGATGACTTGCCCCATAGATTAATCTTGAACCTGGATGCTTCAATTGAATTCTCTTATGACTCCATAGCCCAATGGATTGAAAACTTGCCATCATCTTTCTTTAGAATCAAAGCTTATACTGTTTGCTTGCAACTTCTCACCTTTGAACCTATTTGCATATAGATCTTTCCGTCTCAGACAGCAACTATGTTCCACCATCTGAGAAAACCAAACAAAACACTTGGCCTTCATAACTAGCCTAATACCATCACCTTAAAACTTCAAAGACAATACCCATCTTTGTACATATTGGAGAGATCCCTCTCCGGATTCAGGAGGGCTAGATCCTAGAATCCCAAAGTTGGTTGAAATGATGTTAACTCTGTGATCGGACTTTGCCAATATTGCTTGTTAGTAGACTGCTGGAGGATCAACAACGAGGGCTCCTGGGAATATTTATATATTTTTGGCATCATTACAACCATATACCATCCTCATGACATGATTTCAAAAATCTGTATCTGCGTGATTTTTAGTGGCAACTGCTGGGAGGGTTCATTGAGTTCATCAAGAGAGTCTATTTTTTAATGGAGAGATCAACCTTCTATTTAGAAATACCATTGGAGGAGGAAATTATCATTTCAAATCTGTCATAGCCTCATTCTATTCAGTTCCAGTTTGCAGTGACATATCAACCCTAGGGTTATTTTTCACATTGTATATTTTCTTGGTATTTCTAGTAATCTTCTCTGGGTTGGCTAGAAATCATGTATTAGAGCCCATATCTTCTTTTTGGGCATTTATTTTGTATCTATCAGCCATATTCCATTAATGTATGTTTACAACAACAACTACATTGATATAGACAGTGTTGTCACTGATTTTCGACATTCTATACAGTAGCAACAACTCATGTTCTTATTGATATGATCATTGGAGGCTTGTTCTCATGGCTTGAGTGGCTTGACCCTCAAGATATTTTTGTATATTGTTGTTAATATATGAATAAAATTATGGCTTCATATTGATCCCTCTTATGATATGTTCATATTTGTTGTGTTTTAAATTATTATGTCTTGTATTGCTGCTATTTCCATTTTGGAATATTACACATGGAGTAGTGGAGCGAATCCATTTGTAATATTCCTAAATTAGCATGCAGCTAATTGGAATATTAAATTTTGATTTTTCTCTTAGATAGAGTAATAAGATGGGTAGGGAGGCCCATAAAAATATTTAGTAGAAATAAAATCCCTCTTAATGTGAAAAGGGATCATATTTTTGGCTGGATAAAGCATCTTCATGTGTGAACAAAAGCTAATGCATGCGGACAAGGTCAAGTTTGACCAAGTCAAGAAAACTAGAATGAAGGGAGTGGATCATTAATGGAGATGTCAATTAATCTAGATAGTTGGAATAAATCCACCTTAAGTGTGGAAGAAGACATTTCATGGAGATTTAGTCAAGGTTGACCAAATCAAACAACATTGTATTGAGGAGTGGCATTGATGATGGGACAACACAGTTTTGGAGGGAGATCAACTGCATGGTGATGGAAACCCTAATGAGTGGGACCCAAGGTGAGAAGGCTCACATTGTTTATAAGGAAGATGATGGCAGCCATATGAGTTTAGCTTATGATTATTATTTTCTGATTATATGGTCTGTTTAGACATATACCTTTGTCTTGTTATTTAGCTGAGATTGAATGTTGTTTAGCATTGGGTGATCCTGATCGGGAATCCCACCTCTTCCATTGAGGAGCTCTTGGAGGAGTCTTATAGTAAATTTCCACTATCTGGCTTAAGGCCAAGCTTCATATTTCTTTGACAGCATAAATCCTATTGAGGGTTTGGTTGTTTTAGCAAGTTGCAACAAGTGGAAACTAGATCTCTAGATCTAGGCCATTTCAGTGCCTATTTTCAGTGGAGGAGAGTTCTACTCCATTGGGAGGACAACATTGAAGGAATTGAGCCTAATTTCTAGATCTTGGCATTAGGCCAATCAAATTTTGATCCCTACAGTGCAATATAGATCCAGATCTACGTTATTTTTATAGGTGCACTTGTAGGGTGGTCCAGCACACCATTTGGAGAGTTGATTTGCTAAGTGTTGGGGATTTTCCCTTCACTTTGGAAATCCATTGGAGAACGCTATTCTATTGCCTACATAAATTTAGCTGCACTTTCCAGATCTGAATGTTTCAGTAGATCTGCAGTCTTAGATCTCAGATCTACATCTTGTACTTGGTGTTTTGCTGAAAACCCCAAGGGGGTTCTTTAGAAGAGCTTGTAGTGAATGGATCTGGTATAGATCTAATTTTTTATGCACTTAGCAGCTCTAGATCTGATGTACAACCTAATATTGTTTCAAAGGTAATAAAATAATATTTTCAAGGCTTTCTAGCTTTAAGACATTGTTGTAGCCCCTTTTTTTGCATAATTTTTGGGCTATTATGGCACGAGAGACTTGTTTAACTATGCAATAGTGATTTGTTTCTGATTTCCTTTTAGATTTGGGTACTATAATGTCATATATAAGGGATCCATGAGTTTTATTTGATTGTTATTGCATATATTTCTAGAAAAATGTGTTTTCTATTCATGTATTGCTGATTTTCCCATTTGGGAATACTACAATGGTATTAGAGCCTCAATCTTGGCTCAGCCTGTGTACTTCACCCAGTATGTTATAAGAAGAAGAAGAGATATAAAATTATGGGAGGAATGAGATTCATATCATCTCTTTTCAGATCTAATAAGGACCTCACCAAGGAGGTCAAGAAAAGAAAAATGGAGAAAAGGAGTGAAACCACATTAGGGTTTCAAGATGAGGAAGGTCCATGTACTTCCTATTAGCACAAAGAAGATAAGGTATTGCATAAAGCTCAAAAGAAATATGATATGGCCTTTTATTTTGAAGAAAAGAGGCATAGAGATGGATAACACTTAGATCATGAGATTCTAAGTGAGTATCTTTCATAATATAAGTCTCAACCTAGAGCTTTCAAGGAGAATCTAACTGTCCCACTGTTCATTCAGCTCAAATAAGAAAGGAGACCTTGCAGCAATAGAAGAAAAAAGGGCAATAAATTTCTATTGTCTACCTTTGATGGGTCATCCACATGCACAAAAAGGGCTTGGGGAAGAAGGTTGGATGTATTTTTCTTGCTACATCGAGTAGTAGAGAAAGAAGATGTTGAGATTGCAGCGTTGCACCTTGATGGTGAAGCAAAAATTTGGTGGTTCAGCCATTTGAGTCATGCAAAAGTGACTGCATATGAAAATTTTACTCAAAGGTTGATCAAGAAGTTTGACAAGAAGAAATCAGAGGAGAAGAAGCCTCCACCACCACTTACTGCAGGAGCACTTGCATCGGGAGAAGGAACACTTGCACCTTTGCAAAGTGGTCTTGATCTTGTGAAATTTGGATTCCCATGAACTATTCTGGAGATGCATGAGGAGGAAGAGACTTGTAAAATAACTGATGCAGCAAAAGAAGAGTAGCCATCATCATCAGTAGTTGTGAAAGCCATCACACTGGAAGAAGAAACCCTTGTAGCAGTACAAGATGTTCCCAAGATTTACCAAGGTATGCACATGTTTCCATTTTATGTTACTACAACACATCATATGGAGGATTATGGGAATGTACCATTGCATGAACTAGGGTAAAAGTACATTTCTGATTTGGAGCAGCAGACTATCACTGCACTGAGCAACCTTGATTTGTTCAAGGAAAAGATATACAATCATGCTAGTGTATCATTGTTGAGCTGCACACAACTCTTGTGTTGGTGGTGTAGATTCTTGGAGGATGGGATGAGTATTATCTTGAAAAATACAATATAGAACTATGTGTTCAACACTGAGCATGATCTTGAGACAGCAGATGCACCATTATGGAGACCAAAAATGCTGTCATTGAGTAACAGTGATGAGTTGGGGTCCCAACCATTATTGGAGCATACCAATGACCTTTCTACATGTGTAGCAGAGGATAGGCAGATGGTTGATGAGAGACATCTTATCTTCCATTGTTATGATGGATCTTTCTTGATGAGCACTTCATTGCTCAATGAGAAGATTTTGCCTTGAGTATATTTCGATCCTTATGGGGTCAACTTGGTCATTGATGAGTGGTCTTCATTTGGAGATCTCCAGGAGGTTGAATTTCAACATCCCATGAAATGCAAAGAAAGAAATCTGATTTGGGAGGATGGTATTCTCCATTGGAGGGATGCCACTCTTGGACATGATGATAGACACTCACCATTGTTTGGATGGGTGGTGTTGATGAGCAAGAGGTTGGGAAGCCACTTGCATATTTATGACACTGGGCAGTAGGAGGCAAGACTGCATTGGTTGCTCTTGAAAGAGTTTGGTCATAATATGACACATTCTATTTCAAAGGGTAGTTTGGTGGATGGAACATGGCATGGCACTTACATCATGTGGCAGAAAGGAGTTTGGGAGCATTATGTTGATATGGAATTCTTCATATCAATCATCATGTTTTTATCTCCTGATTTGTATGATGGAGATGTGAGGAGGCAACAAGAGTTGTTGTTGTTTTGGATACTCTTGGGAGAGTATGGGCTAATTTTATCCCATACTTTGCATGATGTTGCAGGGGTAGATGTGGGTGGCACCACCATGGTGAAAAGGGGCTACTCCTTAGTTTTGAAGGGTCAGGAGGTACTTCCACTTTGGAAGAAATCTCCCATATCTAGAAGCAGTGTGAAAGATGACTTTGGTATTTGGCATGCCAAAGGATGGAGCTATCAGATGACAGGAGCCTTATTACAAAGGCTAACAATGCTATCACTCGGGAGCTTGGATTTGTTGATGGAGTGTTCCCAGGATCACTTCACATATGATGCACCTGATGGGAAAGAAGGAGATGAGAGTGATGGAGTAGTGGATGGAGACATCTATTACCATGATATGATCTTCTTGACTTGGATTTCCAAGCATAAGAAGGGAGGTCCACACGCAACACATAGTTCATTCCTCTTCATAGGACTATATCATACCACTATGTATGGCTCATTCATGGGTCTTAATATTAGACTAATCTTAGTACATGGTAATAATTTTGTTTTTGCACTCATTGGTTATCTAACACAGTATGTGCATTCTCTTACCATCTCTACATAGTGCATTTCTCCGCAAGAGGGAAAGACTCTATTTGGGCTTCATGGTCATTTTGGGACCAACATCTATGATGAAGAGTGCCATTTCTTGTATGGATTTAGGAAAGTGTTGTACTACTTCCTATATTCTTAATCGATATACAATGCTATTTACTATTTACTAGTAGATGAAATGACATGCACAACTAGCAAATTGTTTGAAGACAACTTTCCATATCATATTCTGAAACTGCAGTTGGTAAAACTACGTTGTGACTACTTGAGAGACTATTGATACTTTCCAGCATTATGTGAAACCTTCAGTACTTCTCTATTTTGGATTCCATATAATGATAATGTCATATTCATTTGTATGGGAAAATTTGGGCAAGAACCAAAGGGTGGAACTTTGAGGACCCTATTGCCTTTATGCTCCACGAAGGAAAAAATATTGCAGCCGATATTCAACAATATATCTACACTTATCATAAGTGGAGAGAGAGACAGTGTGGGGTGTACATCTTGATCCATCATATTCAGCTATGCAGCCCACCTTCTTTGTAGGAGCCTAAGGTGGAGGATATGTTTTAGGAGTTACCATGTTGGAGGGTGACTCAATTTTTGTGGATGATAGCTTGGGGATGGAGGCTTTACATGGGGATGATGGTTCCCAATATATTCTAGATTCCATGCCTCAAGAAGGCCTCTAGACCACATATATTGTTTTCCATGGATATCCCACTTTTTCATGATGAGAGCCATTTGGAATTTTCACCAAAGGCATACTTATACACATGGGAGGAACAACTTGAGGACATATTGTTGAGAGAGAATATTGTTGTTGGGAGGAACCTATCATATGAAGATGCTACAAGAGGAAGAGAAGGGGATCTTCAGTTCTATCCTTGCAGTTGCTCGAGGACAAGAAACATTTGGGAGGGGAGGAATGTAATATTCCTAAATTAGCATGCAGCTAATTGAAATATTAAATTTTGATTTTTCTCTTAGATAGAGGAATAAGATGGGTAGGGAGGCCCATAAACCTCTTTAATAGAAATAAAATCCCTCTTAATGTGAAAAGGGATCATATTATTGGTTGGATAAAGCACCTTCATGTGTGAGCAAAAGCTAATGCATGCAGACAATGTCAAGTTTGACCAAGTCAACAAAACTAGAATGAAGGGAGTGGATCATTAATGGAGATGTGAATTAATCTAGATAGTTGGAATAAAGCCACCTTGAGTGTGGAAGAAGAAATTTCATGGATATTTAGTCAAGGTTTACCAAATCAAACAACATTGTATGGAGGAGTGGCATTGATGATGGGACAACACTGTTTTGGAGGGAGATCAACTACATGGTGATGGAAACCCTAATGAGTGTGACCCAAGGTGAGAAGGCTCACATTATTTATAAGGAAGAGGATGGCAGCCATATGAGGTTAAATTATGATTATGAATTTCTGATTATATGGTTTGTTTAGACATATACCTTTCTTTTGCTGTTTAGCTGAGATTGAATGATGTTTAGCATTGGGTGTTCTTGATTGGGAATCCTACCTCTTCCATTGAGGAGAACTTGGAGGAGTATTACACCATATTTTCCACTATATGGCTTAAGGATAAGCTTCATATTTCTTTTATAGGGTAAATACTATTGAGGGTTTGGTTGTTACAGCAAGTGGAAACTAGATCTCCAGATCTAGGCCATTTCAGTGCCCATTTTCAGTGGAGGAGAGTTATACTTAATTGGGAGTATAGTATTGAAGGTATTGAGCTTCATTTTCAGATCTTGGCATCAGTCCAATCACATTTTGATTCCTACAGCGCAGTATAGATCTAGATCTACATTACTTTTGTAGGTGTAATTGCAGGGTGGTCCAGAACACCATTTGGAAAGCTGATTTGCTGAGTGTTGGGGATTTTCCCTTCACTTAGGAAATCTATTGGAGGAGGCTATTCTATTGCATACATAATTTTAGCCACACTTTCCAGATCTGAATATTTCAGTGGATCTACAGTCTTAGATCTCAGATCTACATCTTGTACTTAGTGTTTTACTGAAAATCCCAAGGGGGTTCTTTAGAAGAGCTTGTATAGTGCATGGATCTGGTATAGATCTAACTTTTTATGCACATAGAAACTATAGATATGATGTAAAACCTATTTCTATTGTAGAGGTAGTAAAATAACACTGTGAAGGCTTTCCAACTTTAATACATGGTTGCAGCCCCTCTTTTGCATAATAGTTGTGCTATTATGGCATGGGAGACTTATTTAACTATGCAATAGTAATTTGTTTCTAATTTCATTTTATATTTGGGTACTATAATGTCATATAAAAGGGATCCATGAGCTGCATTTGATTTTTATTGGATATATTTTTAGAAAAATGTGTTTTTTGTGCATGTATTGTTGATTTTCCCATTTGGGAATTTTACACCATTAATGATAAATGAGTGGAGATCATGTCTCATTTATGAGATAGATCATGGAGGATGAAACAGTCAAATAAGATCATGGATCTTAAATGTAAAATCATGAGGATATTTGAAGAGGTCAACTAAGATCATAGTGCATTCAAAGTAAGATCATAAAGCACTTATGATAAGTTAGTGGAGGAAGTGATGCATTTAATGTGCACATGATGGAGAGGGTGATCACCACATGTAGACATGATGGAGGACATGGAAAAACATTGAAGTCAACCATGGAGACTTATGTCCACATGTACAATGCAGTTATGAAGTGGGCTAAGGCTATGGAAGGCTCACATTATATATAATGAAGGTAAAGGCACAATAGAACGCATGACTTGGGTTATTTACTTCTTTTGATCTGTTTAGATATGGATTTGTCTTAGGACATTTCTATGCACTCTTATGTTGTTTAGCTAAGTCTACAATTTTGTTTAGCACAGGGTGTTTTCGAGTAGAAATCCCACCCTTACCCACGAGGGACTTCGAGTGCCTACTCTGGGAAGGTTTTCTATTGAGTTGTATTCCTCATCATGTATTTGTGCCATCTTCAGGAGGTTGTTTCTACCATCCATCTAGGAAACTAGTGGAGGATTCATCCTACCACTTTGTTCTATAGATTTAGTCTTCCAGGAGAAACAAATATATATCCGACATTCAGGCCATTGATTTTTACCTCCATGTAGCAGCAATCCCTTCAAGGATTGTGCAGTTTAGTCCTGTAGATCTATTGGAGGAAGGAATTTTTCATCATTTTAGTTGGAAATCCTATGAGGGATCATCTCCTCACACTGTATCCATTGTTTCCACCATTCCGGAGCTGGCAGCAGGTTATTGAGCCTCCCTCTCTTACAACGTAGTTTTCTGAAGTTGTGTTTAGCCAACAGCTATTTTCAGTGGAGGATATTGGAGGAGCTAGATCTTGAGCTTTTAGCCCAAGGATATAGTGAAGGTATCAATCATTCTTGCATAGAGATGATTGCACATCATTGCAGCCATCATATATTCAGTTCATGCAGTATATCTACATACCGAAGAGCTACATAGTGCAAGCCCTAAGAGGGTGATTTTCTTAGATTGACAGATCTGAGAAAGCATTTCTGGGTTATCTTGGATATCCATCATAGAGCCCAGATCTAAAGTTTCAGCATCATCGGAGGTCCCAAACTACCTAGATCTAACTTTCTATCTCTTCGGAAATTGTAGTCCCAACAGTTTCAATAGGGACAACGTAGTTTACCTTCCAGAAGTCCAGTAGTTACGCAGTCCCTCTTGTGGGATCATTCCAAGGTCATTCTAGGCCATTTCTTTGGCTTGAGTGTCCCATATTTTGAGCACTGTTGTAATGGTTTATCCACCTCCATATTAATAAAATGGTTCATCTATTCTGTGCATTCTGATGTGTATTTAGATTTATTGTTTACTTTGTTGCAGTTATCATATTGTGTTTTAATATTACTACATTTTACCTTTTGGGATATTATAGTGGTATTAGAGCATGATCTTTGGCTCAGCTTGTGGACACTTCATCTTTTGCATCAAAAGAAGAATAAGATAGAAGAGATCTATCATGGAGGAGGATTGTAGTTTTTCCACTCTTATCTTTAGATCCCTACAATATCTCTCCAAGGAGGTCAATCAAATGAAAAGGGAAAGACAAAGGAAGGATCCAAGAACAAGATCAGATGAGGAAGGTCCAAGCACTTCCTATCAGCAACAAAGAAAACCAGAGAATCATAGATCTCCTCATAGATCTGGTATGCCCACTTTCTTTGAAGAAGGTGAATGGTATAGAAATGAAGAAATAATAGAACCTGAGACTCATGAGACTCTCAGTCTATATATTGAAGATTACAAAGCACAGTCGAGAGCATTCAAGGAAAATCTAACTCTCCAACAATTCTTCAAAATCAAGGGAGAAAGAAGATCCTATGGAAACAATAGAAGAAATAGGCACAATAGATTCTATTTGCCTACATTTGATGGATCTTCATCAAGCAATGTTAAGGCTTGGAGGAAAGAGTTAGATGCATTTTTTAGGCTACATCCTATGGCTAAAAAAGAGGTTGTCTAGATTGTAGCACTTCATCTTCTAGGTGAAGCCAATGATTGGTGGTTTGGTCACATGGTGCATGTAAAGGTGACTAAATATTTAGATTTCATTCACAAGTTGAGAAATAATTTTGATGTGATAAAACCAAAGATACTTTATAAAGAGACATTTCCTAGGAATTCAAAGAAGGATGTCATTCTTGTCACTCTAGACAAAGAGTCACTACATTCACCACCAATTGCAAAGGTTCTTGTATCCAGAGAAGAGGCACTTGAATATTTGAAACATAGTCTTGAGATCTTGACATATAGAGTCCCATTAATGATTCAAGAGATGCATGAGGAATATGAGGTTGATTCCAGCGATGGTACACTGATAGAAGAGAAGCCATCACTCTTACCAGCAGTTGGAGAGATCATTGCACTAGAAGAGGAAACTCTTGTGATATTGCAAGATGTTTCTGAGTATCAGTGGATCCAAGGTATGCATCCACTTTCATGTCATATTGTTTTAGTACCTCTTATTGAAACCTATGGGGACATGCCATCAGGGCTAATACATGACCAAGGATTAGAAAAACATGCTGATTTGGAGCATCAACATATCACTGCGCAGTGGACCCTTGAGTTGATCAAGGAGGAGATGAAGAGTTATCCATGTTCATCATTGTTGAGCTACATTCAACCCTTTGAGTTGAAGTGTAGATTTTTAGAAGATAGGATGAGCATGATCTTATGTACAATGGCTGGCTATGAGTTCAGCATTGTGCCTTGCCATGAGATAGCATATGTATCACTATGCGGATCTACAGTGTTGTCACTTAGTAGTAGTGATGATGAGAGGGCCCCATCATTCTTGGAGCATTCTGAAGGTAGCTTCATTCATGAAGAAATGGAGGTAAATATTAGTAGGTCCCCCTGTAATTAGCAAGATTGGCAAAGTCCAATCACAGAAACAACATTATTTCAACCACTTTGGGATTCTAGGATCTAGCCCTCCTGAATCTGGAGAGGGATCTCTCCAATAAGTGTAAAGATGGATTTATCTTTAAGGTTTTGGGTAATGATATTATGCTAGTTATGAAGGCCGAGGGTTTTGTTTTTTTTTTTGATGGTTGAGCATGATTATGTCTTGAGGGAAAATCCTAAATGGAAAGAGTTTAAAATGTGAGAAGCTGCAAGCAATTAGAGTAAGCTTTGGCTAAAAAGATAGATATAATGCTCGTTTTTAGTCCATTGGGCTATGGAGTCATAATAGGGCTTTTAATTGTGCAACAATTCAAGAGTGATCCAAGGGGAAAGTCATATATATCACAAGATATTTTGAGATAAAATGATGTAATGGAAATAATAAAGTGTTAGAGGGGTGGAAACTGATAATAATTTCAACAAGGATTTATAGTCAGTACAAACAAGAAAAAGCCTTTAAGAAACTATTTAAAACAGTTCAGCGGAAGCGGTGTTACACCATTTTTGGTCATCTAACCCATTATCGTTAGATGAACCCAAGTACACCATGTAAGACTAATTTTACCCCAATTAAAATCACTTTCACCACATTTGTTTACATTTCTTGGTCATATTTAACCTAAAACAAGGTAATCAATTAAATAAATCATTATTTATTTAATTATTTCCTAAGAATAAGTTCTTTAAATCACTATTTAAATACTATTCCTAGTTAAATTTGACTAAATCATTTTTAAATAATTAAATAAACCATTATTTATTTAATTATATTCCCCTCATCTCCCTTAAATAATAAATAAATCATTTATTTATTTATTATTTATAAATAAAGGAATTGACCCAAGTCAAAAACCCTTTTCCCTCCAACAAATATAATAAAATATTCCTAAAGGGTGATTCTAGAATGTGATTAATAATATTTTATTCATGCACCAAGTTCTAGAACACCCCAATATTTTTGTTATAAATAGAAGGGTTTTCCCCATTCATTAGTCACCTCCATTGCATTAGATCACACTAGATCTACTCTTGGTCACCAATTTCATTTTTTTGCATTTTGAACTCCCATTGAGTTCCATGTTTGTTAGGGTTTTCCACATTAACCAAAGAAGAGGAATTTTAGATCTGAAACACTGAGGACTTCCAAGAACCCATCCCACTGAGGAGAGCTAGAAAACACCTTTATTGTTTTCCACTCAGGTGCCCCATTCTTTAATATAATATAAGATTCTTTTTATACATTGTTCTTGTCTTGTCCATTGGATGCATGGAGCCATTTTACATTTTATCTGCTTAATATCTTTTATGCTTAGATCTAATTGTATGTAGCAAACTTAAAGATATTTTGCAGCCATACTTGATGTTAGGGCTACTTGATATGCATAGCTAAAGTGATCTTTTACGACGAAAGAATCATACTAACAATTGGCGACTCCACACGGGTTTTCTTTTGCGACCACTGTCATTTTCTATCTTCCTGCATATCCAGCTGTTTCAGACCCTAGGGTTTCTCTTCCATTTTTTATTTTTTCCCATTTTTATGCTAGTTTTCCCCTCTAAAACCCTCAAACATTCAAATTTCTAACTTCCGTGTGTTTCTGGCCTTTTTACGCAGGTGACCGACATCAGCCGCTGCTGAGACGAAAAAATTTTCTGAAATCTGCCTCCGCCAGACCCGGATCTGCAAGTCGCACTTATCGGCCCAAAAAGTGCGACCTAGCCTTGACGTCGCACTTTTCTGCCCTAAATCTCCGACCTGGCCTGAAAACAGGCCCAAATCTGCGACCTGCAATTTTTTCTGCAATCTGCCAGCACTTTTTCTGGGTTTCACTGAAGCTTCTGTAAGGGTTTTCCAGCCTCTGTCTCCACCTGTTCAGACCTATTGCTAATCTATTTCACTCACCTAAGTGGGACTCTTGCCCCTTAGGGCTTCAGTTCCCTCCACTTTTTGTGGGAGAGTTTGTTTTTGTTTTCAGACGTCTGAATTTCAGTTTGTTATTTGGATGGTATGTTGATCAAGCCACCTCTTCCCATACCACTTTTGCAACCATTGCCCAAGCCTTTTTGTCTCATTTCCAGCTCCCTCTCCGATGCGACACTGGCACTGAACTATTGACCTCCTTTCATCAATCCTCTTCAATGCGTCTCACCGCTCATGTCCAGGAGTGGCGACGACGACGAAGCTTATGTCGTGCTCCCCCCTTTGAAGATCGAGTTTACATGGATTGGTTTCTTCGCTCTCTCTTACCTCCCATTGGCAAAGATGTCGCCTCCCATTTCCCCCAAACTGAAGAAGAATTTGCCCTTCAAATCAGCAAAATGACCTTATTTATGCCTATGCAGTTATGTTTATACGCATCATGCGATCTCCCCAATTTAATAGGGACCTCTCACTCAGACGGTATCATCGAACCATGTGTGAAAGTCAATTTAATGTGCACAAATTGCTAACATAAATCATCAACCAGGGCTAGTAAACTGATGAAGTGTGGTGCACTATATGTGCTTAAGTGACCTCTTCCTTACTTCGTTGTATGTATTTTATTGATGTTTTTGGGGGTTTTGTCTTTTTAGTACTTATGTTCAAAAGATGAAATCAAATCTATGTCAAAAAGAAAAGAAAAGGAAACCTTAGACTCAAAACAGAGTGTAATTGTAAATTCTATCCCTAATTAGGAAAATGATGAAAAACAGAGCATTCTAATCCATGGATATCCTAACTTGAAAATGAACATGAAATGTAACTCAACATAATACAACCAAATCTCCTTCATCTAATATTGATATTTTGGAAGAGATTTTAAGAAAAATAATGGTTGTAAGATAATGAGGATCTTTTAATTTAATTGCAAAACAGAAAATGCTAATTAACTCAACATAATACAACCAAATCTCTTTCATCTAATATTGATATGTTGGAAGAGCTTTTAAGAAAAAGAATGGTTGTAAGATAATGAGGATCTTTTAATCTAATTACAAAACAGAAAATGCTAATTAACTCAACATAATACAACCAAATCTCTTTCATCTAATATTGATATGTTAGAAGAGCTTTTAAGAAAAAGAATGGTTGTAAGATAATGAGGATCTTTTAATCTAATTGCAAAACAGAAAATGCTAATTAACTCAACATAATACAACCAAATCTCTTTCATCTAATATTGATATGTTGGAAGAGCTTTTAAGAAAAAGAATGATTGTAAGATAATGAGGATCTTTTAATCTAATTGCAAAACAGAAAATGTTAATTAACTCAACATGATACAACCAAATCTCTTTCATCTAATATTGATATGTTGGAAGAGTGTTTTAAGAAAAAGAATGATTGTAAGATAATGAGGATCTTTTAATCTAATTGCAAAACAGAAAATGCTAATTAACTCAACATAATACAACCAAATCTCTTTCATCTAATATTGATATGTTGGAAGAGCTTTTTAAGAAAAAGAATGGTTGTAAGATAATGAGGATCTTTTAATCTAAATAAAAAAAAAAACTAAAGTGCTGGTAACTCAAGATGTCACAATTAAATCCATTACATGAATAGAGATATGTTGGAAAAGCTTTTAAGAAAAAGACTAACTATAACATCATGAGGGTCTGTTAGTTAAACAAATAATGCAAGACATGAATTAAAAGCTACTTATCTAGAAAGCATGTAGAAGCCTCCTTGGATAGCAGGGGCCCTCTGCTACCAATTTGGTGAAATCCTTCAGCTCCTTAAAGTTGTAATCAAAACAACATCAAAGAACTGAATTTATTTATTGAAAACTTCACAAATCTACATCCCATTCCATTTTAAGCTTTGTTACAAAAGACTCTCTATCCCTTTCTCTCCTTCTCATATTTTTCACTACTTTTTCATTACCCATGATAGGAGAAAGCTTCTCCTATTTATACAAAATATGAGGAGTTATCTCATTAATGGGAGTCCATGAATCTCTCCCTCCATCTCTAGAGTTACAATCAAAATAGGAAATGATAAGACACATGTCTTTCTAGAGTTTCAACACAACTAAGAAATAAGACACATATCCTCTTAGAGTTTCAATACAACAAGGAAGTGAGACACATGTTCTCATGATCCCATGATCTTCTCCAACCAAATTCGAATTTGGCCTTAGAGTGCCACATAAGGGTCTTCTAGAAGTCTCCTTTTGACCTACACATGTCACAAAACTCATAACACATATATAGATATATGAAACTATGTTAATTTCTAGTTTCTAATCATAAATTCACTTAAAATACATAAAATAAATAACTTTGGAAAACAAGGATCCTAACCCATATATTTATGAAAATGGTTACTTGATGTAGGGTTTTAGGTCAAATGGCTATGAAATAAGAGCTAAATGGTTATGATATAATGGAAATATGTATGAATATGGAGAACACTTTTGAGACTCAACACATGTGTACCCCCGCTCAACCTCTTATGCCCTATGGTTTTCCTCCCGGCAGGGCCAGCACCTCCAGCACCTTTCTCCATCCCGGTAACATGTATCCAGGCTTTGGCATGCCTCCTCCTTTTTCCCACTCTCCTGCTTACGTCAATGTTGCCCATTTTCACCCTTACCCTTATCCACAGCCTAGTGTCCCAGCTCCTCCGGCATTTGGACCTCCCGCTCCCTCGCCTCCTCCACCCCCACAGCCGCACTTACTACCCCCTCCAGGGCACGTATTTGTGCAACACGGTGTGACTACTCCTCTTCCTTCTCAACGGCGGAGGAGAGGCAATCCATCCGCCTCTGGTAATCGTGGACCCAATCCTTCAAGTATTGACCCTAACACTGCTACCCAGCCCCAGGGCTCCCAACCTAAGTAGGACAGGCCGCTTCACACAAATAAGCCTTGTTCATGTTGCGGTGTTTTCGGTCACTACACTCACGATTTTCCCCTCTTACCACAGATGCGATAGATGTGGGAGTCTCAGGCCACCATTCGGGGACAACATTCCTCTCCCCCTGTCCCCCCCATTACTTCTACCTCTCAGCCCACTGTGTTTACCGATCCTTTCCCTCAACAAGGATTTGTGGCTACTCAATCCCCTCATGCCCCGACAACCACTCAACCTTCTCCTTCTGGTTCTTCCGATTACCAGATTCTTATGATGTCCTCTGACCAACCTCTCACTATTGACCTTAACCTTCAAACCTGATCTCGTCAATACTCCCCGCCTCCCATACTGTCTGTCTCCTAGTCCCCATCCTCAACTTCTACAGAGCCTCTATCGACACCCAATGGTCCCTTACAAATCCCTCCACCCAAAGTTTAGGTACACACAAAAATTCCTAAGGGTCTATTACGCCGAAATGCTGCCTCTGGTCAGGCTGCCCATTCCTATAGCATAGTAGATGATCTGGCACAATCTCCAGCCGCCATTTCAACACTGGAACTCCTCCAGTCATGTCCTTCTCAAAAGAAAGCTCTACTATATGCCGTGGGTGCTGTAGATCCTGCTGATGACCTATTAATTGTTTTCGACGCTCGCCAGTCCGACCATCCCCCTCTTCCTCCTTCAGTTGCTTTCCAAATCCCAGCAAAATCCGAAATGCCAATGTCGCTCACTGTATTATTGATGAAGGGGCATCTACCTGTGTAATGTATGCTTTAGTTTGGAAACAACTCGGATCCCCTGAGCTGGCCCCTGCCACCATCACCCTCCATGTGTGGGATGGCCATGCCTCCCAACCCATTGGTCTTTTTCGTAACTTCCCTATCACCCTTGCCGGTAAGACTGTCTGTGTCGACGTTGAAGTTATTGATGCCCCTCTAGACTACAACATCCTTTTGGGGCGTAGTTACACCTATGCCATGTCTACCGTCCCATCTGCAGTCCACCGCAAGATGTTTTTCCCTCATAATGGCAAGATCGTCACCATTGACCAGTTGTCGTATCATGAACCTAAAATCTCGCAGCTCACCCGAGTCCACCATCTCTACCGTCACCAATAATAAGAAAACCGTCGATTCTTTGACCAAGTTGTCTCTACGCCTACAAAGACTCTCTTTTGCTTGGCACCTTCCCGGTCCCCCCCTCCTATCTCTCGACCCTAGCCCTACAAATGTTTGCATGATGCGATCGTCTCGTGCTACCCCCGCAACCCTCGCTCCGGCCAGTCAAAGAACCCCCCCTCCTCATTCGACTCACCCTCCCTCCTAGCCCTCGCCTACCGTTTCAAACTCTCCCCACCGGGTCCTTCAACTCCCCCTCCACCTAGCCTTGTGCTTTGTGTGATGTCGTCGGGCCACGCCACCCATACTCGTCCCGAGTTGCCCCCGTATCCAACCCATGGTCAAAGCCGCGTTCCTTGAATCGTCAGCCCTAAACCCCTGCTTCCTCTACACCCTTAACCAAGAACCCAAAGGCCCTTCACACCATCAGACCCCGCACTTTATGTGGTGTCCATGGGCTGGCTGCCCCCACCATTTTCCCCACCTCATGCATTACCGCGCTCTTTAGAGGTCATTCGCAAGTATGAAGTGGAACTAATCAACTGGGCCGCCCATCCTTGCTAAATACATCGAGTTTACTTGAGGATCCTCCCGCCACTCATAGACATCCCTCCCCCCGATGTTGAAATGTTTGAATCTACTCGCTTCCTCTTTGTACCTATCATCATCCGCCCAACCTCGCAGTACATCCTCCGTATCCACTCCGCCTTTTCATCCGATCCCCTCTTCGCCGCCATTCTTGGCTCTTCATGTTTTGACCATATTTTTACTTTTCTCTTTCCGTCATTTCCCCGATGACCCATTTCACATCTTTCTCCATGAACGATGATCCCTGTGAGTTTTTCCGCTCTGCGTTTCCACCACCTTCCTCATCTTCACCCCAACCCCGATACTCCCATCCGTCTCATAATGTACATCACAACACAAGTCCCCGCTCTTCCTCACTTCTCTTATCTTGTGACGTTGTTCCCCCGACCCTCTCGTCCACTCATTACATTAAGCCGCGCCCGATGGCGCGAGCCTGCATCTCGAAACTCCGCCGCCCGCCCCTCGGGGCCATCTTTACCTCCGTGCATACCCTTGTTCTTGCAAATGGGGTTCACATCGGTACCGCCACCAATAAACTGTGTCGAGTATGATGCCGTTCATGCACTTAGGCCGACGCTCTCTCCAATCGCATCCTCCACCGCACGTTTATTTCGATTCCCCGTTTATTGTCTTACAAACTTAATGGTTTCATTATGTGCATAATCCTATCCTATTTCGACAATATTTACTAGTGAGACTTTTGATATGGGAATTTAGATTTATTTCATTCAACCACATCCCTAGAAGTCACAATCACTACGTAGACTGTAGATCGAAAACCATGTTCTAGACCGGCATTTATCACACATAAGACAATAAAGATCCACAAAAAAAATACATAAAACTCATATATATATATATACCATGTATGAAAAGTCCATATACTTTGAAACATATGACATGCCCATAGCATGTTACAAAACCACTACTACAAAAATGGGGGCACCACTCGCCCCCACATCACTACTAGGGGGCACCACCTTTCCCCACACCTAGTCCCTCTCCGGAGGCTCCAGCCACCCGCTCTCGCTCCCATAGCCTCGAGGATCACGCACCATCCGCCCGACCATCGCCATGCGTCGCATGATCCCCGTCATTCCGAGGGAGCCCAATACATAGCTCTATGTACCTGGCCATTCAACTCGCCATCCATGCTCGACACCGGTCACCGCCCCTCACATCTACGATGAGGTCCTCCACCAAAGGCGGCCATCTCTTCATTATTTCCCCCTCGTCCTGATCCACTTGCCGCAGCACTCGCCGCCGTCGGTCGTCCCACATATCCGGCCGTTTCACCGCAGTTTACATCTACATTCCAAACAATATAAGGATTAGTACCATGAATAATAGTCACCAACTATGAAAAGAACACAATGTATTAGTTGCTCGTCACTTACCATCCACCCCATACTCGACCAAAAAAGGGCCGACAAGTCCCATCTCCCCAACAACTCATCCCACTATAGGGATACTGCCTATGTATACCCGCATTCGGTCCCAATGGGAAAAGAACCTGAAGAAAACACCCTCCTAACCGCCCCTCCTCCTCTACCAATAGTTGTCCCCACCGATGCATCCTCGAGGCCTTCCTGCCCCCATCAGTAACCTAGATAGGAGTTCGAAGGTTGGGATATTCTCAAAGAAGAAAGAGCACAATACTTCCCCATACACACAATCATGATTCACTTGCTTCTTACATAACGACAACCGTCATTTTAGCAACACCAACATCATTTGGGCCCAAATTTCCGTATAGTAGGTCCCACCCAACACACTCTACAATCATCATCTCGCCCTTTTCCTGATGTGATGGAGCCGCCCGACTCGCCAAGATCCACAACACTACCTGCGCCACCGCCAGGTCTCCAACCCCTCTGATCCCCAATAGACATCCCAGTCCCTTACTTGGACACCTTGGCCGACAATGTCGCTCCACAAACTCCATAATGTTACGCCCCCGTGGTAACACTCGGCTACGTATTTCCCACCATCCCCAACTATGGGAGACCACCAAGAAATACAACCCCGGACCGTCAACTCGATCCCCGTGCCCCGCACTACAAACGCCTCCCCGATATGGATTCCAATAACCGATAATCTGTGCCAACAAGGGTTCTCCAACCTCATCAAAGGGTTCTCCAAAAATTTCAAAACCCCATGTCTACGCTCCATGACGGACACCTTGATCCGCTTGGATCTCCGGGTCAATCTAGTGTACCCAAGTCTTCTCTCTCCACTTTATTCGTATATCCTGCCATATCTCCGCATAAAAACATCATCTTTTGTCGCATCCGTATCAACAAAACTGCATTATCTTACACCAAAACAGAATTTCAATCCCATAACAACACTGGAAATCCCACACCTACAGTCGGACTTTTGGGCAAACCTCCGGGCTGTGTCGCACTTTTCAGTTAAAATTACATTCCGGTTTGGGCAACTTTTGCCCTGGGTGCGTTAATCTAATCTAATGAGGAAGTAGGAGAAGTCAGAATTTTAATCCTAATCTGCAATTTCAATCCATCAAAACAAAGCTTAGGATTAGGCCTACTCCGCAACCAACGGACTGCATCCAACTATCATTGTCCGCTTTACGATCACCGTGAAGATTTAGGCCTCTCCACATTCACCACAAGCTCCATACAAATGAATGATTTTGGAGTGGAACACCCTATTAGAAGAAAACCGTTTTTTCTTTTTGCCCGCTACTACCAAACTGTAGTCCCGTTTTGAAAATCGTCACATCATCGAGTGCCTCCACCGAGCACTCAAATGGGTGTTCGTTCATTTTTCATGTTTCCATACTTCACTAGGACACATTTTGTCCATGAAGGACCTTTTCATCTCTCCTCAAAATCGAATGTCTTCACTTACAACACTTGTACCTAAGGGCGCCACTTTTCCTTCTTACTTGTCTTTGTTCATGTTGATTTTCATCATGAGATACCTCTGTACTCATGTTTTTCATGCTTCCCCTCATCAGATCTTTTACCGTGTGGCAACACCATCGAGTCGCCCTTGCAGCATCCGAGTTGAGTCATCATCATCATGGAGTCTATCTCACCACCCTTTATCCCACTATAGTCCTTCATCCTTCATTGCTTGGTCCCTCCCTCGTGCTCTTCATAGTATGGCCCTCGGTTCCATTGTTCCTCATCCCTCCCCGATATTGTGCCGCCGTCGCCAAGCCATCCCCGTTTTTTATGCTCTAACAAGGGAAGTCATCCATCCGCTCACTTAAGATCCTCATTTTCATCATCATTAGTGTCCGTTGTTCGTCGCTCCACTATTTTCTCGTGCCTGCTGTCTTCGCTCACCCATGGTGGACTCATCGTCGACATCACCATTTAATCCGTGAGTCGTGTTCAGTGGGTAGTGTACCTTGGTTCGAGCCTTCAGCCTCGCTTCGGTGATCTACACACTCGACGGTTCGGATGCGCAATGCCTATTGGTGATACCTGTGTGTGAGATGTCTCAACCCTCAGGAGGGGGTGGCCCCTAAGCAGCTTCCACATACCGGGATGACTTCTTCATTCCAAAGACGGATGCACTTTCCTCTCATTTGATGATACTTCCGCCGTCGCTTGCAGCACCGATTTGCATGTGTCGATCCACCCTCGTCGAGCCCTTTTCCTCACGTGTGGGGGGCATTTGGGTATATTAGTATCTCATGTACTACCATATCATCAGAGCAAGTCCCCGACGATTATCTAGCATCACATGTATGTGGGATTCATCATTCTTGATTTTTGGCTCATGATTAGGCCAACAATGGTTTTACTATCGCATTCCATGGTTTTCCTGCAGTTCTGTCTTTGTATTATTTGCCTCATG
The DNA here is from genome assembly GCA_034641835.2 of Pinus albicaulis. Classification (NCBI taxonomy): domain Eukaryota; kingdom Viridiplantae; phylum Streptophyta; class Pinopsida; order Pinales; family Pinaceae; genus Pinus; species Pinus albicaulis. The sequence continues at coordinate 354,613,642 of CM076577.1, forward strand.
TATAAAATGCCTCCCCCGCCACCTTTCACATTGGTACCACATCATACACTTTCGAGACTTGTTAAAATCTGTAAGTCTCTGGCTTCCTCGTGGTCTAGTCCTCCACCACTTTAGATTACCTTTATCTTCCTTTATTTCTATCTTTACTATTTCGTGATTCAGCTTCTTACAACGTACTTCTAGCCATACGATTGCTCCTAACACTCGTACGTTGGGGGGCAATCTATTACACCATTTTTTGTCATCTAACCCATTATCGTTAGATGAACCCAAGTACACTACAAGACCACCTTACCCCAAGTAAAATCGCTTTCACCACATTTGTTTACATTTTCGGTCATACGAACCTGCATCGAAAGGTAATCAATTAAATAAATCATTATTTATTTAATTATTTCCTAACAATAAGTTATTTAAACCACTATTTAAATACTATTCCTAGTTAAATTTGACTAAATCATTTTTTATAATTAAATAAACCATTATTTATTTAATTATATTCCCCTCTATCTCCTTTAAATAATAAATAAATCATTTATTTATTTGTTATTTATAAATAAAGGAATTGACCCAAGTCAAAAACTCCTTTTTCTCTCCAAGAAATATAATAAAATATTCCTAAAGGGTGATTCCCAGAATGATTAATAATATTTTATTCATGCACCAAGTTCTCGAACACCCCAATATTTTGTTATAATAGAAGGGTTTTCCACATTAACCAAAGAGAGGAATTTAGATCTCAAACACTAAGGACTTCAAGAACCCATCCCACCGAGGAGAACTGAAAACACCTTTCTTTGTTTTCCTCTTAGTGCCCCATTCTTTAATATAATATAAGATTCTTTTATACATTGTTCTTGCTCCTATCTTTACTGATGCATGGAGCCATTTTACATTTTATCTCATTAATGTATTTTATGCTTAGATATAATTTTATAAAAAGAACTTAAAGATATTTTATGTACCATACTTGATGTTAGCTACTTGATATGCATAGCTAAAGTGATCTTCACACGAAAGAATCATACTAACAGCAGGCTCACCATAAACCATTTGGACAAGCTTATATTAAAGATAACTCAAGAGATAAAAATCCGGAAGAATCCGCATAATTACCTTCGGTAGTGCACAAACACATAAGAGAAACAAAGTGCAACTTAAGATCACATAAGGTACTTTTAAACCTATTCTAATTCTTACAAACACTTGAGAAACTTACAATCTACCTTGGAGCAAGAAGCTAGAAAATGTGGCTCACCATCACTTAGTCCAAATTTAATAAGAAAACAATGGAAATCACATTCAAGAACAATGTTTAAAGCAAACAAGAGGACGAGGGAACGCCATCATTACCAATCAAGCAATCGTATTGAATCATTCTTAAATAAAGAATTCTAGAGGAAAACATCAGGATAAAGCTTAACAACAGAGAAGGGTACCGGTAAACAGAATCCTAACTCTATAATTGTTCTTTTTTATCGTAGAATAGTGAACAATATGGAATACATAGAAGGAAAGAACAATAAAAAGAAAGGGGTAATTTCACCGTTGATATAGACCATGATCCCAAGAAACAACTTGTATAATCGGGTCAAACCAAGTGAGTATCATCAAGTCCACTGTTTCATACTAGCAATCATCTTCACTTCTCACCTCAACTTATTAGATCACAAATAGAGCTTCAAGAGCTTTTGAACACTATTTACAAGTAGAAGTTTCGAGCACAAGTATATTTCAAAGTTCTGCAACCAAAATTTTCTCATCTTCTACAATAGTATTTATATGATGAGGAGGAGAGGACAAAAGATCTCAGGAAATTACTGCATCTACCAACTTCTGGCCCTGAGTGGTTCTCATTAGAAGAAGTTTACGATGTTCGTCTCGTATTAATTGTTTTAAATTTAAGATTAAGCTTGGTGGGAGCTTTTGTTGACTTTTAAGGCTCGTGTCATGTAATAAGAATTTCATCGATATTTTGTGCATTAAATTCTTTTAAAGGGTAATTCAACTCTTTCTACTGCTATGAGGAAAATATCCGATTCGATCAATCACTTCCACCTTTTGTTTGAATGCTTTGAGGCACAAGTGGCTTTGTGGTAGCTGAGAGGAATAAATGGTTCCCCGTATGTGGTGGTGGAGGCCTTCTCTCTGTTCGATAAATATTTTGATTTACCTTTAATTCTATTTTTATTTTGGAGGATTAGGATTTTGATAATCAATCTTAGCCATAATCCCCAAATAGTCTTCAATCTTTGTTCTTATGCAATTTGGTTTCCTTCGACATCGATACTCTTTTAATTTATTTAACTCGTGTCTTGTTGATGTGTGCCACGCAAGGCTCATATGGCATCAATGCCTCATGAAAATTGACAAGACGTTGAGTTTGAGCTTCATCGAATGGTTCTCTTTGATGACTCAAAGGCGTTATGAATCTTCATTCCCATCCTAGCTTTTCTTTTAATATACGAAAAACCATTGAAACCTCGCAAAATAAGCAAACTTATATTATAAAATCTTTGTACGTTGGGCAAAATTTCCGCAGGGCGTGGGAAGAGAGTAGGGTTGGCTGGATGGCATCATCCAACGGTTGGGATTCATTAGAGGGGGGTTAAAAAGAGAGTGGAGGAAGAGAATAAATCGGATCCGTCGATCGCGTTGAGATCGATGGTGGGGATTAGTTGAAAATATAAAGTGGAAAGGCAAAAGGCGATGAAACCAAGTGGGAAAGATATGAGATTATTCGGACCGGGATACCGTGACTCGGGCCCGCATCCACCCGAGGATCGCACCCGCGGGGAACAAATGTTAAAATGCACCCGAAAGAAAAATCCGGAAGTATTGAATGTAGACCGTCAATTCGCGCATCATATCGACGGTGGGAGATGCATTCCGGGAGATCGCAATCGACGGGTAATGAACTCGAGTGCGACAAGCAAAGCGTATTAGTTATATTGTCGATCTGCACTTCGCATCGACGTTAGAAAGAATCAGGAGATGTTAATCGCAGGGAGGCATTGTGTTAAATGCGCTCAATGAAAATGTTGCGATGCGATGTTGCAGGTGCCGTTTGATTGGCTTACCATCAATGGCGATTGCTTTTAAAGAGAACCAAATGGGAAACCCTCATATAATGCATGAAAAACCCAAAGTTTTAACATAATACAAAGTTTGGTGTGACCTAAACGTTAAAATATATAATGGCAATGTATTGCCACTTATCATGGGGCCGATGGTTTATGGAGCGATAATATGACCTAGGGCTGTGAAAAAAGGGCCAATCGGGCATCGAAGTTTGTTTAAACACAACAAATGCACTTTGTGATTTGCTCCGATGTGATAAGTGCTCAGACCCTAGCACTTGGTTCTAGCGCTCGGGGCACATGGAGGGAAGTGGTTTAAGACTTGGGCCCAAAGGGCTAATTTCTATACAAAAATATGTATTTTTTATGATTTTTTCTGGTTTTCAAAGGATTTTGGAGGGTTTCAATAAGGCAAAGAAAGAGTCTTAAACCTATCAAAGGGGTTTTGATGGAGGGGAAAGGGGAAAATGGCCTTTGGAGCAAGATTTCTCAATGAAATCAACAGACTTCGCAGCTTTTAAGATGGAAACAATGAAGTGATCGAAACAAGGGCATGATGTCTTCAAGAGTCTTCAAGAGACAACATCTTTTATCAATAAAACTTGTTTCTTGGAAGACTCCAAAAATGTTTTAGCCAACATTTGATATAACAAATTTTATAGTCAAAGGTCAGTAAAGATGATATATGGTGGACACCTTTCGTATAAGGAATATTTTCTCCTTCCAAATGACACTTTCTCAATGAGCGTCTCACATCTCAAAAAGCAACTTCTACTTCGTAAAATCTAGAACCAGATTAGCTTGAGGCCATTGATGAGAAGAGGATCTCATTAGATCTTCATGGAGTGCATGGGGAGACCTCATGGGAAGATCTAGCTTCCTGCATTACTTCAATAACCCGAGAAGGGTTTTAACACACCCAACACAAATGGTGACATACAAAATTTCAGGGTTGAAGCATAACCGCAATTGAAGCCTCTCGAAATAGAAGGGATGAAATAATAAGGACATGATGTAGATATCCTCCAAAGTTATCCCCGAATGAAAGGCCGAACTTTCTCCGAAAAGAAAACACTCTAAAAGAGCCACAGATCCTCCTCTCGAAACTCCGCCCTCCAAAATAATGCAATTCCTAAATGAACCGCCCTCACACGGGATGTGATAGCTAGCCTGATGCGAAATATATGAAATATGCTCAAGAACCTCTCATCGATTCGCGAACAGGAAGGAATCCTTCTCCATCGAAAAACTAGCTCATAAAGTGTCAACTTCTCCACCGCAACACCCTTCAACACAAAGACAAATCTGAATAGAAACTACACCGTAGCTAAAGACCGAAGCTTGGAAAAATGTTGGATGTGGAAATGATAGAACAATAATATCCCAAGAGGCCTCTCAAGGGAAGAGGTGATTCCCTGACGGGGAACACCCCGTGCTGTTATCAAAAAAGACAAGAAATCTTAGCTAAACAACCGAAGAGAGCAACAAGTCTAAATAGACATATCAAAATAATAATAAAAACATAACCCCATAGGCTGCCATCCTCCCCTATTATATAATTTATGAGCCTTCTCACCCTTAGCCCCACTCACTCAGGTCACCACCTCCATGCAATCAATATCCCTCCAAAACTGCACTCTGCCCCACCATTAATGTCACTCCTCCATAACAACACCTGATTTGGTCAAAGTTGACCATGTCTTCATGATCCAACCCCTTTTCTACACCTAAGGGTCTTCAATACAACTTTATATGACCTCCATTCACACTAGGAGTGTATTTTATTCCTACTACAAGCATTTATGGTCTCCACATTTTATTTCTCTATCTAAGAGAAAATCAAATTTAATATTCAAATTAGCCGAATGCTAATTTAGGAATATTACCTCCTCCCAAATGTTGCTTGTCCTCAAGAAAATAAAAAGGACAGAACCGAAGAGCCTCCTTCCTCTTGCAAACATCCTTATGTGATGGGCTCCTCCAATGAACAATATGTTGTCTCATCAATAAGTCTCCTGGGCTTGCTCCTCCCAAGTGTATAAGTATGCTCGGTGGAAATCCCAAATGGCTCATCATGAACAAGTGGAACACCTATGGAAGCAACTATATGTGGTCTAGAGGCCTTCTCGAGGCATGGAATCTGAACTATATTGGGAGCTATCATTCCCATGTGAAGCCTTCATCCCCAAGCTATCATCCACAAAAAAGTGAGTCACCCTCCAACATGGCAACTCATGAAACATCCTCCACCTTAGGCTCCTGCTGCAGAAGGTGGTAGGATGCATACTGAACGTGATGGATCAATTTTTCCATCCCACATCGCTCCCTCTCCACTTATGATAAGTGTAGAGCTATTGCCGAATATGGCCAAATAATGTTTCCTTCATGAAGGTGTTACAAATGGGATCCTCATAGACCCATTCTTTGGTTCTCGCCGTACTGGTCTTATAAAATGAATATGACATTATCATCAGCTGAATCCAAATGAGAGAGGTACCGAAGGTTTTACATAGTGCTAGAAGGTACCAATGTACCTCCCAAGTAGTCACAATGAATTTTACTAACCGCGGTTTCGTAACATGATGTGGCAAGTTATCTCCAATTGATTTGCTAGTCGTGCTTGTCGTCTCTTACATACTAGACCAGTAAATGGCATTGTACATCAACCGAGCATGCTGCAAAATAGTACAACACTTGCCCAAAGCCATACAAGAAATGGCTATCTCCATCATGTATGTTGGTCCAAAATGGCCATGAAGCCCAAATAGAGGCTTTCCTCTCGTGGAGCAATGCACTATATAGAGATGGTAAGAGAATGCAAATACTATGTTAGATAATCAATAATGAAAAAACATATTTTACCATGTACCGAGAGTAAACTAGCAAGGTCCAAGAATGATCCCTCCATAGTCGTATGACATATCTCCATGAAAAAGGAATGAACCATGTGTTGTATGCAAATCATTCTCCATACTTGACATCCAAGTCAAGAAGATCACATCATGGTAATAGATGTATCCATCCACTACTCCATCACTCTAATCTCTCTACTTTTTTATCAAGTGCATCATAGGTGAAGTGATCCCTGGGACAATCCATCAACAAACCCAAGCTCCCAAGTGACAACATTATTGGCATTTGTAATAAGGCTCCTATGATCACATAGCTCCATCCTTCGATGCCAAATGTCAAAGTCATCTACCATAATGCTGCTATATATGGGAGATTTCTTCCAAGGTGGGGGTACCTCTTGATCCTTCCAAACTAGGGATTAGCCCTTTGCACCATGATGGTGCCACCAAAAGATCCACTCCCGCAACATCATGTAAAGTATGGGAGAGAATCAACCCATACCCTCCCAAGAGTAGCCAAATCAACAATAGCTTTCCATACCTCACGCCTCCATCATACAAACCATGAGGTGAAGATATGGCTGCTACTGACATAAAGAACACCATATCAACATAATGCACCCAAACTCCCTCTTCCTCGCCATGATGCAAGTGCCATGCCAAATTGCAACTCCGCCAACATACTTTTTGAAGTAGAATGTGGTACATGATGACCAAACTCTTCAAAAGTGTCCTCAACGTAGCTTCCTTGCCTCCTACCGCCCCGTGTCATAGATATGTAAGTGGCCTTTCGGCCTTCTTTCTCATCAACATCACCCATCCAAAAAAAATGGTGAGTGCTTATCATCATCCTAAAAATTAGCATCCTCCAATGAAGAGTACCATCCTCCCAAATCAGATTTCTATCTTTGCATTTCTTAAGTGGGATGTTGAAATGCAATATCCTCGAGATCTCCAAATGAAGACCACTCATCAATGACCAAGTTGATCCCATAAGGATATAAATAACTTGTAGGAAAATCTTCTCATCAAAATGTGAGGTGCTCACCAAGAAGTTTCCATCATAATCATGGAAGACAATATGTCTCTCATAAACCATCCTGGCTATCCTTTGGTTATACATGTAGAAAGGTCATTGGACTACTCCAATAATGGTTGGGCCCCCAACTCATCACTACTACTTAATGACAAGTATGTTGATCTCCATGATGGTGCAACTACTATATCAAGATCATGTTCATTCCGAGCACATAGTTCTACGTTGCATTTCCTAGGACAATGCTCATCCTATCCTCTTAAAAATCTACACCAACCCCAAGAGTTGTGTGCATCTCAACCATAAATAACAAGGATGAATATACACTCTCCTTGATCAAATCAAGGGTCCTCATTGCAAGACAGCTTTGTTGCTCCAAATCAAGAATGTGCCTCACCCTAGGTCATGCATGTTTCCACAATCCTCCAAATGATGTGTTGTAATAATAGAAAATTGAAATATGTGCATACTCTGGTAAAGATTGGGAACATCTTGTATCAAGCACAGGTTCCTTCCTCTGGCAGGGGATGAATTTCCAACCACCAATGATGATGGTTGCTCCTTTATGGCTGCATCAACGTCGGGTACAAGTCTCCCCTCCTCCTCATGCATCTCCCGAACAAGCAGTATGGACTTCCAATGTCAAGAGATTAAGACCACCTTGCAAATATGCAAGTGTTCTTCCTCCCCGATGCAAGTGCTCCCGCAACAAGTGGTGAGAAGGCTCTCGTTCTCCTCTAATTTCTTCTTATCAAACTTTTAATCAACCCTTAAGTAAAATCTACATATATAGTCACTTGTGCATGACTCAAATGGTCGAACCACCAAATATTTGCTTCACCTCAAGGTGCGCCGGCATCTCAAAAAAATTTTCTCTACTACCGGATGTAGTAGAAAAAATGCATCAAACTCATTATTTCAAGCTCTTGATGTGCATGTGGATGACCTATCAAATATAGACAATAGAAATCTATTGCAAGAATGTTCTCTTTCTTCTTTGAGCCGAATGAACAAAGGGGGAGAGTTAGATTCCCTTTTGAAAGCCCTTGTTTGAGATTTTTATTCTCTGCTATTACTCACTTAGAATCTCATGATATAAGTGTCCTCCATCTCCATGCCTCTGTCTTCTTTTTCAAAATTAAAGGGCATAGTGTGTTTCTTGGAGGTATATGCAATACCAAATCTCTCTTCTACTGATTGGACGTACATGGACCTTTCCTTAGCTTGAAACCCTAGTGTGGTTTCATTGTTTTTCCACTCTTTTCTTGAACTCCCTTGTGAGGTCCCTATTAGATCTAAAAAGAGATGACAAAATTCATTCCTTCCATCATTTTTATCTCTTTCTCCTTCTTCTTTATAGCATAAATGGCTAAGATCCACAAGCTAAGCCAAGATTATGCTCCTCGATACCACCGTAATAGGAAGCAACATATGAACAAAATAATGTAAGAAAAATAAATTAGTAAACACACCATGATATGAGACACAAATGTACAACCATATTATTAAACATATCCGCAAATAATATGCACAAGATCTTGAAGATCAAGTCACTCAAGCAATACAAAACAAGCCTCCTTACAAGAAAATATGTCAATACATGAGAAATAATCTCCATACAAATGACTTGAGCTAATACAACATGTTTTAGAGCATAAAATGCTGCATAAATATGTATCAATGTAGATCTACTATTATATAGCTCAAATAATGCTAGAGTGGAAGATCTAGCCTTCTAGACACCTTTATAAGAGAACCCTAGAAGGGTTTCGGAACACACCCAAATACAAATGGTGATCTATAGCCCTAGGGCTGAAGCATCAATGAATCAAGCCCCTAAAATAGAAGGCTGAAATAATATGGATCTGATGTAGATATCCTCCAAAGGTATCCTACAATGAAAGGATGAACCCTTCTCTCGAAAGAAAACACTCTAAAAGAGCCAATAGATCCTCCTCCAAATTTCCCTTCAAAATAACACATTTCCCAAATGGAAACTATGCTATCAATGGATGTGATAGCTTGGCTTAATGCCAAATATCTGAAATATTCTAAGAACCTCCCTATTTTCTCCCAATGGAAGGAATCCTTCCTACACTACAAAATAGCTCAGAAAAGTGGGTTTCTCAACCCTCCATTGGTAACCCCCGCAACACAACATAAATCAACGTAAATGTGATGTAGCTGAAGACCAAAGCTACGAATGTCGCATGTGGGGAAATGATATAAAAAATACTCTACCAAGAGGCCTCTCAAGGAAAGAGGTGGGATTCCCGACCGGGAACAATTTCGTGGTCAACAACATAAGCAATCTTACCCAAACAAACTCGAAGAGAACACAGCCCAATAAAAATCAAAAATAATGAAAGCATAACCCTACATGGTTGCCATCCCTCTCCTTATATAAGTTATGAGCCTTCTCACCCTTGTCCTCACCAATTAGGTCACCACCCATGCAATCAATATCCCCTCCAAAATCGAGTTGTCCCACCATTAATGCCACCCTCCATAACAAAGGTTGTTTGGATTTGGTCAAAGTTGACCCAATCTTCATGATCCAGCCCCTTTTCACACCTAAGGGTATTCAATCCACCTTTTATATGACCTCCATTCAACTACCTAGAGTGTTCTTTATTCCTACTAAGGAGATTTATGGATCTCCATACCCTCTTATTTATCTATCTAAGAGCAAAATCAAACTTTAATATTCCAATTAGTTGATCGCTAATTTAGGAATATTACAAGAGGCAAATAAGGCATTCCTTGTTGCTTGCTTATCAGGATTGGTCCCACATACTCCCCCTAATTTATATGATAGTGCTGAGGATGGCACCAATAGACATTCCTATGATGGCTATTACTTGGAGAGTATGGACACCATACTTGGTATTTTGATGGTGTGGTGTGGGTTGTGATATCATGGCGTAGGTTACTATTGGGAGAATATGGTTTGGACATATTTGTCTACCCATATGTCTCTACTACTTCTTTTTCACAATGTTGGGATAATTCTTGGATCCAACAAGGCCAACAAATGCATATGATGGAGGCAATGAAAAGCCTCTCATTCATGTAGCATGGGACGAGGTATACTTTGTGACTGAGTTGCTTTGTGGAAGGAACCATCTATCGTTATGTATCTCATGTATTTTGGAGGATGTTGGACAGCGTTTATGGTTGCCACGTGAGCTTCATGGTTGAGGAGAGACATCTAGTTACCAGCTAGAGGTCACTCTGTATTAATTCTAGAGAGGCAACTTGTGTCAATACATAAATCATTGCATAGAATGGGGAAACCTTCCTTGTGTGGATGCCATTTGGAGGGGGGAATTTCTCTAGCATCCCATTATAGCCTGCTTGAGGACAAGCAACATTTTTCTGGGAGGACTATAATATTCCAATTTTTCATGTTTATTTGGAATATTAGAGTCTTAATAAACTTAATTAATTAAGTAAATAAAAGGCAGAGGGACACACAACCCAAAGATGAATAAAATCCACTTTTGATGTGTAAAGGGATATTCTAGATCTAGATCTAAATCATGGAGTAGTGGAGCAAATGACACGAAAAGGAGTGGAGATCATGTCTCATTTATGAGAAAGATCATGGAGAATGAAATAGTCAAATAAGATCATGGATATTAAACGTAAAATCATGAGGATATTTGAAGAGGTCAACCGAGATCATAAAGGCATTCAAGGTAAGATCATAAAGCACTTATGATAAGTTAGTGGGAGGAAGTGATGTATTTAGTGCACACATGATGGAGAGGGTGATCAACACATGTAGACATGATGGAGGACATGGAGAAAGAGCCACTAACCATGGAGATTTATGTCCATGGCTGCATGGGGCAGAAGCAGGAGTGGGCTAAGGTTATGGAAGGCTCACATTCTATATAATAAAGGTAAAGGTACAATAGAACGCATAACTTGATTATTCATTTTCTTTTTATCTATTTAGATCTGGATTTGTCTTAGGAAATTTCTATGCACTCCATGTTTTTAAGCTAATTCTATAAAGGTTGTTTAGCATAGGTGTTTCCAAGTGTAAATCCCACTCCCTTACCCATGGGGGAACATCAAGTGCCTACTATGGGAAGGTTTTTCTATTGAGCCGTATTCCTCATCAAGACTGTGCCATCTTCTCAGAGGTTGTTTCTAGAATTTAGCTAGAAACTAGTGGAGTATTCATCCTACCACTTTGTTCTAAAAATTTAGTCTTCTAGGAGCAATTGCATCTATATTCGCATTCGGCATTCATTGAGTTTTACCTCCATGAAGCAACAATCCCTTCAAGGATTGCAGCCTACCATGTAGATCTACTCTGGGAAGGAAGTTTTCAACATTTCAGTTGGAAATCCTATGAGGGACGATATCCTCACATTGTATCCGTTGTTTCCACCATTCAGAGTTGATTTGACATATCTAGCAGCTATATCGAGCTCTCTCTTATAGTGCAATTTTCTCGAAGTCGTTGTTCATCCTTGTGTTGCGCTATTTTCGTGAGGATACTGAGGAAATCTTGGGCTTTTAGCCCAAGGATCTAGTGAAGGAATCAACCTTCTGAATAGGAGAGCTTGATTGCATATCATTGTACCACTATATCTTCAAATACCATACGCGAGATCTACATACCCAACAACACATATCGCAAGCCCTAAGAGGGTGATTTTTTCATATCGATGTATCCGAGAAATCATTTCGGGTTATCTTGGGTATCCATCATACACTGGATCTAAAGCTCAAAGATTTATCGTAGCTCCCAAACTTCCTAGGATATAACTTTCTATATTTTAGCTTTAGTCCCAATGGGGCCGTAACAGGAAAACAGTAGTTTACTCGTAGTCCAACAATTATGCAATTCTCTTCAGGATCATTCCAGGGTCATTTTAGGTCATCTCTTTGGCTTTAGTGTCTCATATTTTTGAGCAATCTTGTATTGCTTTCAGCTTTACCCATATTAATAAAATGGCTCGTATATTTTGTGCATTCTAATGTGTATTTAGATTTATTTTTTACTTTGTTTCAATTCTTATATTGTGTTTTAGCATCATCGCATTCTCCCTTTCGCAATAATGTTTCGAACTTCCCTTGTCCTAAGGATTCTTTTGCAACATCATAGCGTAGGTCTATTTCCCCCTCGGTAAAATGAGCGAGGGTGATGTTGCGCCGAATGATTCTTTCACCCTTTTTCTTGTGGCTTTTGTTGTGTTGGAGAGACTTTGCTAGTTTTCGTAGACGAGTTCTAACTTTCCTAATCGTTGCTATATAAAGGTTGAGTATGAGTGAGAAGTTCGATGGTTGCATGTAAGGTGGGATTTCGGGTTTTGTGGGAAGCACTACCTCATCCTCGTATACCAACTTCGGTAGGTGTGAATCTTGTTGAGGATTTGACCACCGTACGGAATGCCCATAAGTTGAAAACACCATATGGTGCCGCTGGTTTTTTGGTTGTTTACCATGCATTGTAACATAATTTTGAGTACTTTGTTGATAGCTTCTACTCAAACGTTGGACTAGGGCAGTATGGTGACGCAAACTCATGCATAAAACCAAGGTGTTGGGATAGATCCTAGAATATTTCATTCTCGAAATTCTTTTCCATGGTTTGGGATACTAACACTTTGGGTAAACCGAACCGTGTGATGACATGGCTGAAGAAAACCATTCTCGCCATTTTCATAAAGGTTTCGTACGTAGGCATGCTTTTTTCCCATTTGGTGAATTAGTCGATCACAATATGATTTACTTGTGGTTTGCTGATAACATGGGGTTGTGGGCAGAAGTTGATGCTCCATTTGGAAAAGGGGCCTACTAAAATGATGGGTGCATAAAAGAGTTGGAGGGGTTTCTGCCTGTGAGCATAAGATGCATCACCACACATTTTGACTAATGAATGAAATTGTGAAACAGGTGGCTCGCAAATAACTAACACGTAATAATTTTTGGCAAAGTGGGTATACCTGAGAGGTGAGTCGCCACGTTACGTATGGCATTCATTAAGTACCTACTTAGTTTGGTCATGAGAAAGGCATCGGAAAATGGTGTCGACGCCTAGTCGCATAAAGGACATCCCCCATTAGAAGGTATTGGGGGTTTTGATGGAGTATGCAATCTTCATCATCATGGGTGAGTCGAGTTTGAACATTAGGGTTCGTATAAAAATAAGTGATGTCATCGTACTGCTGATCCTCTCGTTGTTACTAAGAATAAAATGTTGATCAAGTAGTAAGTCGTTAACAAGGGATCCTTGGGTCTCATTAGGAGATCAATGATGAACTCTGCTAGGATGAGCGATTTTTTTCATTTTGGGAGGTGAAATATTGGTCAAGTTCCTTTTCAGAGTATAACTATCCACTGTGCATACTTATGGTTCATCATGTGGCGGGTTAGAAAATATCACATGAGGTTGATAGTTTCTATAACTATGGTGGTACTAAGGATGATGTAATGTCGAAGCTTTTGTACTACATGTACTAGGGATAGGGTTGTTTCTTCCGTGGCTCATACCTCAATGCAGTGTCCGGCTAGGTTCTTTCTCACATAATAAATTACGTCCTCTTTGTTGTCTAGTTCATCCTAGACTAGCACCCCAACGATGGTTGTATCTTATCCAGATAAGTATAAGGTGTGTTTTTCGTAATTGGTGGACTGACTGTGGGGTTGAATACAAGGTGTCTTTTAGTGCTTTAAATGATTTTTTATCCTAATCATCCCATTTAAAAGGAATGTCCCGACGAAGAACATAAGCTCGTAATTTAAGTGGCATAACTGTGGAAAGCAATCGTAAGAAGTTGGCCTAATTTTGCGTACTTTGTAGTTGCTTTAATGTTTCCTTGCGAGTTACCTCTTTCGATTTCCTAGACCTTGAGGGGGTCTAATCTCGATTCCTTGTTGGGATACTATGACTCCTAATAAATCTTCATGCTGCTAACGCATGACACACTTGAGAGGTTTCAAGCATAGTTGTATTTCTTGCGTCGTTGAAATACTAGACACAAATCTTCCAAATGGTCAACTCACTTTGGATCATATAGTGAGGTCGTCCAAATATGCTTGGATGAGATGACCTGTGTCATGGAATACATATTTCATGGCCCGCCGAAAGGTGGTGCCAATGTTTATAAGACCAAACGACATAACATGGTATGCGATCGTGCTCCAATGGGTAGCACTGCAAAATTTTGTACTGACCCCATGTAAGATTTGAATTTATTATACACCAAGAATACATCCATGAAGGATAAGGCTTCGTGACCGACAAGAATCGATTACTTGTCAAGGAATGGAGGATAGTTGTCTTGGGATAAGTTTGCTCTTACTTCCAAAATCGTACACTAATGGTGGCTTTTTTTCATGACGGTAAAGGGTTGAACCAAGACGTGTAAGAAATTGATAGATGAATCCGGGATTTATGGAATTTTTCTATCTCCTATTTGATTGCTTCGTATTTAGATGGTGTAATTGACGTTTTGTTTTGAAGATGGGATGATACGCTGCCATGTAAATAATATGATGCTCCACGATGGTGGGATTAAACCTTGAATTTCCGAATAATCCCATGCGAAGATGTCCATATACTTTTAATAGTGTTGTGTATGTAGTTACTTCTTCTTGGAGAGAATTTTTCTCCCGCAGACATTTCCTCATTTTTTATAGGTCTTTTCTATTATTTACCTTGATGGCAGAAACATTCAACATATTTCCTTCCTCAAACACATTGGGTGTTGGGATATGGTACTTGAACCAATCTAATTTTTCTCGACAGTAGGGATTTTTTTTATTCAATGGTGTAAATGCCTTGGCTTTTTGTGCTACTAGGCAGAATACTCTTTTCCGGGTAGAAAACTAGCGGGGAATTGTTCCATCATGGTCTCTAATATATCCTTCCCTCGTCAAAGTGAAACAATATTTCTAAGGGGAATTGTTTTGTGCAAGGCCAAGAGGAATAGGTTCCGACCTAGTAGCGTTGGTCAATAGACATGAATATGGTTTGGTGGATTGATGTCGTAGAACCATACAAGGTTGAAAAGCACAATGGGATGGTTTTTCATCGTCGAAGGTAATACTACCAATGTTAGAAAGGCAGTGGTCTCGACACCAAGAAATGATGAGAAGACAACACGAGTCATGGTTCCCACAAACCATGAGATGAATCGTATATGATGTTGTGTGTCATTAGCATTAGATGGAAGAAGGATTTCGGGTAATTTTTGTTTTGATTTTAGCCGCAGGAAGTTCATGCTCTCTTGGCAAAGTACGCAGGGGTAAAAGTATCTTCCTTTAATTGAAGATTTTTTCTAACGTAGAGATGACGAAATGTTTTTTAATATAGGGAATTCATTTACGAGTGGGATTAAGCTATGAAAAACAAGCAAAGGAGTAAAGGTACTCACCGAGTATATGGTATGTGATCTAGTACACCATGATGTAAGACAATGATAATTGTGAAGGTCGGATAATCGTGAATTTCACGTTTCCATCTTCGGTCTTGATATTGTGTTATGGATCCATAGAGTTTTTTGTTTTAATTTGCTTCTAGCTGCTCTCAATCATGGAAGATATGGCATTTGTCAGCTTCTTCATGTGATGATATCGGGAGAATATTTGACAATAATAGCAAGTGATATCTTTCGATTAGAGAGATGCATTTGGGGGATGGGTTTACTTTGCGTAAAATGTCTATGAACCTATTTAGCTCTACGAAATTTCTTAACCATGTGTTAATTTTTATTTCTATAGGCACATGAGAAGTTAGGTTTGCACCTCTACCCTACCTGAGCATCTAGTTAGTTCTCTCATATCTAGGTTGGTGGTGTAGATGAGAGGAAGCTGCAACATTGTTGTTAACATTCTCCCCCGGGATACAACATGATGGACCTATGCCTCATTCTAAATCAGAACTTTGCTGTATTTCCTCGAATCCAAACTTTTCCAAGTCGACGTTATCCGAAATGAACAAGTGTAGAGAATCTAACGCTAAGTAGAATCATGGAAAGTATGGACAATGATGAAGATGGTGGTTACCCCGGAAGATATGACGAGGAGTGTCAAATCACATCCTGAAAATATCTTGAACCACCTGAGGACTGGGTACTATATTTGAAAGAACTCCAACGTTACGCATCGAGCGATCAAATGACTGTTGGTCGGTCACATACAATGCACAGACTATGACTCGAGGCTTCGCATCAAGCAGGGGGAGAGGTGGTCGTCCTAGTGGTCTTCTCTCATGTGATATATATAAAATTTTCCTAGTCACATAATTCCCTGGGTTTTTTTTGTTGTCCGCATTATGTGTTCGAGTTTTGCTGGATAAAACATCACATGAAATCTAACATATATCGAAATGATGTAACATAAAATAATAACGCATGTGGTTATGGTTCTATAGATCCTGACATGCATGTCATCTCGTATTGAGATAATTTCGTGTCATGTGGAATTGGGTACCAATGGTTGAATTCCTTAACTGTGGCATTGAACAATCAAGTGATCAAAGTTCATCACATACGCAAACCGGGACATGGGGTGTGGCCTATGTTTTCCATATTTGAGTTGTTGGGTTTTTTGAGTACTTTCCAACATGATGCAGACTTCCTTCTCGTACATATAATATGGTTTTGGACATGTCCTCTTCCATATTCGTGGATGTTGTAGAGGTGTCCCGACACAATTTCTAGGGCTTGTAATGCATCCCTATATCGAGGCATCTCCGGGAAATGATGGGTGGCTCAGACAGTCACATATTTCACACACATGGTTGTTGCATAATTATTTACCTTGCTATTTCTGAACTTTTCGTTCATTGTGGTTAAGGTAGTGACAGCTTCTTTTCAAAATGTAGAAGATATTTTAACTCATCCAATTTCAAGAAAATTTTAGTAGGATGATGCCTACTTGCCATGGACAATGCACAAGGTTGCACTTTTCAGGGAAGACTAGTGTCAACCTTCTTCCTTTTTATCCTTCGTGGGTAGTGTGAGCTAGTGTCACTACAAGGGCTTCTTAGATATTTTAAATTCTTGGGAGGTGTTTTAGGTCAATTTGGGTATCCATAAGACCAAAAGACGCTAACACTATCTATCATCCCCAATTCAATACAAAATGTATTCACTACACCCTTATTCATTTTCTATATTCTCAGAGAATTCATTCCACCGATGGAATTAATTCATGAGAGTTTCAATGTTTCAAGTATAGTTGAAATGACTATTTAATCATCAATGCACCCCTATATGGGCCTTACTACTTTGTAGAGCACTTACCCTCATGCAAGGGTGCTCTACGCAGCACTTCCCGACACTTAAAGGTGCCTTGGTCTCCTTGAGAGAAATCATCATTGTTCTAGGAATATCCACATGTCCAAAGGCCTTCTGCATGAGCCGATGGGTGCCATAATTCAAATACAAGTGTTCATTCCTAACCATTAACCCGGAAACATGTCTCATCTTTTATTAGAAACCCATTCAATACCATTTATTGTGAAACAACCCACAATTTCCCATAAATTGAGCACTCATATAAGTGCAGAGGAAGAATTTATGTGAAAAGAACAAGTGATTCTCAATTCTTAAGAGTTCGAGTACTATTATGCCGCCGAGATGATGCTTGGTGTGATGAAGACAAGAATGGAAGTTGGAGTAGGTTGACGATGAAATAATCCACTAGTTCTAATTTACTCCTCTTATTATTTCGATAAAGACATATGTTCTTTCTTCGTATATGCTTATATTTTGTGAATGTATTCCCAAATGTACATTTATTCTCAAATTTAATTGGTTCAATTTGCTAAGGTAGATAGAATGTATATCTCTATGTCATTTGTTGTCTTTTTTCTTTGATGCAGATATTGATCGCTGTGTTTCAATGATCAAGAGGAAGGGAATGAAAATATCGTGAGGAACAAGAGTGAAGGATCAAGTAGGTTTTATCCCTTCTATCTTTCTATCTATTTTAAGAAATACCTTTCTTCGTTGTTCTCGAGGAAGGAACACCACACTCATGGAAAACTAGTTTATCCGTATAATAGAATTCCGCACAAAAATTGGGGACTCCGCCGGGGATCTTAATCCATATTTCCCCGGGTGTTTATGTCCTACCTAATCATCATCAATATAATTTACTTCATCTACTCATTCATTTGAATAAATTCTTGAAAATAAAGTGTGTTTATTTTCTCGTGTTTGAATCCTAGTTGCGCCCAACGCACTATTACCGGTGGTAAAGGGTTTCACAAAGACCGTCTCCCCTTCGCAGGTGTCGAAATTAATCGTCGCCCTTAAGGTGAGTTTCTCCTGGGCCACCAAACTCCATCATAATTTGTCTTTGCATTCAATTTTATCCAATTGTTTTTTGTATTCTCCGATGTCCGATTACTCTTAGAGACTCGTTAAACATTACTTAGTTCTTCCTCCTTTCGGATAGTTATTTTTTTCAATGTTTCATTAGATTTCCTCTTATCATTGTAAAATTAAATCCAAATTAGTAAATTTTGCATTATACTAATTATTTTTTTTTTTCAAAAAGAAAAAAATTTTAATTTCAAATTTTCATTTCCTAAGAGAAATTGTTGTTCCGTTCCTCATTCCTCAAAAGAAAACATTTGTTTGATTTATTTGTGCATTTAGTTTTTCCGATCATTAAAATTAAAGGGAAACTAAAAGAAAATCATGCATATGCATTTAGACATCAGAGTGTTGCATAGGAACCGATTAGGGAAATATGCATTTAGTTTGTGCTCTTGATCTATGCTCAAAAATCTGATTTCTCTATCTCCTTTAGTAGCTAAGGTTTCATTGTTAAATTGAGATGAAAATATTACTTCTCATTTAGTTTGAATTTTATGAATTTCCCCTTACATCCTCACTTCTTAGAACCTAAAAGATAAAATTTTAAACAAGATCAAATTAAAATTTGTCTCAATCAACCTTAAGGAAGCATTGTAACATTAACAATAACGTTTAGAGGTCTAGCTAGAGACGTGTTCCGACGTCGTTAAGCATATTAGTTGTCGTTTAGCTTGTGGCATGTATACATTCTCAAAAGGTGAAATCCCACCTGGCACGTATCTAAGTATCGTACCCTCGCCCATGTACCTTTTGGGTATATAGGGTGGTGTTCTAGTAAGAAAAGTATAAGGGGGTGCTCTCACTATGCGATTTCACATTAGGATATCTCTATTAAGGACTTCGGCCTCCACGTACCTTCGTGTATATTTGGGAGGAAACATTTGGTTTCTTACCATCCATAGGTAACCAATTCAGCCACCTGTAACTTATGATACACCAAACACAACATTCTAGAGATTTCTACCCGTACTTCTCAAGTTCGCCAGAGGGTATTATTTAGTTCACAATTATTTGGTAATCGTTTTTCCTAGTATCACCCTTTTATTTTTTTATTTATTTTTGTAATAAAATCAATCATCATGGAAGAAGAACAACCATTTCCCCATCGTTTGTGTAAAACAGTTGCTTAAACCACCTTTATCATCGAAACCTATTTCTGTCCTATCATGTGGCTGCAACCCCATTCTACCTAATCTAGTATCTCTAGAACTCTTTATGCTACATCATCCGACATACTCCTAGACATCCGGGTCCTTTGAGCAATTTGTGTCTCAAGTCATTTCGACAGACCCCGGTGTGTATCTACTACCGTCGAGACCGAAATATCACAATACCCAAGGACACTAAAATTCAATCAAGTGAAATGGTGAATCCCCGAACTTAGCTATTAAACTAGAATTCCGATCTAGTATTTGACCTTTAATTCGAACAACAATACCTTTTTTCCTATAAACGCCTAATCCCGCCCATCCGTAACCGTAGAGTTTACCGCCCGTAATTTATCTCAGTTCGATGGTGAATTTATTCCACATTTTTTGATTTCGATAAAGGAACAATCACTTAAGATACAACCCCTTTTACCCCCACTCATATTGGGTCAAGCCATTCACTTTCTACTTTTTCCTTGTTTGATAAACTCTTCTTCCGTTGGACTTTTGACTTTCAAGTTCCCCAGAGATTTGTTAGGAGCATCTTCAATGTTTTCGATGACACCCGAGTCTCTCAAAATCATGGTAGGCTTCTTTAAGGATCCTTCCCCACGGGCACCTTATTATCATTGCCTGCGATATCGTTAAAATCGCAAATATAGAGACTTGAATTATGATATCTTCGACTTCATTCCGAATTAAGGAATATTCCAAATGATTCTAAAATAGATAGATCAAGGAACAATCGTATGTATTATTTTACTATTTCAACCTCGTTAAAAAATGAATCAAATATGGAGATAGTTCTTTCACTATGTCAAATTCGTTAAATGAAATGTGTTTCCATGAGGATAGTTCTTTTACTATGTCAACCTCGTTAAAAAATGAATTAGGTCATGAGAATAGTTCTTTTACTATGTCAAACTCATTAAATGAAACAGTTTCCTTGAGGATAGTTCTTTTACCATGTCAACCTCATTAAATGAAATAGGTTCCCTTGAGGATAGTTCTTTATTGTGTTAACCTTGGTAAAAATGAATTGGTTTCATGAGCATATTTTTCTTGTTGATATTACAATGAAATAAGGCTCCATGAGCATATTTATTTTCCCCGTGTCAATCTCCTAAAAATGAAACAAATCCTCTCCTAATTAAGTTGAGTCTTTCATCAGATTCGTAAATGAACCTCCATTCCATCTAGCTATTAGTAACCATTAGTTTACTTAGGGTGAATGAAACTCAAGCTTGGGGGGCATGTGCCTTGCAAAGGCATTCAAATTTATTTCAAGCATGGTTTTCTCCGTTTCAAGCTTCTATAAAAATGAAACTACTCTCAAGCATAGTTTTCCTCTATCTCTGCCTTCTATAAAAATGAAACTCATTCTGATTTCTATTTTGGTTATTATTTTCAAGGCTCAAGTAAACTCAAGAAAAATCATCACTTTCTTTTTTCTATTATTTTCATGCTCATAAAATACATGAAAATCTCCAAATTCTTTCCGTCTTTTGTGCTTGTAAATTAAATTTTAAATTTGGTGATATGAGCACAATTTATCACTTTTTCTGATTTCATATTAAACTTAAGAAAAAGAAAAACCTCAAAGCACATTTTTATCTCCTTTTTTGAGCTTTATTAAACATGAAAAATGAACTCAAAGCATACTTTATCTTTCTTTTTTCAAACTTTGTTAAAAGCAAAATCCTAACCCCCCGGAGTCTTTGCCTCTTTTCGTACCAATGTGAAAATATTTCCAAGCACTTGCCTTTTCGAGCTCATGAAAGGAAATGAAACAAAATCTATTGATATAGTTTAACCGTTTTTCCGAATTGAGATAAATTATTTACGAAAAAGGAACACCTTAGTCAAACATGGCGCAGGTTTTCTCAATTACCATTTTACACTTTTTCAGACTCCCAGTGACAAATTTAAAAAAAATGGCTCATGGAGTTTTCTTTTCGTCCCTTTTTCAAACACTCTAAACAAGAAAAAGGATGTGAAGTAATTGCCGTTACATTCGTTAAAATATCAAATAGCGTACAAACTTGTATGATCATGACAAGGTCAAGCCACTATCGCTAGACTCATTAAATCATAAAAATAAAGGATGGATTCACCCGAAGGGTTTAATTATAGATCAAGCATATGTTACCCTCCTCAACTAAAAAAATAAAGAGGTACCATAAGCAATGACTAGGGAAAATTTCGAAAAAAATAACATTTTATGGTAGCAGTGTTTCTCTTGAACATGACACTTTCACTTCATCTCCATGGCTTTGGGTTGACAATCTTCTTACTTGGTCTATCATACCATCCATCACTTTTTTTTTTGGTTCACTTTTTCCAACTCATTTCCATGTTGTCAATATGTTCAAGAGAAGTCATCCAAAGAATTCCTCATCTTCTCGAACACTCATAAACCTTCATTTTCATGACCGCTATCCCCGAATATCATACATCAAGTCACATTTTGACTCCAAAATCATTACTTATGCTTCATGTCATATCTACGACAAGTCGCTCTCATCAACACGCCCTCATCATCCATGAATTTGATTCTAGTTCCTTGAACTCACATCACGATGTGTTTCTCGCTTCGGTGATAAGTTGACATCATCGACCTTGACCGAGAGATTTGTTTTGAAATTTGGCATAAAATAATATGTTCACACCTTACAAATTTTATTGCAATACCTTGAGAACCATTAACATCAACTAGTGGTTTCTCTCACGTTTGTTAACAATCTCTACATCATCACAGTAATCGCGAGGTATTCCCATGTTCGAGATTTGATACTCACATATTGGAATGGTTAGAATTGTACTTCAATGATCGATTAAATGACATAGAAGACCCAGGATCTAGCTCTATCCATCTCACCGTGATTTAGGAATTGTACCGCATCATCCGTACGATGGCTTTAAGATACGTATGTTCATCATATCATGTATGAGTATTTGTAAAGTATGTCTATATCTCAGAGACGAATTTATGATTTATGTACGCATTATGATACTTTATGTGTTACATGGGTATGCTCTCCTCAAAAAATTCATGTCCAAGATGTACAATATATCATGATGTAATGTATTTCAAATTGACGTGTGTCATCAAACGTTTGAGATCTCATCTATCACACCGTAAATCATCTCATCCAAATATTATAATTATTTTGAATTCATGCTTAGGGTAGTCATATAGGTCAATTTGGAACAATTCCTAAGACCTCGCATGAACATGATCTATCATCCCATAATCTTGTCACAAACATGGTCTATCATCTCCTTATTCACTTGCTACATGCCCTAGAGATGTCATTCCACCGATGGATTTAATCATGAGAGTTTCAATGTTTGAAGTATAGTTGAAATGACCATTGACTCATCAACACACCGAATGGGCCTAACTACTTTTCGCAGCACTTACAACCATGCAAGGGTGCTTCCGTAGAGCACTTTGTGACACTTAAAGGTGTGTTGGTATGATCGGGACAAATCTTCATTGTTTCTAGAATCTCCACATGTCCGTTGCCTTCTATAAGATCTCATAGGTGTTTATAGTTCGAACACAAATGTTCATTCATCACCATTGAACAGGGAAACATTTCTATCTATTATTATAACCATTCAATACCATTTATTGAGAAACAACCTACAAGCTTTCCCTATAAATTAGAGCACCCAATTCAAGTGCTAGGGAGTGAAAATTTTTGTGTAGTGTTATGTTGTTGGATTCTCAATTCCTGAGAGTTGGAGTATTGTTATGTTGTTTAGATGATTCTTGGTGATAAGGATGGAATGAAGTTGGAGAAAGTTGTCGATGAACCGATCCAATTGGTTGTAATCTACTCCTATTATTTCAATAAATATATTGTTCTTTCTCTCATATATGTGCTTATATTTTGTGAATGTATTCTCAAATGTACATGTATTCTCAAATTTAATTGGTTCAATTTGGTTAATGTAGATAGAATGTATATTCCATTTCATTTGTTGTATTTTTTTCTTTTATTGTAGATATTTATCATGGTGTTTCAACTAGATCAAGAGTGACTTCCGGAATGCATACAAGGAGGAACAAGAGTGAAGGATCAAAAGTAGGCTCTTATCCCTTCCTCCGTCTATTTTATAGAAAAGATCATTTACATTTCTCTATTGTTCTAAGTGAAGGAACACCACACCGAGGAAAATAGTTTATTCCGTAGATTAGAAGTCCGCATAACAAGAGGTAATAGGAGCTATTCTCAGAGAGGTAATTTTGCCCCTCGACATGTCCGTAGGGCAAAATACTACACTCGTATTGAAAACCCATATTTGTCTTTGCAATAGTTATCATGACTTGTTGCGAAACAAAACTGTGTGGGGGATAAAATGTAGTTTGGGAGATATCATATGTTAGGAATGTCGAATCACAAGGACGACATCCGTGTTGCCATTTTTTGGTTCCATAGTGGTTTCAAATATTCAATGAATCTCCATCATGCACACCGCTTACCTCCATAACGTTTGGGGCTTCCCATCATATTCTATGGGAGTCTCCTCAAGACGTTCTTAGGATAGAATATGGTTTGAATCGCTAGGCCAAATTATGTATATCTTGAGTTTGGATTAGTAGTTGTATCTATGTATTGTAGTATAGCATCTAGAGTGGTCACGAGATTTTATTTTCATTAAATGTGAGTTGGTCAATGGTGATGATACTGCCTTCATGGGGGAACATCATCACCCTAAAAATAGGAGGATGCTACTACTGGCCATAGCATGTACATGTAACTCCACCCGAGGAGTATATTGTATTATAATTAAAACTTCTAAGACCTCAATGTCTATGAGGACTATTTTTTTCGCCATGTGCATTGGCATATTTTTTAAAAATACCTATGGGGGCCGATGGACGCTATCATATTATTTGACCATGATGTCATATGGTTTCGTCATTGTGATCCTAACTTCCTCGCCAAACTATTTTGGACATGAGATGTGGATTCTCCCTTCATCCACAATGCAACTATGGATGGTGATACCTCAATCGAAAACCAATATTTGGAAGAGACTAGAGAAGGAATCCTAGGGCCTACCTTATCTAGATAGAAAAATCTAGTGGGAGAATCATACGTGTTGATTGCACCTAAAGCGGAAAGTAAGACTTTTATTGCATTGGGCAAGATTGCAGAATTTAAATGCTGCCATGGTTTATGGAGAGTAAGCTAAATTGTCCACTATATTATAGCTATGAGGCGTCAGAATGATGCCTCGCGTGCCTTTGTTGGTCCTTTGACCATTTTTCGCATGTTCTCAATAGGTAATTTAGAAATGTATAATAAAGTAACAAAAAGGGCCATACTTGTACCGAAGGGTTGGTATCTAGAGGTGTGTCATAGTTCATGTTCCCTATTTGGAAGAAAAATTCTTCTCAAGTCATGAATAGAACATGGATGTTTCATCCAAATTTTTTGGGGTGGTTTTTTCTTTTCTAGCTTCGTTAACCACTCCCATATGGGGAGGGGTTCCCGTACAATCGTAGGTTGATGGTTTTGTCCTCCTTGTACTTAAGCACTTAAAGTATCTTCAACTTGGTAATTTTTGGGACAAGTAAGGTGTGTAATGACCATACTTCCCATATATGGCACAAGAATGTTTTTTTTCCTTAGATTGGTTGTGTTGTTTTTCCTTCGAGATTTATTGGTTGGTTCATGGTTCTAATTCGCCGGGTTTTTCCCCCAGCTCGAGATCGTGGGGCGCTTTCCGACAATTTCCTCTCTGTAGTCTCCCTTTATTTTTCTCTTTGGTTTTTTCGGCATCATTCAGGAGGATTATTATTATTTTCCTAGTCATATGAAGGTTGTTTCTAAGCTTGGGAGGGCGACCAGGGTTAAATAGTATTTTTCACACTCGATGGTAGATTTTGTGGGAAAAATGGGAGTGTCGGTTCTACATTTCCCCTGGTTGGAATATGTATGTTGGAGTGTCTCTCTAAAGACGACATTTCCACCGAATATCGGGCCCCATGCAAGGGAGGGTATGGACCTCCACAGCTTGGTGGTATGGCATTACCATGTTAGTCATGTTCTTAGAGTTGCAAGTTGACTATGATAAGACTCTTAGTTAGATACATTCCGCATAGCATCATAATATTATTCGAGGCGTTGATAATTTTTGTTTGGTTGAATTTCTTGGATAAGGACCCTATCATACCATCAAAACGTAGTATTCGACGTACTCGGTAACTCTCTATAAGTTTGCAAGCATGGGAAATTAAGCATATGGTAGATATATCCGGGGATTGGGTGTAAAAGAGCTCTAGGTTTTGGCTTCTAATGATGGCATCTTCCTTAGTGTGAGTAGTTTTGCATTGCTACATCTTTTGAAATTTCTCGTTATGAGTGTTTTTAAGTAAGTCTAGAAGAACTCTATCATCGAGATTGGCTTTGCATGTCGCGACGCCTTCCATTTGTGGAGACGCTCACATGTGAACAACATGTGTTTTCCCTCAAATGAGTAAGGAGTTCCATTCCCCGAATCATGATGAATCATGGCCGGAATTAGGTAAGGAATGCGCTTTCGAGGGCACAAAATTTTCCATGTGACATAGAGGCCTCTGTCAACATACCATTTTGTTGTTGGTCCTATAAGGGTGAATTGAAATAGTCTTAGTTGAATGGTATCATTGATGATATTGTTCGATGAACAACATAGGTGGAAATTCACAACATAATTTCCTAGGTCTTCATCTTTCTTACCTTCAAACTTTGAATATCTAAAGGGAGTCATGGGTAAGGGTTTCCGGCTAGTGGCCATGTGCAATAGGTTCATTCAATAACTTGGACAAGATACGAAATATTTAATGATGCTAATAAATGTAACAGTATTGATCGTCATCATATGATGATTTTTCATGGGTATTTTTATGGTGGCCTTGCTAAGGTTCCCTCAAAAAATAAAGTCTGTGGTGCTCCTTCGTGTAAGTGGTTTGCGACCTCGAAGTGAGGGTGCAGTGCAACATTTTGATCTCGAGGGGTTGTAATAGGAGTCGAGTGTGGTGACCTGGGAGGGGGCATCCAATCGGTGTGGTGGTTGGCATCCGATAAAGGAATATCATATAATGACAACTACGTGACTTCCTCTAGGCCCCAATGACTCCCTCCTCTAATGGGGGAGGTTTAAGAAATGCTTAGATCTAAGGCTCCCATTAGGTCCTTTATGGTGTCTATTAGTGTAATCTTGTTATTGTTTCCTTTATTTTGAGGAAGGATGATCTCTATCAAAGAAATAATATAATCACATACATAAGACAAACCGAAAAAAATGAAAAAGCAAGTTTTCTCTTAATTTTAAATCTTATGTGATCAATCAATAAAAAATGAGGTTTTTGTTTGTTTTTCTTATGATACCAAAAGAATATATATATAATTAATCGTCCTTACACTCTCATTGTAACTAGGCCTTGTGGGGATAACTTTATGGGTACTCGGGGCCAACGATCAAAGAACCGGTGACGCCTTCTAGCACCGAAGAATCAACCAAGGAATGGTATGAGGATCTATTGCTGTCTACACTGCCACCTATAGGGAAAGGACCTTCATTTTGGCCATTAAAGTACTCTTGTCCCACATGAGAATTTGAGTATTTAGTTTAGTAATCTACACGTATCGAGTACTAGATGGGTCGCAGCCCCAAATAGTATGGTACTCCACTCGGACTCAAGCCGAACCTCCGACCGGGCTTCCGTAATGCTCGTAATTGTTTCCCGTGGGAGAATAGAAGGATTTTTAAAGCTCCCTAAAATGTCAAAATTTATGTTTCAAATGTAAGGCAATTGCGGCGTATTATCGATTCCTACCGATCGTCCTAAAGGAACAATACTTACTTTTAGCCCCTATGGGGAGAATTTTGTGAGTTGTACCAGGTCGTTTTAAGAGTCTCAATATTCTTTAGGTGTTATTTGTAAGAAAACATAAGATAAGAATAAAAAGCCCCAAAAAGTGGGTTCCTTTTGGTTCAAATATTATCGATGGTTTAGTTGTGTGTTTTGAGAATAACCAAGAGTGTGTTAGGATGATAGGTGATGACTTTACTTCCTAATTACACTATGTTTTGTTTGTTCCTTGCAAAATTTTGATAAGGGATTCCGTGGATAATGGGCCACTTTCACTTTTCATAATTATACTATGTATAACTACAAGGAGATGGCAGTCTTAAAATTTTCGAGAAAGCATTCATATGCCAACCTAGGTTCACCGAGAGGAAGGAGTAGAGATTACTTGATTTTTTTATTTAACATTTGACCTCTAGTCCCAAGTCTAATACAAAATTGAAAAAAAATAGTTAATCTAGAAAATAGAATTGTGGATATGGTCCAAATGCCCTCATTAATCTATGTTTTCTAACTAATAATTAGAAAAATTAGTCAAAACACATGTGGATTTGGGCCACTTACTTCTTTTCTTAGTTAAGCTATGTGTGTTTTCAAAAGTAAATAAGGACCCTTAATTGTTATACTAATAGTGGTTAGTGTATACCATCATCCTAAAACATAAAATTGTAATATTCCTACTTAGGTTCAGCTACAGGAATATTCGTTTTTTTTTATTTTTGTTTCATGAATAAATGAATAAAAGAGGACATCTAAAACTCCCGAAAACAATGAATAAATCAATGCCTATGTAAACAAAGAGACATATGGGCCATGTAAATAAGCTCTTGCAGTGTGAATGGGTTTGAATCATGAGATTGGGTCAACCTTGACCAAACCAACAACGTAGTCTAGGTACAATGAACCTCATGGATACACACCCAGCTTAGTTGGAGGTCTAAGCATGTGAAAGGAGCTAACTCATTGAAGTGGCTTTAGGGTTTGGACAAGGCTTTCATATTACAAAAGAAGGAGAAGGATAGCGAGAAAATGGTTGTTGAGGATATTATTTTTCCAAAGGTATTTTTTGTTTGTGACACTTTTCTTTGGGTTTTCCCCGTTTAGGATTCCCACCTCCTTCCTTGAGCAGCTCTTAGGAGGAGCTTTGTTTGCCCACTATCTAGCATTTGTTCAAGCCACATCTTGTATCTACAACGGCAGTCCTATTTAGATTGGGTTTTCCATGTGATCCGTGTTAGTGGAGAATAGATCTCTTAAGATCTATGCTTCTAGCACTCCTCTTCTCACCGGAAAAGTCATCTATCCCTTTGATAAGTCCGTTCTAGACTCTTTGAGCTTCGCATCCACACATTGGCAAGAAGCCAGCATTTTCAGCCTAAAACCTACCTCTTCCATGATCTATGTTATTTGCAAGAGCATAGTCATAGGAGACTTGGCATCATTTTGTGAGGGAGAGATCTCTAGTGATTGGATTCTTCCTCTCATCGTGGTATCCATGATTACTAACCAATACATGTTAGTTCAGATCTGATCTTCTCATGATATGTTATGATTCAGAATTTTCTTCCGAATACTTCTATAGATCCGTGACTTAGATCTCATATTCACCACCGTTGTTCATGTTTTGGCCGAGACTCCCCAAGGGAGTGTATGAAGGAGCTCATCTTTGTATACAGATTCCAAATAGATCTATAATTTTGCATATAGATCTACTCTAGATCCGAGTTGTAATCTACTCGTATGCTTCTTGAAGAATGAAAATAACACCGACAATCTTATTCTTCCATTTAATGTTTGTTGTAGCAGCTCATTTTGAGGCTTTTGTCTTCAGACATTCTTTCTATTTCGTTATACAATCGTATAAGTCGTATCGTAGATCTAATTTATCGATGTATAGCTGAAAGATGAACCTCCATGTTGGTCTCACACTTTAAATTGATAAACTGTGACACTAAGTGTACTCCTCAGACATAGCCGCAACCTCTCTTTGGGTGTTTTTTAGCTAGACTAGGTCATGGGATATCCGTTTTTAACCCACCTAGTTTGATTTTTTTTTTGTCCTTTTTACTTAGATTAGATGAGCCGATCTAAGGATCCAAGAGCTGCACCATTTCAAAGCACTAAATCTTCAGGAGTGCATTATTTCAATAAAGCTTGTCAGGTAATCCCTATTTGGGATATTATAGTGGTATCAAAGCATCTTTCTTGGAAAAACTCGTGTATTCCTTGAGCCAATATGTTCTAAAAGAAGGAGGGCCTTTTGTTGATAGAGAGAAGAGGTATCATAGAAGAATACGAAGAAAATTATTACACCAAAGACAAAGCAAGAAGGTTGAAAAACCCCTTTGTATGGAAGAACAAAGGAGTAGAGTTTTCAACATTCTTTCTCAAGTTTACATGAGCTGGGGAAGAAGAAATCAAGGAAGCGAGGAATGAAATACCAGCAGGATCTCTTGAAGAGTTTTTCACAAAGTCGGAAGCCCCAATTACTTTATTTTAGGTGTGTGAGCATTCACCACACAAGTTGATCTACAACGTTGCAAAGATTCCCACATTTCCTTGCAAGAGGAGAAGGAGATGGAAAGACACCATAGGAGGAGACTTCCGTGACCACCTCTCGAGAATATGAATCTTAGTCTAGGAGATTCAAAGAGAATCTAGGCTTCTCATAGTTTTTTCCAACTCAAAGAAGAAGAAAATCCATGAAGATAACTCCATTTCGAACATTGCCAGAAGGTTGGCTAAAGATCTCACATGATTTGCCAAGGCAAAGGCCTTACTTCAGCAAGATCATTCTTCTAAAAAAGAAGACATAAGTGTCCTTTCCTCAAGGAGAGATCAAGAGAAAGGATCTCTTATTGGATGGGGCATACTCCATTAATGAGGAGAAGAAAGAAGCAGAACTAAAAGGTTCCTCTAGGGCCGTGACAACAGGAGGAAATCGTTTTACCGAGAGATGGAGTTGAAGCTATTTCTTCCACTAAGAGGCCCTGTACCTCTACAAGGAGGCACCAAGGATCCTATACATGGAGAGGATGAGAAACATGTGTCTATGATGATAGACAAAGAGAAAAAATGAAGGAGGAAATGTGTTTCAACACTATATCCAAATTTTGGAACATAGAATATGATGGACTTGTACCTTATGATCAAGGCTCTTTGAAACCAAGGAGATGATGGGTGCTCATGAGTTAACTCGTATCTAGGGGAATCACCTTAGACTCGTGAGATCTTGCAGAAGGTGGTGATGAAGAATAAGATAGGGGAGTTGCACCAACTTTCCCTACCATGATACTTCCACACAACAATTAGAGATGGATTTGGTGCATGTTGAAGTAGTCATATTATGTTCCCATCTATTTTTCACATGGGAATGAGCCATGAGCCATCTTTATCTTGTGGTATACCCCTCCGGAGACCCCTTGATTCAGATTTGATGGAAGATGTTCCATGTATTGATGCTCCTTCCATAGATCCAAGAAGGAAGGGAGCATTAGGATACCATGATTAAGCATCGTAGAGTATGGGGAAAGGTACAAATAGAGGGAAAGAATTTCTCTTTGACATCACTATACATTCTCTCATCTCTCATACCGCATTGAGGAAAGATGATGCAAGAATGAAGGTTGATACTACAAAGAAGCAAGAGAGGAATAACAACCTTCCATCTCATACTGCATGGGAGATGTAAGAGGAGAAAAATGGGAGCATGGTTTTCCAACATACACCTTGGACATGGAGGATGTCAAGGAGAAGAGAAAACATGGCAGCTAATTCAGCTTGGCACATTATTAGTCAGCTATTGGCCGGGAAAACTAGATCCATATTGGAACTCCGAATCACAGAATATTGCAAGGATCTCTTATACGTAATAATTCTTGATGACTTGCTACATGAGGAGTATTACTCAATCCAAGATGGGGCATCTATGATCATGGTAGGATCTTCTATCTAGAGCCTCCAAGCTTCCAAGGAGAATTTACTGGCAATGGGCCTATGAGGAGCTCTATTTCAGCCATGAATATTCTATGAAGCTCAACAAAATCATCTTGAGGAGCTACTATTGGGAGGGCTTTGAAGGAGAACTATATCAACATTGTCAAATATGCATGTACTTTGTGGAGATGGGGGTGGAAACATAACTCCGTTGGAGAGTTAATTCAGCCTTCTCTTTCCCTCTCGAGGGAGAAGATAGATCTATGCACCACTCCAATTTTATGAGGAGGACTATTGGTGAAGAATATGCTCATGAAAAACAAGTCTATTTTTCTGATTGTATGCATTCTTTCACCATGTTTATGCAAAAGCCATGACTCCAAGGAGAAGTGTTATACTATCAATCTCATGGAAAATATGGGGCCACAAAAATTGTTGCACTTGGCCACTCCCCTTGGTGGAAAAAGGAGATCTTGTTTCATGACGGGTGCTTTCTGGCACCAAACATATTCTACACATTCAATTATAGTGAGAGGGCATGGGTTGTAATTAAGTGGTGGGAAAACCACTTACCACATCTTGGTTTGATGCAGCAGATGCATTACGATAGTTCCACATGTGGGACTATGACCCACCCCCATATGTGCACCTTTCTATTTGTTGTACATTATTTTTCTCCCATACATCGATGACGTGCTTGTACTTTTTATGGGAATCCATGGAGTGAAGGATGGGAGGTATGGCATGTGCCTAATGGGCTGAAAATTTTCCATGTGTTTTATGTCATATATTTTAAAGGACTATTAGGCAAAACATGGTTGTTTCACATGAGATATTATTTCCTTGTGGGATGGATTTTTCACATATCATATCGACTTTGGAGGGACAATTCATGGAGGTTTGGATTGGTGAGCATCTAGCTTATGATGAGAGCTTGATCTTTGATGATGTCACCAATGGAGGAGAAGTGTTACAGCACTCACTCTATCAATGTTTTGAGACAAGAAAATTTTGGAGGGAGGACTGTGAATATTCCTACTTTAGTCAGCTTAAGAGTGAATATTCATTTTTGTTTTATTTTCTGCTTCTTATGATTGCATCACTTAGTCAAGCGGAGGACATCTAAAACCCCGAAAACAATGAATAAATCAATGCCTATGTAAAAATACATATTTGGGCCATGTAAATAAACTCTTTGGCAGTGTGAATGGGTTTGAATCATGAGATTGGGTCAACCTTGACCAAATCAACGCAAGCCTAGGTGCAATGAACCTCATGGATACACAACACAAGCTTTTAGATGGGAGGCCCACATGGAAAGGAGCTAACTCATTGAAGTGGTTTAGGGCTCTGACAAGGCTTTCATCTTATAAAGAAGGAGGAGGACAATGGTGAAAGGGGTTGTTGAGGATATTATTTTCCGAAGGTACTTGCTTCATTTAGACACTCCTCTTTGGGTTTTCCTTTTTAGGATTCCTACCTCCTTCCTCGAGTGTACTGGAGGAGCTTGTTTACCTAGTCCACTATCTCGTCATATTTGGCCAAGCCACATCTTGCATCTATAGTAGTCTTTGTTTAGGATTGGGTTTTCCATGTGATCTACAACAAATGGAGAATATATTGCTTGCATCTATGAAGTTCTAGCACTCCTTCTCACTTAAAGTCATATCCCTTTTGATAAGTTTTTCTAGACCCTTTGAGCTTTAGATCCATTGGTTATCAGCTAGAGGCCAAATAATTCTTTTCGCAGCCTATAGTGTAGTCCTCTTCATGACCGCGTTATTTGCAAGATCGCAGTTGCAAGGAGACTTGGAATCATTTTTAGAGAGAGATATCTATGATTGGATTCTTTCCTCTCTCTAATGTTCCTTTTTCTGGACGAAGTTAGCAAACCATGGTTGGAAAACGCATTTTCCAGCAAATGGAGGCAAGCAGGATTTGATACCAAGACCTAGATCCCTTTAAAAAATGTTTCTAAGACAAAAATCCAAGAGTTGGGGCCAAATAAATCCTTCTAGAGTGGTTAAACGTATCTCCCACTACTATATATCCTCGTAAAGTTCACTATGGAGGACTCGCAAATACCTCTTAACAAGAAATGGAAAGACAAACCTTTAGTTTACAACCATGAGCATATGAAGATCTGATCAGCAATCAAATAATGTTATAGTAGAAAAGGAGCATGTCTCGAGGGAAACATCCACTCAAGAAAGGCAATGCAAGCCTCAACATGACATGTACGTGAAAATAGAGAACACCGTTATTTCGCATAAACCCGTGCTATGAGGACTCAGCTTTATAATAGGTATTGTTAGTTTCGTATCTTCATCCCTCCGTTTAGTGATCAAAATTCTCTTGTTGCATTGCATATTAGGTGTCTCACTCGGTCAACTGCATTCCATTAGGAGCATGGATCATCTGACGGTAGTGGCTTTTTATACATTTCCCTCATGTCCTTTACCTACTGGCCCATTTCCTTTCATCAAAATCATCCACACTCACTTTTTGTACTTAAATTTGTAAGAGTCATTTGTAGGGTTTTTAGTCCCATTAGGTCTAGGGTTTCATCAATAAGGTCTTCAAAATTTTCAATAATGGTCAGCAGGTGCATGAGGAGGTTGAATAAAGTTCCAGTACTAAAAATTTTCATCATCATATGCCTAGAAATGTATTTTTTCTCAAAACCCTTGTTGGTTAGCGGGCGCATGAGGAGGTTGAATAAAGTTCCAGTACTAAATGAGTTTCATCATCATATGCCTAGAAATGTATTTTTCCTCAAAACAGAGTTTTGAGAAA
Source organism: Pinus albicaulis (assembly GCA_034641835.2). Classification (NCBI taxonomy): domain Eukaryota; kingdom Viridiplantae; phylum Streptophyta; class Pinopsida; order Pinales; family Pinaceae; genus Pinus; species Pinus albicaulis. Next base: position 354,647,714 of record CM076577.1, read on the forward strand.
AAATAAAGTATTTTATCTTTTTATGTATAAAATTGATGTAATTTCAAGTTTTCTCATGTGTAAATAATTCCAATGGCAACCTTGTTCACCTTGTCAAAATTCAGCAAATCCATCCCCTGCAAGGCAAACAACAGGCAAGTCATTCAGTTAATCAGAGGCAAAATAGAGCAAAGCTGCCCAAACGACATGAAAAAGTAAGTTCTGATGCTTAAAATATAAAAGTGGTTTATGAGTGGAAAAATCAAAAGCTATTGTATATAAACTCATTGGTCATGTTCAAAGACCTTATTTGCATTCAAAGGAGAAAAATTGAGCAAGAGAAGGTCGTAGGCAGCAAGCTTGAAGCAAGACCATGCAAATTCAAGGGCACGGCGCATTGGGTGAGAGGCGCGGCACATACAAGTGGCGCGATGCATAGAGCCGGCCTCCACAGTGTAAAAAATACACTGGTGCAATGCATTGAGCAGGCGCGGCACATTGGGTTTGTGGCGCGACGCATAGAGCTACAAGCCCGATTTCACCTATAAACTTTCTCAAATTTCCAAATTCGCTCAATCTTATGGTGTGCTAGTAAGTCAAGCCTTTTTCCATTGCAAGTGAAGAGGTTTTTCTTAGAATTTATGGTGGTTTAGTGTGTAAAATCTCAAACCCTACCTCTTTGAAATTTTGCTCAAAAACAATTTCCTAGGGTTTGTATTTATGTTTTTGCTACCAAGTCTATTCCATCACGCCCTCATTCTTTCACTCCTTCATTCATTCTTTACTCTCATCCACTCATTCCCTAATTCCCATATTCCAAAAATTCCCTAATTCCCATATCCCTAATCCCACTATCCCAAACCCTACACTCCCTAAACCATACTCACATCCCTAAAACTCTTACTCCCATCCCTAAACTCTGTTCACACATACATTTTTACACTCTCTTCCATACACTCTACCCATTTCATTCCTCCACCATATTTTCACACTGTTATTCACAAAACCATCCATGTACAACCACATTTTTCAAAACCAAAGGAAAACAATGGAAAGAGACAGTGATCATGGGTATGAGCAAGAGATTGAACATGACCGGGAATATTGGCTTGAGAGAACAAAATTTCACTTGGGAAAGGATGCTAGAGAAGGCCAACAATGAGAAAAACATGTTGAGGAACATGGCATACCACTACTTGTCAATAAATATGGTGTGCAAAGCAAGAATCAAGATTTTGAAGGTCAAGTTGAGAAGGCATCGAGGAGGTGAAAAGAGCAAGATAGACTTCAGACCTTGGCTGAGGCTTCCTTGGCCCAACACAACACTTTATGGAGAACACTCAGCCCAAATTTCAAAAAATTTGGGACACTTTTTGCATTTTTGAAATTTTTGGCCTAAAAAACAGACTTTTCTGCTCTATGCGTCGCGCCACCTGGCGCGCGCTTTTGATAGGGGACTCCTTTTGATGCAAAATCAACATTTTTGGATTTTTCGTGGAAAAATATGCATGCCTACCAATGGCCAAGAAATTTTGATAGGTTTTGGACTTCCAAAAGGGTCAAAAACACCCTAAAAATGACCTTTCTGCCCCTTTTTTGACACGCAGGAAGCAGTCTTGGGAAAACTCAGTTTTGGAGGGGCAAATGGAAGTGAAATTCAAAAATTCCACTTGTTTTGGAAAGTATACAGGTAGACCTTTCCAACACGCCCACTTGGAGAAAATTTGGACACCAGGAAGGCCTCCAAAATCAGCTGCAAACTGGCGCAATGCATAGGGAAATCACGCGCGGCGCATTGGAGGATTTTGCTCATTTTTTACCCAGAAACTCTGTTTTTCACCTAGTTTTTGACAGTTTGACTTTCTTACTTCTAAATTTCAAACTCATGAGGTAATTTAATGTAATTTTATGGATCTTGATGTAATTTTTCTAAATTTACACTCATAGAGGTAGATTCATCCATCAAAAGTTAGTTTGCAACTGAATGAATCAGTTTCCTAGTTTTTAGAGGCAAGCTGTTCCACTGCCTACTTTCTAGTCTTAGTTTAGATTTTGTTGGAACAGCTCCTAAATTTGTGAGCTCGACCCCTAGAGGCTGGGATGAGTTATTTTTTGTCTATATCTTGTGTTTTTTCAGTCATTAGCATGGTTGGACTTTTGGGAATGCTTTGAGCATCATTGTACATTCATCTCTGCAGTTTGGCAAAGGAATAGACCAGGGTTTGTAGCACTCTATGGGATTCATGTGGCATTTTGCTTTGATAGTGTGTTTCTCTCTGTAAATGTAAGTCTACTGGTGTTTTATGTATACCATTTTCTCTCTTATTTCTTCTTAACTTAAACAAACAAGGATAAAGGTAGAATTCATTAAAATTTGCAGTGCTCTACCTAGGGTTTGTTTAATTTTCTATGTTTTCAGCTGTTTGAAGAGGATCCCTAAAGGTTTCTTGCCCTCTTCAACTCCTCACATGTCTCAACTCTCCATTTATTTCAAATTGAAGTTTCAAATCGATTTCCTACCTTACCCCATTCAGATCTCTGCAAAACTAAGCCTTATTCCCTAGACCCAATTTTTACTTTCCTTTTGAGCCAACGAAATATCATTAAATTCAATCAAGACTCTTTTGCACACATACCTAGCCTAAAATCAGTCTTCATTCAAGTCATCTCAAGCCTCATTGATCATTTTTTTATGAGATTGACAACGAGAGAGCCCTCTCCTGATCTAGTAAGGCTAGATACTAGGTTAAGCGTGGTTTGATGTTACCCTAGATACTGCCTTTTTGAGCTTGAGGTAGATTTAGGCCATAATAGGTTACGG